>CP053464.1:34259663-34574655 GCA_022644695.1 Cenchrus purpureus | reverse complement strand
TGAGCACACAGGGAATGTGTTTGGGGAGAAGCCAGTGAAAGAAAGTCAGAGAGAAGCCCACAGAGAAACCACATGTTTAAACCACAACCAACTGCTCCATTGTGAGTATTGTGGGAAGGATGGTCATAAGGATGAGTTCTGTTTCAGGAGGAGAAGGGATGAGAGGTTTGCTAGGGAGATGGCAAACAAGGACAAGTACCACCCTTCTCATGGTGTGCCTGAGCCTCGTAAAGGGCCTCTACCTCGAGGTGATGGGTTTGTGCGTACGGTTCCCACTCATGGTGGTGGAGGTGGTTTTCCTCAGAGAGATTGGCGTGTTGGGTTTGGGCGTGGTGAGTTTGCTGGATGTGCTCCTGCTCGTGACCGTTATGAGTTTGGGAGGCACGATCATAGTTTTGGTTCTCAGAGGGACTACGGGCCACGTTTTCCCCCCTCGTGGTGCGCGTTCCCCTCCAGTGAGACGTGACAGGTTCTTTGGTGGTAGGCGTAAGAGGGCTCCGCCTAGAGGTTTTGATAGGATGGATTTTGCTAACCCTTATTTTGAGCAAATGGCTCAACACTGTTTTAACTCTTTTGGTACTAACCCTAGTGTCGAGTCGCTTGCTCATTCTCATTCTCGTTTTTGATTTCCAGGTGGGAAGCTTGGAGGACTTTTGGTTGATCGACTCCGGTTGTTCGCGCCACATGACCGGAGATCGTGGGTGGTTCTCCCTCACCCGAGTACGAGGGAGTACATCACTTTCGAGGACAATGGGAGAGGACGAGTACTTGCTGAAGGTATGGTGAAGGTGAGTAGCAAGGTGACCTTAAAGAGTGTGGCTTTGGTCAAGTCACTTGGTTTTAACCTATTGTCGATATCGATTGCTTGACAAGGGTTTTGAGGTTCGTTTTAAGTTGGGCGCTTCTCGTGTGCTTGATTCTCGAGACGATCTTGTCATCGATTGTCCCCGAGGGTCAAATCTTTCGTGCCGATTTTTCCCAGTATGTTGGTCCTCCTTGATGCTTTGTTGCTGGCGTTTCGACCGAGCTTTGGAAGTGGCATAGGAGGCTAGGACACTTGAGCTTTGAGTTGCTTTCCTGCTTGAGTGGTCTAGACCTTGTCCGAGGATTGCCAAAGTTGAAATTCGAGAAGGATTTGGTTTGTGCTCCGTGTCGGCATGGAAAGATGGTTCTGCGCTTCTCACGCCCCTCATTGCGGTCATGACCGAAGCGACCTTGTGAGTTGTTGCTCATGAATTTGGTTGGGCCAGCTCGTGTTAAGCTATGGGTGGGAAGTGGTATGTGTTGGTTGTGGTTCATGATTTCTCGAGGTAATCTTAGGTTTTCTTTTTGGAGGATAAAAGCGAGACATTTTGCTTTGGTCGAGACTTGATCTTGAGGTTGAAGAATGAGAGACATGGGGATGCCATTCGAGCTGTCGTCAGTGACAATGGCACGGAATTGTGAACTCTCATTTTGATGACTTTTGTGGTGATCTTGATGTCGACCATCAGTACTCTTCTCCATACGTCGCTTGCTAGAATGGCGTAGTGGAGAGGAAGAACCAGACCCTTTGTGAGATGGCTAGGACGATGCTTGATGAGCATAGGACTCCTAGGTGTTTCTGGGCCGAGGCAGTCAATACCGCTTGCTATGTGTCGAATCGCATTTTCCTTCGTGCTTTCAAGAAGAGGACTTCATATGAGCTGATGCATGGGAGGAAACCCAAGGTGAGTCACTTTCGTGCTTTCGGTTGCAAGTGCTTTATTCTGAAGAAGGGCTTGTTAGACAAGTTTGAGGCTAGATGTTCGGATGGTATTTTTCTCGGTTGTGCGATTCACTCTAGAGCATATCGTGTGCTCAATATAGACACTAACTGAATCATGGAGACTTGCGAGGTAACCTTCAACGAGACACAACCATGTAGTTCTTCTGCTTTTGAGTGTGCATGTGATGATGAAGTTGGTGAGAAGATCTTTGAGGATGAGAAGGATGGAGATGGAGAAGAGGATGATGATGGTGGTGATGCTCCCGTGGCTGATCGTGTACACGCTACTTCCACTACGACGGCGATCGAGGATGGTCTGTCCCCTACACCTACGATGACAGAGGTTGTTCGAGTGGAAGCTATTGCTGAGGGGGAGGTTGTGTCCAGGCGAGAGGCTCCCCGGCATGTACAGGTGGATCACCCACCATCTACGATCATATGTGACCTTCATGAACGCACTACACGGTCGAGGTCAAGGAATACTTCTCACTTTGCTCACTCCGCATTTGTTGCCTCGTTTGAGCCCAAAGATATTCGACACGCGAACTGGGTGAATTCGGTGCATGAGGACTTGGAGAATTTTGAGAGAAACCAAGTTTGGGTGTTAGTTGATCCACCATCAAATTGTCATCCCATAGGTACCAAGTGGGTGTGGAAGAATAAGGAAGGTGAGAATGGGATGGTTGTGAGAAACAAGTCGAGGTTGGTGACTCAGGGGTTCAACCAGAAAGAGGGTATAGATTATGAGGAGACATTTGCTCCTGTGGCCCGTCTGGAGGCAATTAGGATCCTACTAGACTTTGCCGTGGCTAAAGGGTTCAAGTTGTTCCAGATGGTGATAGAGGAAGAAGTGTATGTGAGGCAACCCCTGGGGTTTGAGAGTGAGAGATACCCACACCGTGTATATAAACTCCAGAGAGCGCTTTATGGGTTGAAACAAGCACCGAGAGCTTGGTATGGCAGGTTGAGAGGCTTTTTTGAGTAAGGGTTTGTGATGGGCATAGTTAATAAGACCCTGTTTCTCCTCAAACATGGAAATAACCTGTTGATTGTTCAGATTTACGTGGATGACATAATCTTTGGTGGCTCTTCTCATGATCTTGTTGCCAGATTTGCAGATGACATGAGCGAATTTGAGATGTCTATGATGGGCGAGCTGCAGTTTTTCCTAGGGCTCCAGATCAAGCAGTGCAAGGACGGGACGTTTGTACATCAGGCGAAGTACACCAAAGACTTGGTGAAGAAGTTTGGCTTGAACGACTCCAAGCACCGATTACATGAGAGTACCACTACGGCTTTGGATGCAGATGAGGATGGCGAACTCGTGGACCAGAAGGAGTACAGGAGCAAGATCGGCTCCCTCCTCTACTTGACGGTGACGAGGCCGTACATACAATACAGTGTGTGTCTGTGCGCTCATTTTCAGGCTTCACCGAGGATTTCACATCAGCAGGCCGTCAAGAGGATTTTTAGGTACTTGAACTACACTCCTGAGTTTGGTCTTTGGTATTCTGCCTCCTCGACACTCAGACTTCACGGATTCTCCGATGCTAATTTTGTTGGGTGTCGTTTGGACCGCAAGTCTACCTCAGGTTGTTGCCAGTTTTTTGGTTCTTCTTTGGTCTCTTGGTCGTTTCGCAAGCAATCCAGTGTAGCCTAGTCCACTATAGAGGTCGAGTATGTTGCTACAGCCAGTTGTTGTTCCCAGCTCCTATAGATGACCTACACTATGAGCGATTTTGGTGAGGAGTGCTCCCAGGTGTTGACACTGTTTTTTGACACGTGTCAAGGAATAGCTGAAGAGACATCAGGAGGACCGCAGAGCCGATGGAGAAAGGGAGAAAAGGGACGAGCCGATCGGAAATCAGCCGATTGATGGAGAAGAAAAGTGGCAGAAGAAGAATACGCCAAAAGGAAGGAAGACGGAGGCGGGTCAACAACTAAGTTGACAACGGGTCAAAGTCGGTTTAGAGAGTCCGATTCCTATGAGAATCATTAAGTTTTTGGAAATTTTATTTCTTTAGATTCAAGCAAACATTATCGTCATCGACTAGGAGTCAAGTTGTCCTAGGACATAAATAGCGACACTGCGTGGTCGAAGAAAGATTGTACACACTAATATCAACAAAACCTTTACTTTTTCAAGTCGGCGACTTCGCCACCCCTTTTTTTACTTCTTCTTATTTTCTTGTTTCTTCAAACGCGTTCTTCTAGCTCATCGGCTGCATCGATCGACCTCAAGCTTGTAAGTACCGTTTTATCGAATAACAACTGGGCTTTAACCTCCGGGCGCATCGTTGTGGTTTCGTCTAAGTTTTATTCACAACTTACCGATATCAGCTGGGTTTGCAAGTCTTTTCTTGTTTATTTAGCTTTTATCAGCAATTTATCCAGCTCATAATCATATCAGATTGGCTATCATCGCTCTTGCATCGTTTCACTCTGATCTAGCCGATTGAGATTGGGTTCGAGTGTTGTCTCGTAGCGCTTAGTTTGCTTTGCTTTTGCTTGCGCTTTGCCTACATCATCAAATCGGCTGATCTAGCCGTTTTGGTTATACTTGCACTTCGGCTGCTCCAGCTAGCCGATTCGCTCTACAGTAGTATCGACCTATTCGGTTGTTACTTGTTGAAGACCCACATCGATTCTCTAGCTGATCTAACCCGCATCTAATGTTTCCTATCTTTCTATGCCGATCAATAGATCAGGTCGGCTGGCACGCCTTGTTACATCCCGGGGATCCGTTACGTGTTGCCGTGAAAGACTTGATTCCGTTTTTTTGCGTCAACACATCTTGGCACACCTAGTGGGACCCGAAGAACTATTCCACGATGTCAATTCCTCAATAGCCTAAAGGTGTTGATCAGTCCAACATCCAACCGATTGCTTTGGATCAACTCCGTAAGGAAGATAGAGATGAATATGAAGAACATATGGAAGAATATCGCCAGCTTTTATTGGGAAGTTTTGACTCGGGTAAGGAAGGAGCATTCAAAATGAGTCCTCTTCCGAGGCTCAACCAATTGATAATACAGGCCGAACCAAAGAAGCTTCAAGACATGATGACAGAAGCTTTAGGGCAAACACTGGTGGATCAAGCCCCTGTTCTCAACAATACTGTTCACAATAGTATAATGGAGGTTGTCAGAGAACAACTTGCAACGACCATGGAAATACCTGGTCAATCAGAATCTCAGAGCTATAAATCTCCTACATCAGCTGCACTAGTATTTCCAGCGATAAGGAATGCAAGTGGAAAATTGATTGGATTTGATTTGCCGAAAGATTCTACAGAGGGATCAAAACTAAAATCAAAGGAATTTCCTCTTCCTTATTTAGCAGTCTTCAATAACTGAGGATTGGCGGTGAGCATGACAAGGAATTTCATTCACGTACTTTAATCCTGAAGCTCAAATATCTCAACGTGTTGAAGTAGCAGCTATACATGCTCATCTTGTCAAACCAATACAAGGGGATTCTTATGAAATCCTTACAACATCTCAGCTTTCAACATTTGAGACGACATCGGCTAAAGAGCCGATTTCCAGTTGTCAGTTCATACCAGAGCAGATGAGTCCAGCTGATAAAGTGTATGCGATGAGGTTTATCGCAAAGATTCAAGAAAATTACAACAAAGCAATGCATCAAGCCATATCTTGCTCGATCAGATCGCTCAACCTATATCGTCAGTTTCTCAACACCCAAGACAGTTGAAAAACACGAATGAGCAACTCATACATTAAGAAACTCCGAATGGAATACTTCATTCAGTTGGATTTCCTCGAAATACAGCTACACATACTCCTTTGGCTTCGCAGCCAATTACGTATGAACAGCCAGGAACAGTTGGAATTATGCAAAATCGGCTAAATCCTTTGGCAGATAGTTAGCCGATTGATCAGAGTAAGAAATTTATGGCTGAGATTACAAATTTGGTACAAAAACAGTTTGGGTTGAAACCAAAGCAACAAACTGACATGTACCAGACTCCTTATCCTGCCTATTTTGATCAAGTTCCATTCCCTCAAAAAATATAAGGTACCTGATTTCACCAAGTTCACTGGCCAAGATGACACCTCCACTATCGAGCATATCAGCTGATTCGTTATTCAGTGTGGAGATGCAGGATCAAATGAAGCATTAAGGGTTCGATTATTTTCATCCTCTCTATCGGGGCCAGCCTTTGCCTGGTTTACATCACTACCGGCTGATTCTATTCAAAGTTGGGAAGATCTTGGGAAGAAGTTCCATGGTTATTTCTTCTCTGGAATACATGGAATGAAGATTACTGATATGACTAGCTGGAAGCAGAGGAATGATGAGTCGGTGGTACATTTCGTTCAAAGATTAAGAGAGATGAGGAACAAGTGCTTCAGCCTATCCTTGACTGATAAACAACTGGCAGAATTGGCTTTCCAATGACTCTTGCCTTCAATCAAAGAGAAATATGCTTCACAGGAGTTTGAAAGCATAAGCCAGTTGGTACACCGATCAAGCCATGAAAGCTCTTCTCGATCTTATGATCCTCGAAGGAATTATCAGAAGAAGATATCTTATGTTGAAGATTCTGATTCAGAGGGAGATGTTGAGATTGATCCTACTGAAGCGACTAGACTGACAAAAACTGGTCAACATTCTTTTCCAACCAATATGGTTGAAGTGACCAGGGATTCAATCTCACAAGGAGGAAGTTTGACATTTGAATTGGCCAAGAACAAAGAAGTTGTCAAACCTCAAGATCAGTCAACTGCAGAAGAGTGGGCTAATTCAAGTGGCTAGTTCCAAAATTATGGTTTAATGGATCAGTTTATAAAAGATGAAGGAAAGCTTGGGCACGGGTTTAGAAAAAATAGATCTTGGTGATAGAAGCAAACCAAGGCCGACGCTTATCAGTGCCAGACTAGAAGCAGATTATAAAATAAAGCTGATTTCATTATTGCAAGAGTTTAAGGATTGCTTTGCATGGGAGTATTATGAGATGCCTGGTTTAGACCGATCAATTGTAGAACATCAGCTGCCAATCAAGCCAGGATATCAGCTGTTTAAGCAAAGGTCGAGACCATGCAACGACAAAATTCTTCCAGATATAAAAGCCGAGATAACTAAGTTACTCGAAGCGGGTTTCATTCGACAATGTCGATACGTCGAGTGGATTTCAAATATAGTTCCTGTCTACAAGAAGAATGGCAAACTTCGTGTATGCATTGATTTCAGAGATCTGAGTAAAGCAACGCCAATGGATGGATACCCAATGCCGATAGTTGACACACTGGTGAACACTGCTGCTGGACATAAAATTATTAGCTTCATGGACGGTAACACTGGTTATAATCAAATATTTATGGCTATTGAAGATATTGCAAAACAGCTTTCAGATGTCTTGGTCATGTCGGTTTATATGAGTGGGTAGTCATGACATTCGATTTAAAAAATGCTGGTGCTACATATCAGAGAGCAATGAATTATATTTTCCATGACCTTATTGATAAGACAGTGGAAATATACATTGATGATGTAGTCGTGAAATCTAAAGATCATATAGAACATCTGGACGATCTACGAAAGACCCTGGAAAGTACAAGAAAGCATGGTTTGAAGATGAATCCTCACAAGTGTGCTTTTGGTGTATCGGCTGGTCAATTTCTGGGCTTCATGATTCATGAGCGGGGCATTGAAGTTGGAGAAAAGTCGATTACTGCAATTGATAAGGTGGTCCCTCCAACTAATAAGAAAGAATTGCAATCACTTATTGGCAAAATCAACTTTATCAAGAGATTCATATCCAATTTGTCTGAAAGAATTCGATAATTCACCCCTTTGTTGAAGTTGAAGCCAGATCAAGAGTTTGTATGGGGACCAGAACAGCAGAAAGCGTTGGATGATATCAAGCAATATTTAAAGTCTCCTCCTATGTTGGTTCCTCCTCAGCATGGCAAGACATTTAAATTATATTTATCAACTGCTGATGATGCTATTGGTTCAGCCTTAGTCCAAGAATTTGAAGGGGTAGAAAGGGTGATCTACTTTTTAAGCAGAAGGCTTTTAGATGCGGAAACTCGATATCATCAGTTGAGGCTTTTAGCTATGCTTATGTCTGTACCTCTCCGGCACAAAGTTAAGACATTACCTTCTATCGGTTGAGTGTACAGTAATATGCAAAGATGATGTGATCAAATATATGTTATCTTTGCCGATATTGAAAGGACGCATTGGCAAGTGGGTGTTAGCTTTATCAGAATTTGATCTCAGATATAAGTCAGCACGAGCAATCAAAGGACAAATACTGGCTGATTTTGTCACACAACATTTGGGGTCAAATGAAGTTGATATTGCTCCTTCGACATTATTCTTTGATGGGTCATCATGTGATGCTAGAGCTGGAATTGGTAGTGTTTTGATTTCTCCTACAGGACAATCATATGAGCTTTCTGTGCCAATTGAGAAAACTTCTACCAATTATCAAGTAGAGTACATAGCTCTGTTGAAAGGGCTTACATTGCTTCGGGAAGAAGGAATTGAAGCAGTTAAAATTTTTGGTGATTCCTTGTTAGTCATTAAACAACTAACTTGAGAATATGAATGCAAAGATGATGTCCTAAGAATGTATCATGAAGCTTGCTTGGATTTGCTTAGAGAATTCAGGACGGCAACATTATGGCATATTCCGAAAGCACAAAACGAAGATGCTAATCGGTTGGCCCAAAATGCTTTTGGGTATCGGCCGATTCTAGTCGCAAAATATGATACTAATGACTGGAGAAAAGAGCTGGCCGATTATCTTTCGGATCCTTCAAAAAAGGTGGATCATCGTATTAAACTCAAAGCTCTCAAATATGTTCTGTTAGATGATCAACTATATTATCGGACGCTTGATGGAGTTTTACTCAAATGCTTGAGTGAAGAGGAAGCAAAAATATTGATGGGTGAGATTCATGAAGGAGTATGTGGAAGCTCATCAATCAGCTTTTAAGGTGAAATAGATGATCAAGAACAATGGATATTTCTGGCCAACCATACTGGAAGATTGCTTTAAATATTACAAAGGGTGTCAAGATTGCCAGAAATTTGGAAGTGTGCAAAGAGCTCCGACATCAGCTATGAACCCAATAATCAAACCATGGCCGTTCAGAGGATGGGCAATTGACCTTATCGGACAGATCTTCCCTCCGTCAAGCAAAGGACATAAGTTCATACTCGTGGCTACCGATTACTTCACCAAGTGGGTTGAAGCGATTCCACTCAAGAATGTGACGTTAGGTAATATGATTGATTTTGTAAAAGAGCACATCATCTATCGATTTGGAATACCCCAAACCATTACAACAGATCAAGGAAGCCAATTTACGTCGGGAGAGTTCGATGAATTTGCTACCGGTATGGGAATCAAAGTATTGAATTCTTCTCCTTATTATGCTCAAGCCAATGGACAAGCTGAAGCTTCTAACAAAAGTATTATCAAATTGATCAAGAGGAAGATTGATGAAAGCCCAAAGCGATGGCATACCATACTTAATGAAGCATTATGGGCTTACAGGATGGCTTGTCATGGAGCCACTAAAGTTTCCCCTTATCAATTATTCTATGGACATGATGCTATTTTACCTTGGGAAATAAGAACAGGATCCAGACGCATGTCATTACAAGATGAGCTATTGGCCGATGATTATTCAAATTTAATGAAAGAAGAGTTAGAAGATCTAGCCGGCAGTCGGCTCAGAGCCTTGATCAATATTGAAGAACATAAGAAAAGAGTATCCAAGTGGTATGATAAGAAGGTTAATATCAAAGAATTCTCTGAAGGGGATTTGGTATGGAAACTTATATTGCCGATCGGAAAGAGATCCTAAATTCGGCAAATGGTCACCCAATTGGACAGGACCCTTTCATATCAGTCAAAGTGCTCCAGGCAATGCGTATATTTTGGAGACACTGGAAGGAGAAAAGTTTTCAAGAGCCTTGAATGGGAAATATCTGAAGAGATATTATCCAAGCATTTGGGTTGGTGCTTAAACTACTTCCGGCTTCTAGCCGATTTAGTTGTGGGTATTTTAATCGGTTTCACCTTCGGTTGTTAACCGATTATTACTATTGATTTTTAGTCGATTGGAATTTCGGATGGTCAGCCGATTTCTTAGCAATCGTTCTTGAGACAGATAGTCGATACCCAGTTATCGCCTTTAGCAGAAAAAATAAAAGGATAAAAATATTTTTTACAGCTGATAAGAGATTCGGATCATGGCCGATGTAACAATTACCCTTAGAACAAAAAATGAGAATATATATATTTCTTTCTCTCATATTTCAATACATGGTGATTACATCTGATCGAAAATACTACAGATTACATAAAGGGCTCATTATCTTCAGTATGATGAGGATATGGAATCGATGGTGAAAAAAATCTTCTTCAAATTCTGTGACCTTCCTCCAGAACTCGCCGAGTTGATGACCAAGATGGTTCACCTCCCCTTGTGGTGCTCTCCACCGATAATGTGTAACTGGCACTCTCTCTTGCTACTGCCTAACAGCCATTGAACCCAAGCTTTTCACAAGAGTTCTTCTAGCTGTTGCACCTCCTGACTTCACAAAAGATGCCAGCGAGAGAAACAGGTCGCTACACTACTTCACAAGAATTCTTCTAACTGCAAAGAAAAGAAAGAGAAGAAGAGAGACAGGTGAAAAGGAGGAGCCTACATCCTATCATATCTACTTGTTGTGCCATGGCTGAAGTTGTGAGGAAGCCGATGGCTTCAGGTGCTATTTATAGTCAAACACGGTGGAAACGAAAGGATAGGAAAGAATCTCAGAAGACGTCGAATATAGTCAAAATGGAACAGTTTTCCCGTGAAAAGCTCTACTTCCGATGGTTCATAATGAAGTCAGTGATACGTTTCCCTAGGAAAAAGGAAAAGGGATTTGAAAAGCCGCTACAGGAGGAAATGTACTCTGAACTCCAGAAGAAGAAGATCACAAAGATTCCTCAAGGATTGAAAGGGAGAAGATAAGAATTTCAGAGCAAAAGAAATTTACTCTGAAACTGGGGGGCATGTGTTGACACCGTTTTTTGACACGTGTCAAGGAATAGCTGAAGAGACATTAGGAGGACCGCAGAGCCGATGGAGAAAGGAGAAAGGGACCAAAGATCGAAATCAGCTGATTGATGGAGAAGAAAAGTGGCAGAAGAAGAATACACCAAAAGGAAGGAAGACGGAGGCGGGTCAACAACCAAGTTGACAACGGGTCAAAGTCAGTTTAGAGAGTCCGATTCCTATGAGAATCATTAAGTTTTTGGTAGTTTTATTTCTTTAGATTCAAGCAAACATTGTCGTCATCCACTAGGAGTCAAGTTGTCCTCAGGACATAAATAGCGACCCTGCCTGGTCGAAGAAAGATTGTACACACTAATATCAACAAAACCTTTACTTTTTCAAGTCGGTGACTTCGCCACCCCTTTTTTACTTCTTCTTATTTTCTTGTTTCTTCAAACGCTGTTCTTCTAGCTCGTCGGGCTGCATCGATCGACCTCCGGCAAGCTTGTAAGTACCATTTTTATCGAGTAACAACTGGGCTTTAACCTCCGGGCGCATCACTGTGGTTTCGTCTAAGTTTTATTCACAACTTATCGATATCAGCTAGGTTTGCAAGTCTTTTCTTGTTTATTTAGCTTTTATCACCAATTTATCCAGCTTGTAATCATATCATATCGGCTATCGTCACTCTTGCATCGTTTCACTAAGATCTAGCCGATTCAGATCGGGTTCGCGTATTGTCTCGTAGCGATTAGTTTGCTCTGCTTTTGCTTGCGCTTTGCCTATGTCATCAAATCGGCTGATCTAGCCGTTTTGGTTATACTTACTGGTACTGCTCCAGCTAGCCGATTCGCTCTACAGTAGTATCGGCCGATCCGGTTGTCACTTGTTGAAGACCCACATCGGTTCTCTAGCCGATCTAACCCGCATCTAACATTTCCTATCTTTCTGTGCCGATCAAGAGGTCAGGTCGGCTGGCACGCCTTGTTACATCCCGGGGATCCGTTACGTGTTGCCGTGAAAGACTTGATTCCGTTTTTTTGCGTCAACACCAGGTTCCACTCTTTTGTGACAGCAGCCATAAGTGTAGCCAAAACCCCAGTCCTTCACTCCAATACTAAACACATCGAAGTGAGATATCATTTTCTGAGGGACAATGTTGAGAAAGGGAACATTTCCTTATCCTAGGTACCTACCCAAGATCAGCTAGCCGACATATTCACTAAACCACTTGACCAAGTTACCTTCACACGCTTGCGAGGTGAACTTGGAGTGTGTTTCCCTTTTTAGCTGGTTCTTGGAGCTTCTCATGTATATATGTGATATATGTATCATTTGTTGCATTCCATGCATGCATTTTACTTTTTGTACAAAACATGGTAGGATAGCCATTTTGGATCATTTGTGGTAGGATGAGCTTCTCTTATATACTTTGATCACTATGATGTGCTATATGTGAGATATGTGTATGCTTTGGAAATGTTGATGTGAATGCTATGCTCTTGATGGTATTGTCATATGTTAATGATGAGATAGCTTCCTTTTGTGAAAATGCTAAAAATACTTTGCTCATGAGTAGATTCTTTTTCATGCTCAATTTGAGCTCAAATGCATATATCATGCTTAGTTTGTGCTTGAGTATCATGCTCTTTTCGCTTGGGGTCAAAGACCCATTTGTCATGGTGAATGTTTAGCCCATATGTTCACTTGTGGAGGAGCATAAGCTTCTTTTTGCCGCAAAGGCATTTCATGTACCATGCTGAATTTTGCAAATGAAATTTAGTCTATGAATTGCCTTATGCTTGAAAAATATGCTCATAATCATGTCCTTATGCTTTGATGTATATATCTTGGGTCCTAACCGTTGCATGTTGTCTACCATGAGAAGTCTCAAATTTGAAGTAGATACATGGCTCAGTGGCTTTGACATGACATATAGTAGCTTATGGGTGTTTGCTATGATCTTGTGATAGAACTTGTGATCTTGTATGAGTTTTGGGTGATCTAGTTCATTTTTGCTCAAATTGCTATGGATAGGGCTTTGCTCTTGAGATGAATGTTTCTTTGTGAAAATTGCTTAAAAATGCTTTTGGCCATGTCACATGTATCTATGTCTCTACTTTGATGATGGAATGCGCTAACTACACCATGTCTACTTTGCTTGCTCTATGTCTCATTTGTAGCATTTTGTTGTGCTCTTTATATATCTGAGAAGCTTGGTAGATTGTCTATGCTTTGACATGCTTTTGTGCATTTTCATGATAACAAGGGGGAGAGTTTCATGATAGCTTGATTCATGCATTGTCAACAAGGGGGAGAGTTTGTGGAGAAAAATGGTAAGTTTGCATGTGGGGAGAAAAATTGAGAAAAGATTGCATTTGCTCAGGGGGAGTTTGCATTTGTGCAGGGGGAGCTCCTTTGGTTTGCCTGAGTTTTGTGTGTTGTGGTGTGCTCTTTGTGGAGCTTTGTTTGTCTCGGCTGTGTTGAGCTGTTGCCCTTGCCTTAGGGGGCCAAGACTTGGTCCGGCTAGTGATCTTGTTTCCGCTTGTTCTTTGGCTTTAGATCACTTGTTGGAGGTTTGTGTTCATGGTTGTTTTCTTTTCTTTTTTCCTGTGTTGGTTACTATGGGTGTTGTCAATGCACTCATCAAGGGGGAGATTGAGGACCAGGTGTGTCCAGAAGACCCGGTGGAGGTCACTCCTTAGTGATGAGTGATCGACATCGTGGTGTGGACTGATGCTTGGCTCAGTGTGCAGGTACAGGTTGCGGCTTGACTCGTGTTAGTGCAGGTGAAGAACAAGTGCGAAAGGCCTATGCTGTGGTGGCCTCCGGGTGATGGAGAGGCAAGTAGGCTTGGTTCGATGGACCCGGTGGCCGATGGGGTCAAGTGCGAGCCGTGCGGTGCAAGAGGAGCAAGTTGAAGTCATGGACATGGGTTGGTGCAAGGTAGCGGTTCGAGGCCGAAGCTTGCATGCGGGGTTTGGTGGTTTGCCCACAAAACCATCGGAGGATGGTTTCTTGGTTTGGGCCTCAAAACCAAGGCCGAAGGCCCAACGCGACGGAGACGGTGATCCGGGAGCGTCGGGAAGCTTCGAGGTGGGGGGCACGTGGCGTGATCGCGGGGCTTGCGTCGAGGCTAAGCAAGTCCCGGTGGAAGCGTGTCCGCTCGATGGGAATATCCAAGACTTGACTAAAATGCCCCACGAGGGGTGTATCTTAAGTTTAAGTTGTAGGGGTAGCGTGGTCATTTGCCTCATCCAGTGAACTTCATATATATAGCGGAGAGGTGAATGGCATCTCTCTCTGGCTCTGGACTCGCTGTGGACTGCTTCTTTCCCAGTATTTCGTTAGGCTAGACTCTTGTACAGACTCTGACCTCTGGATGTATGGAAGCATTCAGCGTTGTGTTGATTTCCCTCTCTTAGCTCTTTGTGATTTTCGTGTCATTTTCGGAGCTATTTTTGGGTGTTTTGTTCTTCGCTCGATTTGTTGATTTGATGGCGTTTTTCTTCGGATTTCTTTGAGAGGATCATGGGTGGATGCCTTGTGCATCTTAAGGTGTGATCTTGACCCCTCAAACGTCGGGAAATCCCTTCGATCTACGAGTTCTTAGAGGTTGTTCATGTGATCAGTGATTCCCGATGTTTTAGTGAGTTAGAGGTTGAGATTTTTGGGCTATAGCTTCACCTAGTGACGCTTCTCATCTCCCCCAAATCTTGTCTCAAGAGCTCGAGTGGTTTGGGAGATCCGGTGATGGATAGGAGGAGTTGACCTCATGAGCGTTTCTATTTCTGTCATAGCAGGCGGATCTACACGACATTAGCAGCAGTCATGGCGCGGCTGCCCGACAGCTCATTCTTCATGTTCTTCGTGTGTTCTTGCGTGCTCGTGTTTCGATCCGTTGCCTCTGGTGTTTTTGGTTGCACGGAGTTTGCGGACGGTCCGTACTCGAGTCTTGGGCCAGTGAAGGGGACGATCCATGGTCCCTCGAGACAATCCGATTTTTGTGCGTCTGGTGGTTCTGGTGCTATTTTCAGACAGCGCGGCATACATGACAGTCCACCCACTGGCAGACACCCGTCACGGTCCGCGCTATTGGCTAATTGCTTGATTCTTGTTTAGTGCTTCCGCTCTTTGATTCGTGGCTTGTCTCTAGGACTTGTAGGCTTGTGTGTGCCTAGTCTAGAGCTTCTTTGGTGTGTGTGAGTGATCATAGTGGCAATCTGGGTATAGGCCGAGTTCATCCTTCGGGAAGAATTTATATCGGCTCCCATTCACTCTCCCCTCTCTGGTCTCCTATTCGGTCCTTCAGCGTCCAGTACAATCTGCCCTTTGAGTAAAATAGGGAGACCAAACACCAAGATCATTCACTATTCTTAAAAAGACGGGCCTTCTCATCCGAAATCTTGTACGAAACATTGCATCAGAATAGAGAGGATTTTCACCAAAATAATCACCATAAGTGTGCATGAGCTCCTTCATGATTCTGATGTACCTTCGAGTCCTAGATGAACCAGCTTCCATTTTGGCTTTCATCTTTGCTTCAATCCGAAGACCAAAAGATTGAAGGACATTTTGTTGGGCTATGAACTCTTCTTGGGGATATATGTCAGCTGGGTCTATGGAATCATCAGACTCATCTGACATGTTTGGTGGAGATAAGGGAAGATAGGAATACAGAGGAAGAAGGATATGGAATAGAGTTCTGGACTGTTTGGAATAGATAGAGTAGGTGAAGAAGAGAGTAATATATATAGATATATCCTGCATAAAAGTTTGGCTTGGGTGTAACTATTTTTTTGGTAGTGTATGTTGACTGACTCATTATTAATTGACCACCTAGTAATCTAACTACCTGGTAATCAGACTAATGTTGACTACCTAGTAATGTTGGCTGCCTAGTAATTTGATTGCCTAGTAAATATCTAGAGTGCATTCAAACTACATACTGTCCGCCTAGTAATTATCAAAGAGACAAAATACCTGGTCTTCCTTAATTAGTGTGGCATGCCAACTTCTCCCTCGAATCTTTAAGCCTAGCTTGTGTTCACCTTCATTTCCTCATCCATGCTACTAGTATCCATGCTCATCGAGTCTTGTATGACTCGGAAGACAACCTCCTTTCTAAGCCTTGCTTAAGAGAATCGGATGCCCGTAGCCTAAGAGGGAGGGGTTAATTAGGCAACTTAAAAACTTATCCTATGGCTTATCACTATTTGCATCAATGATAAACTAGAACATACTATCTAGATGTGCATCTGAGGTTGTTCTAGTGTGAAACTCCCATCCCAAAATAAGTTTTGCATCCTATAGCCAATCCTAGCAAGATACTACTCTAGGAAAGTAAAGGCACACAAGGATTGCAAGAATGTAATGCGGAAACGTAAAGGGGATGAGAGGAAGCAAACTCTTGACACGTGATTTATCCGTGGTATCGGTGAGCACTAAGCCACCCCTAGTCCACGTTGTTGAAGCACTCTACACAAGAGTATTGCTTCCGGTCACCAAGTCTCTCCCAAGAGCATCACTTGACTTGCCACGAGGCTCGCCACGGCGCACTCGTCAAGCTCCCTTGGTCACCTTGATGCCGCCTCCACTAAGGAGCTTCTCCACCAAGGGAAGGGGTCTCCACGTCCCTCTACAAAGTGTCCTCGCCCGCCCACACTAAGGCCGTGAGGGTCGAAGACGCGTTTGCCGAGAGCCACCTAGGCTCCAAGGCTTCCGCACTCGTGAACTTGATCCAATCGAGAATCACCTCACAAGGTAGGCACACCTTGTACTCACTCAACTCTAAGCTAAGCCTAGCACTAAGCACACACACACAAAGCATATGCAAGTCTATGGATGAGCAATTTAGCACTTGGATGGATTGGATATGATCTTCAATGTGTCTTGAACTCCCTCTGCACTTCCACACAATCCAAAGGCAACTCCAAATGATGGGGTGGAAGGGGTATAAATACCAAGGCATCAAACTAGCCGTTGGGCCAAAGCTCCGGAAATGGTACCATCGGATGATCCGACGTCCATTTTCCTGGCGTCGGTTCATCCCGGTGCTACCGACCGTTGCCTTCCACCACATAGCCGTTGAATCCTGCTGACGTCATTCATCCGACGCTTCAACCGACGCACCGTCGGTTCATCCGGTGCTTAAGGAAATCTTCTCCGGCGTCATAGCTAAAACGCCGCCGGATGAACCGCCGCTGACTCCTTTTGACCGTCGGTTCATCCGGCTTGAAGGGCTTTGCTCCGGACCTCTCGGTTAGGCGATTCGATGCCATCGGATGAACCGCCTGCTCGACCATCGGTTCATCCGGTGCTCTGATTCTGCAGTGGGTCTCTTGATTCATCCGGCGCAACTAGAAAAGGGGGCGTCGGTTGATCCGGTGAACATAATGTTGACTCGAGTCTTCATGCAGTGTACCGCTTCATCCTTTGATTGCACCGACGCTTGTTCCCAAAGGTACCGTCGGTTCATCCGACGTGTCAATTTCCTTCCTTTTCTTCGCGTCTTCAACTTGTCATTGCTTCAACTTAACATACTTAACATGCCATCACTTGTAGCCTCAAAATATATATGAAGTCCTCATTTTTTCTATGAGTAACTTAACATATGCATGGTATGTTAACTTGGACATGGTATGTTAACTTGGTAATATCCATGGGACCTAAGAATGCCTACAAGGACATGCTAGACAATGTGGTTAGTCCCATTGCTTGTGTTAGCATGAATCACCAAAATCAACTCGAACAAATGGCAAAAGAGGCCATGTTCGCTACACTTCCTCAACCTTTGCATCAGAAACACGCTGTTGAGTCTCGATAAAATCTTCATGACGTTTGGTAGCTGCAGCTTGAATGTCCATGTACGTCTTCATATCTTGATCCAATCCAGTGTCTTGGGCTTTGCCTTTTCCTTTGCCCATTCGTTGTTTCTTAGCTTGTTTCGTCCCTATCGGACGTGCCATTTCACTTGTATCTTCAGGCTCTTTCATGCTATCTCCCATTTCCCCCTCATCATCTAGCTTCCTTTTGTTTGAATTCTCAAGATCATCTTTAATTGCAATCCACTTGGGTTCGTCCTTCAAAATCTTCCAGCAATGCATAACAGTGAATGTACCTTCTTTGTAATCATCTAAATAAAATTGCAGAGCCATTTCTCTCAACTGATCCTGCGATTGACCGCTAGAAAAAACTGAGTTAGCCTTCTTCCAAGACCCACAGAAAAAAGCCGACCCATCTTTTGATCTTTTGCCATCTATCACGGAGATGCTTCACTTTCCTTTTCCGATTAGGAGGGGTGGTATTGTTATAGTCTGCATGCACATCTCCCCAATACTGATCATTTTCTTACCATTCCCATTGATCGGGTCATTTGAATTAAACATCCAGGCACTCACCTAAATAAAATTTGCATGTTTAGTAACTGATTGATCTTTGTACAATCATATCACGGGACTACTGCACTATATGGACTTACCAATCTCACATCTTCATCTGGTGTCCATGACAGACGCTTCTCTTTCCTAGCCTCTTCTCCATCATCAATGCTAATCACAGTTTTCCCTTTTGAACCTGATGCATCACGTTGACTGATTGGATCAGAATGTGCTGTCAAGAATGAATTCACGCCATTTTGGAGAAGGCTTTGAAACCCACCGGGTGCACTACAATTTATATTGAGACAAAATCAGACATAAGTACTTGATGATCTGTCTTACCAAACACATATTAATATACCCGCTAAGACAAGGTTGAGGAAGCACAAAAAAATCTTACCACTGTAATGAATTTGTAGATGCATCCACACCCCCGTAGCCATTTGGCATGGGTATAGTGCCCATCCAAGCTGCATTCGGGGGAAAAAATAAGTTGGTTTGTGGCTGTTGAGCAGTCCACCAACCTGTATGAAAGCCAAAATAATATTCCAACAAAGACAGTATAAGAACTTCCAGCAAAGTATAAAATCCTAAGTACATCATTCAGCTCAGTAAAACAACTCAAGTGCTAAATAATCCAATCTTGCAAAAGTGGTATAAATCAAACGACATGCATAGATTTCCCTACTTAAAAGACCATCGTGGGGTCAGTGGATTTACCTGGAGGCGCAGCCATGGTTTGACCTGATGGTGGGAAGGGAACGTTGGGATTCCCTACAGCGTCCAACCGTGGAACAAAAGCTGGAGCTTGATTCGTTGGAGGAGCGACCTCCCGCTTGGATCGGGTTCTCATCACTAGCAGGGATTTGGAGATTAGGACTGCTAGGTTTTCGAGAGGCTGAGAGGGAAGAAACTGTTAATAGATTGAGAGAGGCTTCTGGGAAAGAGGACGGGAGGCATTTGGCACGCGCACGCCATGAGGAGAAGGATTTGGCGCGCGATTGCTGCGGGAAGGCAGAGATTTGGCGCGGGGAAGATGCACTGCACGAGAAAAAATTGGGAAGGGAGGCGCGAGGGAGCAGCCGATCTGTTCGGCCGAGAAAACGCGTGGTGTAGCGGCAGCTTGGTCGATTGCGCATCGATAGATGGTGCGTTACTCACCTCGTTTTCATCTATCGGCTCTCGCCAGGTTAGTTGATAGCTGCGTTCTCTCTTTTCATTTAATCCCTTCCACGTAGGACGGACTGAGGACATGGATTTCCTGTAGAAAGTTTGTAGGCAACCATTATGGCTGCCCTAAGGGCACCCGAAATGGTTATAGAGAGCAACCCCTTTGTAAGGTGTCCACATCAATTGTAGATAGTATTTATAGACAAGTCACCCAACAGATTTTTACTGTAGCATTTAATTTCTTTCTTTAATAAAGTGGTCCCACATGTAGGATTCCTTTTCTTCCCCATCTCCTTGGTTTCTTCCCCATCTCTCCTTCCCGGCATGGCTTACACAGGCAGCTACGCCTCGAGCCATGGTCGGCTCCGTCCGCCTGCACGTAGGCCGGCGGCCGGCCGAGCACCACCATCAGCGGATCCTGCGGCGGCAGCGTCTGCTTGAAATCGCGGCCGGTCCTCGCCCCGCGCCGGAGGCCGAGCCGAGCACCACCACCGGCGGATCCGGCAGCAGCGTCGTCTGCTTGAAATCACGGTCGGCCCTCACCGCTGCGCCTGAGCATGCTGCCCGCCGCCGCCCGCATCTGCCGGCGCCCTCCGCCCCCGCCCAGGCAACGCATCGGCCCCGCCTCCCCCGACCTCTTCGCCTGTTCCGGCGCCCGAGCACTTGCCTAGGGTCGTTGTTCAGCCCGCGGCGGCGCGCCCTCGTCTCACCCCACACCTTCGGCCTCCCCACATCTAGCTCGGCCCGTGCCGCCGGTCACCCCGTGCCCAAGCGGACCCGTGAAGGCAAGGCAGGAGTGCAGGTGCAGCACCGTGAGGCAGAGAGAAGGAGGCGTGGGCCTGTGGCGGGACCCGCTCGGTACCGGGAGTCTTTTACCTACATGCCATTAAAAAAGTTGCTGGTTACGCATATGCCACAAAAAAGTTTCCACACACCTGTGTGCCATGAGCTCAACTTTTGTTTACCCGTGTGCCATTCCGTCCATGTTCTGAGCTAACGGTGTCAAACTAATGAGTGAAATGACCCTTTTACCCCTGTGGGCCCCACCAATCTTCCTCCTCCCCCTTCTCCTTTTTGTCGCGCTTGCGCATTCACCGCATGCCGCAGCCGCCCGCGCCACCTTGGGCCTCGGGCCGTCCGTCCGCGGCTGCATCGGAGACCTGCCCCGCATCGCGCTCGTGTCGCCGCCGCGCCGTCCGGACACGACGCAACACCGCCCGACCTCGGACGACCACGGCGCCGCCACCACGCCTCTCTGACTTCTCCCGGCCAGCGGCAGCGGCCGGAGGAGCGGCTGCCACGCCGCGTCGCCACTGCCGACGCCACGTTCGACTCAGCGAGCCCGTGCGGCAGCCCGGCCCCATCATCCTCGCTAAGCGTCGGTCCCGCGGCCGCCGTCGTCTCCCCGACATCGCGGCGCTCGGTTCGCCCGTAGTCGTGCACGTGCACCCGTCGTGCCTCACTCACCTGCGACGAGGGGTCGCCTCGTGTTCGCCGTCGTGCCAAGAAGACCCCAGGCGGGCGAGAGCAAGACCGCCATCGTTCCTGCCGAGCTCGGCTCCACAGCGGCACGGCCGATCGGTGGACGGCGTGGCGATCGCGGCGGAGGCGACATCGCGAACATCTCCGCGCTGCGCGTCGCAAGCCGCGCCGCTCGGCTCGCTGCGCGCAGCACGCCGGCACATCGTGACACCGCCTCGACCACCTCCTCCGTCGCCCGACAAGGTCCCCTGCGGCAGCGCCGGTGCGCCATCGGTACAACCCCGGTGGCTCGAGTACCTGGCCGGAGGCGGCCGCCCGCTGGCCGCAGCGTCGGCCGCTACGCTGCCGCATGGCGTATGGGGTGGCCGCCGCCGCTGCTGCTGCATGGGCACGCTGCCCTGGCGCCGCATGTGCACGCCGACGAGGAGGTGCCGCCGGATCCGCCGGCGGCGTGAGGGAGTTGGAGGCGCCGGGAGAAGAGGATCGAGACAGGAGGAAGAGGAACCATAGGGGATGGAGTAGACATGTTCGCTATGGTGTCGTGGTCTGATTTGTTCGAGAGAAAATCACTGGTCTGCTGGTGGTTTTTTCGAGAGAAAATCTCTGGCTGGTGGGTGATAAGCAGACGATTTGCATACATGGGTCCCGCAAGTCAGGTCATTGGAACTGTTCAATTTTAACAGAAGACAGATGAAATGGCACAGTCGTAAACAAAAGTTGAGCTCATGGCACACAGGTGTTCGGAAACTTTTTTGTGCTATGTACGTAACCAGCAACTTTTTTAATGACATGTAGGTAAAAGAGTCCGGTACCGGGGCGCGCTGGCGAGAGCCGCTAGACGTAGCGACACTTTCTTCTCTTTTCTCCTTTCTCTTTCCTACGTGTTGCCTTGTAGAGAGTTTGTTGGCAACTACTGCGGCTGCCCTAAGTTCTCGTATTAGCTAATTGAAAGATGTGTTCCCTGCTTGGTTTGCTAGGTTCCAAGTAAATGCATGTGCATTGGAACAAGAAAAATTGCATCAATTGATCATTTGATTGACTTCATGCTTTCTCCATACACTTTCTTTTTAATTGTGTGAGTGTTAGCTATAACTAGTTGAGCCTCGACTACGATATAAAAGAACACTTTTTTTGATAAATTTTGAAAGCTAAAAACACTTATTTTGACTGGTGACCAAGAGAAATGTACACAAGACCACGAGAAATTTTTTTAAAAAGCTCTGAAGAAATCAAAGTCACTCCCAAAACCTTAATTTTCGCAGAGCATACTTGGAAGCCGGAGGCTTTTAAACTACAGCGACGACCTACGTACGTCCAAGTTAAGGACTCGCCAAACAGTCGGCAAGCACACCTGGAGCACGCGGTCGGCACAGCTCCCTGGAAAGTGACATCGGCGACGAATCGACTATATGCCAGCGACGGGCCGCGCCGGTGGTCGTCATGCACGCAGCCACTTGCCGCTCCCTAGCCATGGCCGCGCCAGCCCGGCTACTACGCGCGCGCGTGGTGTGGTCGCCACCGCACGCGTCGGCCTCGCCGCGCGTCGCCGTCGAAGCGCTCGCCGGCCAGCAGGTAGATGCGGCGCCCGCAGAGCAGGGCGGCGCGCGGCCGGCTGGGCCGCGTCGCCGTCGCGTAGTACGTGCTTGCATTGGTGCTTAATTTGCAGGTTAGCTAGTCCAGGACCGACAGTTACTCCTGCCACCTGCCTAATGGGTTCACCGTACGTCGACGTCGAGACGAAAGTTACCGTTTGTTCCCTCCTGTACCGACACTATATTTCTCGGTCACTACTCGGTAAAAATAAGAATAAAAAGGGAATGGAAACCCCACTGGATCAGCAGGGAGCAGAACTGTTATGGCTTAATTAGTCGCCTTAGCTTGTTAGGATCTGACGTGTGCATATGCAGATATGGGATCCTAGGGGTACGGCGATGTACTCGCCTTCTGCACTGGATCAATGAGTTGAACAGGTAATTAAATTGCTGTACGATTCATATCGCATATACGTACAATTCGATCTCACCAATGTTGGAGGATGCTTTCACGATTATTGTTGGCGTGGCACAGTCAGCAAGCTTGGAGCATGCACCGTACGTTAATCATGGCTTCAACTTTGTCCCCGGTATCAGAAACAGTGGCAGAGCTAGTTACACACGGCCTATCAATAATTGCATTGTTTGATGGATCTTTTGAGTTTAGGCCCTATTTTGTTTGGAGGGACTTATAATATATAAGCTCCTGCAAATAAGATTCTTTTGAACCAAACATGAGGAGTTTATATATAGTGTAAGTATTTTCATAAAGATCCCATAAGTCCATATGTAAGCCCCTTGAAGAGGGTTTTGAGACTTCTTTGCTGGTGCAAGACTCATTTATTACATTTTTAGCCTCTTTTAGCCCTTAATTCAAACACCTCTATGTGTGGGTTTATGGAGCTTATAATAAGTGCCTCCAAACCAAACAGGTTCTTAGTTCAACTATATGTTTTTCATTGATGTATGCAGCTTCTATGGACTATTTTACGGTGCACCATACCACCATGTGGTGGTGGTATAGGGTATAAATCTTTTTTTGAAATGGATAAATATGTAATTATAAAAAATATGTTATTTTGGGTACTACGGTTGCACCATACCACCATGTGGTGGTGGTATAGGGTATAAATCTTTTTGAAATGGATAAATATGTAATTATAAAAAATATGTTATTTTGGGCACTACGGTTTTTTCCTTGAATGTCGCTTTTCCACGCATACGGCGTTTTCACTTTTGACTGAGATAAATTTTCCAATACAACCTCTATATCACTAATGTATACCACCTATATATACCACGAGTCCAAGTGTTAGTGGTACACAAAATTAATCTCAACCGTCAAATCTTTTCATAGTAGTTCTTTTCAAACAGTGGTATAGAGTAGTATGGTGCACCATAAAAGGGCCCGCTTCTATTATTATATCGCTATTAGCTAGGAGCTTGGTGCTATATATCTATACCTAGAGTCTCAACAGATAGATGTCAAATATAGGTCTACTACTAGGAGCGGTACATTGTTCAAAATGGAGCCATTCTAGAAGATGGGTTAGCTAGGGCCTGCTAGGAGGCCGGGGCCATATGCTATCGATCGATCCCTAGTGGTCATGCGGGGCAGATCTTGGCTGGATCACACTTCACTTCACGTTGAGAAACTGAGAGGTGGTATGTGGTATATACCCGGGAGTTTTTGTCAAACCGGCCGGGTCGAGCTCACGGCGCCGGTCGTGTCACGTCCAGCTCCGAGCGTGGGACCCGGCGACCTGAAGAGGCTGCTGGCAAACACCTAGTCCGCGAATCAAATCCATTGGAGGCAAGCTAGGTGTCATTGTTCGATCACTGTTCGCAGCACATCTTGATTCCTGCCGGCTGGCGTCGTACGAAAACTGATGGAATAAGCTCTCCTAATCATGATGATAACGTCCTGTTAATCTCGATGTGATACGACGGCTTTGCGCCGCTACAGTACTTCCATATAGCCATGCCATGTCGTATAGCTATAGCATCATCATGTGTCTACTATATATATCAATTGATTATCAGTAGGGAGGCTATACTTTTGTTAATTAGCAGTGAAAATATACACATGTGCTATGATCGTGCAGTTCAGCTTCTTTTATTCGGCTTCATCTTCTGCATATAATATTTTTCTCGATCTCACAACAAATACCGCCGCATACAGTATTTTCTTTTCACAACAAATGTGCCGAACATAACTTGCACATAATTTTAGTTATTTACATGTGGTTTAGGGTTAATTAGGACGTACTCCCTCCGGTTTGGTAAAGAAAGTCGTTTAATACAATGACACGTCTCCAAAAGTCTGACTTTATTTTATAAAAATAATTATTAAAAACTAACATATGTATACTTTTGTGAAAGTATTTTACAAGACAAATCTACTCATGTAGTTTTCACATTTCCAAACTCAATAACTTAAAAGTTATTCATGATTTATATTCCCGATGTTTGACTCAAACCTTGTCTAAAACGACTTTTTTACCAAACCGGAGGGAGTAAGTGTACACTGTACTGTGCACACACCTGTCTCTGTCCCCAGTAGTGACAGAGAGGCATGCAATGACTCTGAAAGCGACTGTCGGCACGCCCTCCGTCCGCCACCTGCACAGCATCGATCGAGCCAATGCAATTTGCACTGACGCCTCGCGTATGTGTCCACAAAATTAATGCGCTGCCCCCACGCACAGCTCCTCCTTGTTCGTTCTTACTAATTTTGACAAGCTGGTGATTCTTACTAATTTCGACAAAAGTCCAAAACACTTGAAGAAGAATCTTTGCATGCATGGACAATTTTGTGTGTGTACGTACGCAGTAGTAATTCGTGTGGTCAAAGTAATAGGGCGAGAGGCGCAGAAGATCTAGCTAGGTACGTGCAATTTTATGGCGCGACGGCTTGCTGCCTCCCGAGCGGCTTGCAAGTTGCGACCAAGACGGTGTCGCAGAAATTACGTCATAATTAAGATGTTTTTGTCACTGATTATATATGGTAGAAAATACGTACTATTCCACCGCGTCACCACACACATATAGTTGTTGATGTTTTCAACAAAAATCTATATAGTGGAAGTGTGGAACCCTAGTATATACTTCATTCATATGTTGAGTCCGGATCCGAAAACTCTCGAACCCTAGTAGTGAACGGATTTCACCGATCATTGGAGACGGAGTCTAGATCAAACTCTTGTTAGCTAGAATCTCATGGTCTTTGAACCGGTCCTAGATCGCCGTGGACTCGATCGCTCCAAACAGTTCGTCCTTTCGTTCTCTACTGGTTATTAGCTTGCTCAGTCTTCTACCTCAACAAATGGCTAGTATAGTGTACATAGCTACATGAATGATGTTTTGTATGCACTATACATACATATGTACGTACTTACTCCCTCCATTCCTATTTATAAGACACGATGTGATATGACACGGTCTTCCAAATTAGACTTTGACCATTTATTTATCTTACACTATATTGTTTATAATTATAAACTTATAATCATTGGAAAGTTTTGTAGGATCGATGGCCTATAGAAGGGGGTTTGAATATGTGTCTTCTTCAAATTTCTAGAACAAGAAGTAAACCTTAACCTATATCTCTAGTATTGCCCATCTAAAAAGGTTTCTTCCTACCAACTAAGCACACTAACAACAAAAGTTCCTTAGCAAGATTCACACTAACAAGAGAAAAGCACCATAGTCAAGATATGCAACAAGCAAAGCAAACTAAAGGGAAACAAGAGCAAAGGAACTTAAGAGCTGAAAGTAAATGCGGAATTAAGTGCAAGAAGGTAGAATGAGTGGACAAGAGGCAACCAAATTTTTTCTCATGGTATCGAGAAGTTGACGCTTCTCCCTAATCCACGTTGGAGCACTCACAAGAGTTTTGCTCCCTCAAGCCACTTAGACTTGAGTGCTCACTAAGAGTACCCGTTCTCCATCTCCGGAATGGTGGGTCTCAATCCATTTACACCAAGAACTTCCCGGGGCTTCCACAATCTCCAAGAGCTCACCAAGAACCCCCAATCACCGAGACCGTCTAGGGGCCGTCAAACTCCAAGAGTAACAAGCTCACACAATTTCACTTGGCCAATGCACTCAGCTATGCCATTGAAAGCACCTTGAAACTCTTGATCACCAAGAAAGAATCCCTCTTGGCTAGGAAGATGAAATCCAAATGATCAAAGCACTAACTCTCCTTCTCCTTGGCTGCAGTAGTTCTTTAGAGTGGCAAAGGCAGCTCAAGAGACGCAGGAGGTCCAATTTATAGGCCTAGCAAGGGAGGCTAGCCGTTAGAAAAGTTCTCTGAAAAGTAGTACCGCCGGATGAACCGACGGTTCCCCCACGACGTCATTCATCCGGTGTCTCGTGTCTCAAATATAGCCGTTGAACTCAAACGGTACCAATTCATCCGACGCATGCACCGTCGATGTGTCGGTTTATCCGGTGCTAAAGCAACTTCACTCAAAATGTCTCTGCATAGAATAACCATAGGCGCCGGATGAGCTGGCGGTTGTCTTCCCCGGGTTCATCCGGTCTTTGAAGCAAGTTCAATCGGTGCGTCTCTGTATGAATTATATGCGTGCGCCGGATGAACCGTTGCTTAGACCGTCACTTCATCCGGTGTTGAAGGCTCTTGACTTGAATCACTCAGCATTACCAAACCCTATGTCACCGGATGAACCGATGCTTGTGATACACCGTCGGTTGATCCGGCGGTCCTGATTTCTTCTGAAACTTCCACATTGATCATCTGGTGCAACTAGAAATGATGCCGTTGGATCATCCGACGGTCCCTTTTTCATTTCAACTCATCCAATTCAATCACCTTTGAGTTTTTCTTCAAGTCTTTTGCTTCTAAAGTGTTTCCATGAGTATCTTGAGCTGTTTAGTGACCAAGGAGCTTGATAGTGCATGAACATAGCATTTTGCATGATCAAGCTACTAAAGTGTGAACCCTCTTAATAGTACGGTCAAACACTACAAACTAGCAAATCCAAGTGTTCTTCATCTCCTTGTGACACTTGGAACTAAAAATGTCCTTAGCCTTGTAGTCTTTGTCCATTGATCATCCATAAATTCAAATTGAGAGGGTCTCATTTCACTTATCACTTATGACAATAACCCAAGAATAAATCCGCTACAAAACAAATGTTAGTCACAAGTATATGGTTGTCATTTATCACCGAAACACACCCTTACCAAAGGTGCGGTGGGGCCTTGATGCTTACAAGTATATATTTGAGTATAAATCCAATCATGTCAAATTTACATTAAAAAATAATAAATTGATGGGTAAATTATTAATCAAAGATTGTAAAGTTTAAATCTTGATATATGTGCGCGCCTTATAAATAGAAACAAATGAACTCTTTAATTAATTTGCTCCCCAATCCTCTCATCATCTTCCACTGCAATGACTACTAGCTAACTCCAACCCTACCTCCTCCAAATGACCATATTAGAACTTCGTCTCCACCGTGACAATCTACCTCCACCTCCTCCCAATGGCGAACAAGTTTGTCATGCACTACCATGTCTTGACTGGGTCATGCATGAAAGATGAACCCATTCTTGTATCATCAACTGGCTCCACTGCACAACACAATCTTGAAAGACTTGGTTGCCATAATCGTGGAACCTGCTGCCGACCCAACCAGCTAAAATATGAGGTGTGCCATCAAGAAGGTTTTCTACAACAAGTCAACAATATGCATATTGGTGCACATCATCTACCTTGTGGCAGAGTTTCATATGCAGGATCGGTGGTGACCTCGATCAAGTTACCTCAAAGGTGCTCGCTAACACCATGAAAAGCATTAACGACATTACGAAACTAGTGACCAACACTAATCAAGTAGTGAATTGGATCAACTCTAACTCCCTAAGTACCTAACAAACTAAGCTACACTCAGCCTTTGCATTTCGGCAAAATAGGCAAAATCGCCCCCAAACTTTCCACGAGAGGCCAAGTTCGTCTTTGAACTTCTAAAAGGGTCAATATAGTCTCTCAAATCTCATTTTTAGGTCAAATGTGTCCTTGTGCTGATGTGGCGCTGCTTGGTGGCATGAGACCAAATTAAAATGCCTGTTTTGCCCTTGTCTCATGCATAAGCTAGCTAAGATAGGGGCATGGCATCACGTCTTGCAGCGTCCGATGGTAGACATCCGAACATTTTTGTGCCTGCTGTTGATGTGTTGCTCAGCAGAATAAACATATTTCGCCATGTTCCACGGAAGGTCAATCAACATTACGACAATTTTTTTAGATCTTTAAAGGATCATAAAATATTTTTGCAACATATAATAGGTCCTCCCTGTCATTATGCATGAGACAAGGGAAAAGTGAACATTTTACATTCTCGTCTCATGCCATCATGCAACACTACATCAGCACAAGGATGTTTTTGACCAAAAACGAGAGTTGAGAGACTATATTGACCCTTTTAAAAGTTCAAGGATGAACTTGACTCTTTGTTAAAAGTTGGAGGATCAGTTTGGCTATTTTGCCTTCCATTTCCTAGTTAGTGCGATTTAGATATTACTCAATACTCCTGTCCATTGTCAACAGCGAAAAGAAGGGATTATGACCTACTCTTGCCATCGAAAGATCGAATGACCTATTACAACACCAAATCATTGTGCCTTTGGACAACTCCATGAAGCAAAAAAAATCAAGAAATGCAAACACGCCGATCGAATCCGATGCTGTTTCTCCATCATGCATATGCCATTCTTGTGGAAAAAGTATCTTATCGTGTCCCAAATTGTCTCTTATATACATCTTTCCATCCTGATCACAGTTCAACCGATCGATAATGCGAAAAAAATAAGCCATGCACCGTCGTCCTCGTACCTACCGGTGGTCCAACACGACAACCATTGAGAACACAGCAGCTCGACGAGGTCACAACTTGCCCAGCTGCAGGTACAAGCTCTCTCAGCTTGCATTGCGACAAACTCTCTCTCTCTCTCTCTCTCTCTCTCTCTCTCCTCTTTGAACACATGCAATATGGCAACTTGGATCTAGTTGGCGCAGCCACTTGGATGCGAGGTAGTTAGAGTAGTTATACACTCTGAATACCTACGTACCTGAATACGCAGTTAGTACACTACTTGATATAATTGGGGTCCAAAGCAAGAAATAATCAACATGTCCTGCACTGCACACATTCTCGGTCCAAAACAAACGTCTAATCCACAGGAATACTAAAACCGTGCTGGTACAATAATGTGCCAACAGAAGGATTAACTTCTTAATTAGGACCAACAGAATCATGGCGGCCATGTTAATTAGTCCGGAAAGATGGGCCGCCGGACCACCACGAGCGAAAGTGTGGGTTTTGATTAGTTATATTAACATCCTAATCCAGTTTAGGTAAGCGATTAGTCAATTGATTAGCGAAAGGGTGTGGTGGGACTGTACTATCATATATCACCGGCCGAGCGGGGAATCGGCTGCCCATCGCCGTCGATCGTTGCTTAGCTGATCTCAGAGAGCCTTTGGAGCGAAGCGCGGTCGAGCGGCTGGGGAATGGGGATCTGCCGGATGGAATTGTTAATTCCCCAATTGAATTTCTCGAATCTAATGATGTCAGTGGCGCGCGGAATGGGGTGAGTTAAAACAATTAGGGAGCCTAATCCAGAAAGGCACTGCTCCACCACCGTTGATTAGTAATAATTAACCAGTGGAAGCTGGTGCAACGCACTATTCCCCCTTTGCTTGTGTTTAGCGCCGCTAGCTAGCTATCTGCTATATGTGGAAGCTGCTTGCTGGATTTTTCAATTGGTGTATGTCTGTATGTGGAAGCTAGTGGTTAGTGTATGCATGTGCATGTTGTGCTATAAGAGGAAGTACGTATATATGTATGCTGCTGGTCAAAATCACTTTGCCAGTTATATTTATATTATTATTGTATATGATGGGGACATTCGAATTGATTTATTAGGCATAGTGATTGTCGATTTGACATTCATGAGAAAAGTACCCCATTTCGAGAAGAAACAACCCTTTTCTTGACTGTTTTCTTTACCATGTTACGTTAAGTAAGATACACATATATAACCTCCTAGCTAGGAGCCTGGGTAGGTCTCTGTAATGTCTAATTCAACATATACTCATCCGTCTTAAATATATGACGTTTAGGACAAATAGTTTAGTTCAAAATAAACTAATTTTATTGTCCTAAACGCCATATATATTTGACAGAGTATATCATATTCTGTTTGGAATTAGAGGGTGTATATCTCTATTTGTTAGGGCAAGACATTGACTGATTATTAGTGTGTATATTGATATGTTTTTTTATGTAAAATTGTAATTAAATGCAAGAAAAAATTTTAATACAAATATGATGTCATCAATTAATTGTCAAAATATAGTCTCAAATTTATGGAGTAGTAATCGAACGCTCTTGCTGCTCTTAAGCTTGTTAGCGATGAAAATGGACGGGTTAAATCCGCCCGACCCATACTGTGTTCTACATTTGACCCGGCGTTTTGCATTCTCGGAAAAATCCGAACGGGCGGTCGGGCCCCGTTCGGGCGGGCGGAAGCGAAGCGTCCACCCCGCCCGTATCCTCGGGATCCCGTGATGATACCGGAAATATCCCGTATTTGACCGGATGCATGCATTTAACTCGGACAAAGGCCAAAACCATACACATAAGGTGTAACACCCCGGATTTTCGGTGAGGAAAACCCGAGTCCCTGTACCTTTGCGATAGTCCCGGGATCAATGGCTATCGCGTGCAGATCTCATCACATGTAAGGTAAATCACAACCATACATCGCATCACACAAATTTTAGTACATAATTTATTACATGTCCATAATGGAGTACAACATTACAAGCCTCTTGGCTGAATCAGAGTGAAATTCTACGCAGCTAGCATCTCGTAAGGGTCTCCATCTTTTATTCTTCACGCCCACAGAATCCTTGAGCGCAGACGCATCCCTCAGTCGTACCATCCGTCGGCGTTGTTGTCAAGTCGGACTGCGACCACACACCCAAAGTTTATCCCCAAGGAGTGGGATAGGTTCACGCCACCGATCGTATGCAGCTTTAAGTGGCCTATCTTCTAAAGGGTAAGAAAAGAGACAAGGTAGAAACTCGGTTTCCTATGCAAGCAAAGTATAAGTATAAACATCTCCATATAAGTCCCAAACCATACTCTCAAACACATGAACCACCTGGTACTCAGGCCCCTCTCCACAACCTATCTCCATCTAGGGTCGATCACGAGAACTTCCTCTCCTCGCACCCCAATGATTGCAATCGGATCCGCGAGGTAGAGGGAGCCACTCTCCTCTCCCGACCGCAACCACGGCTCACCACACTCTCAACCGGGAGGTAGAAATCCCAAAACATGAGAACAAAGCTATCGGGGACATGTCCATGACCGAGGACGGCCAGCGGCTATACGTGATAGATCTAGACTCTGCAGCGTGTACACTGCATCTAACTCGGGATGGCACCCGGCGGTGATCGCCAACCGAGACCACCCTACCGTGCGAACTCTCGGTGAGTTACGGTCCCATCCTGCATCCGCCCTCAAACGATTCCCCCCTCGGAATTGCACCGGGAGTGAAATGCTCCCTTGGCCACACGGAGTCGCCCGAGAGGGTGGTCTCACTCCCACCTCTCCCCACCGCGATACCCGCTATCCCTGCCGCAGGTATGGTTCCGCACTTGCCGAGCTCAACTCGGCCCTAACCCCACTCTCGGAGGTGGTGTATGCGTAAAGGTCCCGTGAAAAGGTCTCCACTCGGTTTGCATCGGGGCGAGCTCATGTCCTCCAAACGCCAAGAAACCCCAACACCGTGCTCAAAATCGCTGGCGGGAATGCACCGAGGAGTGCACCCCATCCCCGATCCCGGATCGGTTGTTTGCTCACCCCGCCAAAGTACCCAAAACGCCTTCTCCGCCGGTTTTTCCCACTCACGCCAAGAACCACTATCCCCATCCCAACACATGCATCACGCTCACAGATATACACGCTTATATATATGATAGTAGTAGGGCAATCAAGGACGGGATAATAAAAGAAGGCAGCAAGGTTCATCAACATGCATTTAAAGTAAAGCGCTAGCATACTACATAGCAATGCCTATTAGAATTTCGAGAATCACGGGCGTGAACACTGCGCGAGTAGTAAATCGTCGGCGTAGTCGTGTAGTCGATCTCCTCGACTCCCCGGCTCCAGCTGCTCCTATTGATTAGAATAAAATAAAAGGCGGGTCCTATTGCAATTAACTCCAAATGAACAACAATTAAGAGCCAAAAGAGAGCGAACACTAGCCTTGCACGGAGTTTATAATTTTAGAAGAGCTTTGGAAAAGGTTTTATATTTTTCGTAGTTGAAATGGATTTTCTAGGATTTTCCAAAGGCAAAATACATTTTTCAAATTAAAATACGCATTCACAATAACACTAACTATAAGCTATCTATAGGCTAACTCTAACTGACTCTAAGCTAACTATAGGCTGGCTGCAGGCTAGCTCTAGGTGCTCACGTGGCGGCCACATAGGCGGCTTTACGGCTCTTGTCCATGCGGCCCACATGGCTCAGGGGTGGCACAAATGATCCGGATCCGGTGCGAGCAGCTGTAGGCAGCGGTGTGGTGGAAAGACCATTGGTGGCGCACGAGATCCCCGATCGGCGATGGCGAGCGGCCGGTGTAGACATCGGTGTGGCAAGGAGCGGGTTGGCTCGGTGCATGGGATCCGGCGGATCCGTGGCGGCAGTCGTGTGGCGTGCATGTGCAGTGACCCTCCCGGGATTTGGTGTGGGCGCTAGGTGTTCACCGGTATGCTCCGGAGGAGCGGCGGGCGAAGGAGGCTCGCCGTGGCGAGGTTGGTCGATGGCTCGACCACGCGACACTGGCCGCTGCTCGTAAACCTAGGGATCCGCGTTTGTGCAAAGAAAAAGGGTGGCTTGGCCGGATCTCGGCCCGGCGGCGTCGGCGGCGCCGGTGCGGCGACGGACCCGGTGGTCCATGGCGGCGGGAGTGCCGACGCCGGTGGGGTTGTGCGCGTCTGTGTGTGCGCGCAGACACGTGCTCGTGAACTAAGTGCGAGAGGCGTGCGCGGCGCAGCGGCAACGTTGCGGTCTTGCGGCGAGCGGCGCCATGCGCCACGCGGCGGCGAGAGCGAGCGAGGCGGCAAAGAGAAGGTCGGCGGCGCGGTTGCGTGCGGCGGCGGTGCCTCGCCATGAAAGTGCGCGTGCAGCGCGTGCGTGCTCGCACGGGCTGGCGAACAACACAGGACTTGACCCCTCGAGTGTACGTGTGCGTGCGTGTGCATAACGCCGGCGGCGCAGCCATGGCGGCACGGAACCGACGGCGCGTGCATGGTGACGGAAGCGAGCGGCGGGATGCGGTGCGGCGAAGTGGAGTGACACGGCGGCGTACGGGGTTCGTGTCGACGTGCTCTCTCACTCACCGCGCAGCGTGCGTCGCGGTCGGCCAGAGAAGCAATGCCGCGACCCGGCGGTGGGCGCGTGTGTGCGTGCGTCGGTCGAGCCCCGCCCCAAAGCGACGAATCGTTCCTTGGGTGCGTCGGCGTGCAGCGTCGCCGGCAACAACGCGGCGAGCGAGCTCAGCGACACACGGCACGTAACGAAGGGAAAACGACTCGGGCAGCAAGCAAGGAGCGCGCGCGTCGTCGATGGCAGCGGCACTGCAGGCGGCCGCTCGGCTCGATGGCCGGCTCTCGGTGACGGTGGGTCTGCGCGCGGCGCGTAGGCGGCGGGCAACAAACAAACAATGAGCTCACAAGGCTCGGTCCAGCCTCGGCTCAAGGCCGGGTCCACAAGATGATGGGGGTCGTGGTGCTTACCGGTGCTCGAGCGGCGCGCGGCAGCGGTGGTGAAGGGGTGCGGCGAAGCGGCGAAGCGAGCGAGCAGCTCGGTTTGAGGAAGGAGAACAGCGTGAAGAGGAAGGCGGGCGTCGTCCTTGGCGGGTCCGGCTCCGGCTTCATGGCGACAGCAGCTCCAAACGGCTCGGCCCAGGGCGTCAGCGTCCTTGGCTCGGGCTGCTCGGCCGCGCTCACGCGCAGGCGGGCGGCAACGGCAAGCGGCCCGGCCTCCTCCACGAATCGCCCTTCCCGGCTCCAACTCCTCCCTTCTTCCTCCCCCTTCTCTCCCCCTCTTCTCCTCTGAATCTGTGGAGGCGAACAGGGATGGGGGAAAATTTCCCCCAAGGGGTGGCGACAGGAGGCCAGTATGACGGGCTTCTTATAGGGCGGCCTATGGTTCCGAGGCTGCAGTGGCGGTGGGGATCCTTGGCTTCGCCCGAGGGGCCTTGGCGTGCATCCGGCGGCGTGGGCGGCGCGTCTTGAGGTCATGCGCCGGTCGCTATCGCGACGCCCGCATGCGTCGAGGAGGAAGAGCAGGGGTGAAGATGGTGGGCGACGCGGGGCCCACTTGGCGGTGAAAGAAGAGCAGGTAGGTGGAGGGGTAGGCGGCGTGGTGGAAAGGCTCGACGGATCGTGGGGTGAGTGAACCCGTGAAAAGACCAAGGGCCCTGGCGGACTTAGACGGGATGCGAGGTCTAGGGTGTTTTCCTATTTTCCTTAAGCCTTAACTCCTATTTAACCTATGATTCAAATTCAAATTTGAATTCAAATTTGAATCCCACACAAATAAGATCCAAAATAAGTCCAATAAAATCCAAGGTTCACACACTAGCAGTTTATAATTCCTAAATTTATTATTTGCTCAAAATAAATCTAGGGTTTTCGGGGAAGGATCACGAAGATAACCTTATAGTTTAATCAAGCACTCAATTTCAAATCGAAATTTTGAAATCCACATTTTTGCATTACTAACATTCCGGAGAAATTCCGGGATGTTACAGAACTCCCCCCCTTACAAGAATCTCGTCCTCGAGATTAAGAGCTGACTCCCGGTTTTCGAAGGGATGAGAAAGCGAAAGAAACGATTTGCGCCAGCGCAAGAAAGGGTTAAAGCTGGCGTATCTCAACTTAAAACTTACCGATCACGTCGGTAGAAGCGTCGGTAGCCTTTCCTTCCTTCAGGTGGGTAAGCCTTCCACGACCATGCAGATGGCGAGGAGCGCGGTGGGGTCCTCCTCCTGGGGTCGGTGCTTTGGTGGGCGTAGCGGCGGTCTTCTTGTCGGGGCGCTGGAAGGACTTGTGCCCAAGCTTGCCACAGGCGAAGCAAGTCGGGGTGAACCCTCCGGTCTTTGGGTCTTGAGTGTTCGGTGCAGACGGTTGTATCCTCCAATCAGCTCTGGTAGTTGAAGCTTCCTCCTCTGAGTAGTGACCGCTGCCTCCTCAAAGTTGCTTCCATCTTTGGTTAAACCCGAGCGGAAACTCCCTCTCATCATCTTTGCTTGGCCCATCCTCCGGCTCCTGGGATGATCGGTCGAAGTGTTCCCGATCTCCCATCCTCTTCCTGTCCTTCATGCGGTCTTCATGACCCTTCTCTCGTCCTCGGCGCGATGGCGCGTTCACCGTGTGGCGCAGGACTTGTGCTCGCTCGCCTTGATCCTCCTGGCGAAGACCGTGGTGAAGGCCTCGCGAGGAACTCGCCGCTCGGTGGTGTTGGTGTCCTCGGGAGCGTAGCGCATCATTTTCATGAAGTGGCGCTCGTACTCCTCCACCCTCATCGCACCCTGCGTCATGGTGCGGAACTCTTGAGCCTTCTGGACCATCAGCTCATGGCAGTGCTCGCGGAACGCCTCAACTCCGGCCAAGTGATGAAAGCTGGGTTGGTGGTGGCGTAGTTGTCCCACCAAGACTTGGCAGACCCTCCGGTGGTGCGGGCGAGGCGGCCTCACCTCGTCGGTGTAGAGCGGTGAGGTCGAGCTTGGTCTCGATCACCCTCGGCCCGATCGGCGTCGGCGGCTCATCTGAGTAGCTGAAGGTAGGGGCCTTCAAGCGGATGAACCTCTCGATCTTCTTCGTGAGGTCTTCCTCTGGCGGGGCATTACGGTTCCCACCGTTGCCTCGGTGCTCCATTGCTTCCGCCATCCTCTGCATCAGCTGAGTCTGCAGGGCCATCACATCCACCAAGTTGGGTGGTGGTGGTGGCGGCTGCTCCGGCTCAGGCTGGCCTTGCTCTGGTTCGGGCTCAGCTTCCTCCTCCTTCGTCTCACTCCAGGCCATTGGGCGGTGGCGCCGGTGGCTCCTCGGCCTCGAGCTCCTCGAGCTCCTCCACGGATGGGCGGGCGTCCATGGCCACGGGTAGGTGCACGTCCGCGTCCACGAGCGGCGGCACGACCACGACCACGACCACGGTCCTGTGGGACTTCCTCTTCCTCGGCAGCTTCCTCAAAGCGTGCCAGCAGACGACCCGACCTTCGGATCGACATCCTTCTAGAAAACACGACCACGGAAGGAAAAACTTTAGACAGCGTCACTCACCAACCAATTGAGTCAGACACAAGCATGAAAATATTACTAATTATATAACCTATCACTCAATGAGAAGATGCATTAAGACACAATTAACTCCATTAAGAGACAAACACTCAGCAATTATGATAGATACACTTATAAGCTTCCTCTAGGCTGACTCGGGCCTCAGAGGTCGCAAGCACATCAACGATCTAGTTTACCGTTAAGAGATCTCCAAGGGGTTGTGCCTAACATGGTGTTTCGACACTTCTCCACTTCATCGTGTTCCGGACAAGTGCTCGACCAAAAGGTCGTGTCCCCGTAAAGAAGGTTGAGCTCGTAGGTAAGAAAGAAGCTTTTCAAAGGGGGAAAGCTTTTACAAAATATTCAAGGACTTTATATAAAGCAAGGGAACGTTTAGAATCCTTATTTACTATCGGCCATTTCTAGGGATACGCGCTACGGTCAAGTACGGCTCTGATACCACCTGTAACACCCCGGATTTTCGGTGAGGAAAACCCGAGTCCACTTTGCGATAGTCCCGGGATCAGTGGCTATCGCGTACAGATCTCATCACAGAAGGTAAATCACAACCATACATCGCATCACACAAATTTTAGTACATAATTTATTACATGTCCATAATGGAGTACAACATTACAAGCCTCTTGGCTGAATCAGAGTGAAATTCTACGCAGCGGTAGCTAGCATCTCAGAAGGGTCTCCATCTTTTATTCTTCACGCCCACAGGCATCCTTGAGCGCAGCGACGCATCCCTCAGTCGTACCATCCGTCGGCGTTGTTGTCGAAGTCGGACTCGTACCCTGCACACCCAAAGTCTATCCCCAAGGAGTGGGATAGGTTCACGATCAGATGCAGCTTTAAGTGGCCTATCTTCTAAAGGGTAAGAAAAGAGACAAGGTAGAAGCTTGGGTTTCCTGGTGCAGCTGACAAGTATAACAAAAACATCTCCATATAAGTCTCAAACCATACTCTCAAACACAGCTCGGAACCACCTGGTACTCCAGGGCCCCGTCTCCACAACCTATCTCCATCTAGGGTCGATGCGAGAACTTCCTCTCCTCGCACCTCAATGATTGCAATCGGATCCGCGAGGTAGAGGGAGCCACTCTCCTCTCGGCGCAACCACGGCTCACCACACTCTCAACTCTGAGGAGGTAGAAATCCCAAAACATGAGAACAAAGCTATCGGGGACATGTCCATGACCGAGGGGCGCGGCTATACGTATAGATCTAGACTCTGCAGGCGTGTACACTGTACCCAACTCGGGATGGCACCGGGGTGATCAGCCAACCGAGCCCACCCTCGTGCGAACTCTCGGTAGTTACGGTCCCATCCGCATCCGGCCCTCAAAGCATTCCCTCAAGGAATTGCACCGGAACGTGAATGCTGCCCGTTTGGCCACACGGGAGTCAGCGCCTGAGAGGGTGGTCTCACTCCCACCTCTCCCCCACTGATACCCCGCTATCCCTGGCGGGTATGGTTCACTTGCCGAGCTCAACTCAGCCCCCCCACTCTCGACGAGGTGGTGTGTACGTAAAGGTCCCGTGAAAAGGTCTGTCCCACTCGATTTGACCGGGCGAGCTCATGTCCTCCAAATGTCAGAAACCCCAACACATGCTCGAAAACCATACAAGTGGGAATGCACCGAGGAGTGCACCCATCCCGATCCCGGATCGGTTGTTTCAGACTCACCCCGCCAAAGTACCCAAACGCCTTCTCCTGCCGGTTTTTCCCCACTCACGCCAAGAACCACTATCCCCATCCCAACACATGCATCAGCTCAACAGATATACACGCTTATATATACTTGATAGTAGTAGGGCAATCAAGGACAGGATAATAAAGAAGAAGGCGATTGCAAGGTTCATCAACATGCATTTAAAGTAAAGCGCTAGCATACTACATAGCAATGCCTATTAGGAATTTCAGAATCAGTCGGGCGTGAACACCTGCGTGCGAGTAGTCGTCGACGGCGTAGTCGTCGGTGTAGTCGATCTCCGAGCTCAGCTCCCCGGCTCTAGCTGCTCCTATTGACGCGTAAATAAAATAAAGGCGGGTCCTATTGCAATTAACTCCAAATGAACAACAATAAAGAGCCAAAAGAGAGCGAACACTAGCCTAGCACGGAGTTTATAATTTTAGAAGAGCTTTGGAAAAGGTTTTATATTTTTCAGAGTTGAAATGGATTTTCTAGAATTTTCCAAAGGCAAAATACATTTTCTGAAATTAAAATACGCATTCACAATAACACTAACTATAAGCTATCTATAGGCTAACTCTAACTGACTCTAAGCTAACTATAGGCAGGCAGCTAGCTCTAGGTGCTCACGTGGCGCCACATAGGCGGCTTACTACCAGCTCTTGTCCATGCGGACCCATCATGGCGGGGTGGCGCCACAAATGATCCGTAGGGATCCGTGCGGTCAGTGGCGGTGGTGTGGTGGAAAGACCATTGGTCGGGCGCACGAGATCCCCAGGATCGCGATGGCCAGCCGTGTGACATCGGTGTGGCAAGGAGCGGGTTGGCTCGGTGCATGGGATCCGGATTCGGCGCATGTCGGCTGTGGCGTGCATGTGCGACCCTCCACGGGATTTGGCGTGGGCGCTAGGTGTTCGAGGTATGCTCCGCAGGAGCCGCGGGCGAAAGGAGGCTCACCGTGGCGAGGTTGGTCGGTGGCTCGACCACACGCGACACGGCGCGGCTCAGGTAAACCTAGGGATCCGTTTGTGCAAAGAAAAGGGTGGCTTGGGCCGGGATCTCGGCCCGGCGGCGCGGCGGCGGCGGACGGACCAGTGGTCCACGCAGCGGGCGGGTGCCGGCGCGGTGTGGGGTTGTCGCGCGTCGTGTGCGCGCAGACACGTGCTCGTGAACTAAGTGCCGAGGGAGGCGTGCGGCCGGCCGCGGCGTGCGGCGGGCGGCGCCGGTCGACCCACGGCGGCGAGAGCAGAGCGAGGCGGCAAAGAGAAGGTCGGCGGCGCGGTTGCGTGCGGCGCGGTGCTCTCGCTCGCGGCGGCGCAGCGTCGTGCGTGCGTGCTCGCCGCGGTGGCGAACAACACAGGGACTTGACCCCTCGAGTGTACGTGTGCGTGCGTGTGCATAACGCCGGCGGTGCAGCCATGGCGGCACGGAACCGACAGCGCGTGCACGGTGACGGACAGAAAGGCGACAGGATGCGGTCGCGGCGAAGTGGAGTGACACGGCCGGTATGGGGTGTCAGTCGGCGTGCTCTCTCACTCAGCGTGCGTCGCGGCGCTGGTCGGCCGGAGAGAAGCAATGCCGCGACCGGCGGTGGGCGTGCCCGTCCGAGCCCCGCCCCAAATACCGGTTCCTTGGGTGCGTGCGTTGCAGCGCGTCGCGCAAACGCGCGGCGGTGAGCCGAGCTCGGCCACACGACACGAAGCGAAGGAAATGACTCGAGCAGCAAGCAAGGGCGCGGCGTCGTCGATGGCAGCGGCACCGCAAGGGCCGCTCGGCTCGATGGCCGGCTCTCGGCGACGGCGGGTTCGCGGCGGCGCGGCGGCGCGGCGGGCAACAAACAAACAGCGAGCTCACAAGGCTCGGTCCAGCCTCAAGGCTCGAAGGAGTCCACAAAGACGGTGATGGGGTCGTGGTGCTTACCGGTGCTCCGGACGCGGCGGCGTGACGGTGGTGAAGGGGGTGCGGAGGCGAGAGGAAGCGAGCGAGGCAGCTCGGTTTGAGGAAGGGGAACGACGCGGTGAAGAGGAAGCAGGGGCGGCGTCGTCCTTGGCGGTCGCCCGGCTTCCGCGTTCTGGCCGACTCAGCAGCTCCGGCGACGTCGGCGTCCTTGGCTCGGCTGCTCGGCCCCGCCCGCGCAGGCGACGGCGAGCCAGCCGGCCTCCTCCACGAACCGCCTTCCCGGCTCCAACTCCTCCCTTCTTCCTCCCCCTTCTCTCCCCCTCTTCTCCTCTGAATCTGGTGGAGGCGGCAGGATGGGGAAAATTTCCCCAAGGGCGGCGACAGGGAGGCATGACGGGCTTCTTATAGGCGGCCCTAGGGTTCCAGGGTCGCAGTGAGCGGGGATCCTGGCTTCCGCCCAGGCACGCTGGCGTGCATCCCGGCGGGCGTGGGAGCACGGTGCGGGGTCGCGCCGGTCGCTATCGCAACGTCCGCCTCATGCGTCAGCGGGAGGAAGAGAAACAGGGGTGAAGATGGTGGCTGACGCGCGGGGCCCACTTGGCGGTGAAAGAAGAGGTGGGGGGTGCTGGGGCGAAGGCTCGGCGGACCGTGGGGTGAGTGAACCCGGTGAAAAGACCAAGGGCCCCTGGCAGACTTAGCGATGCGAGGGTGTTTTCCTATTTTCCTTAAGCCTTAACTCCTATTTAACCTATGATTCAAATTTTAATTTGAATTCAAATTTGAATCCCACACAAATAAGATCCAAAATAAGTCCAATAAAATCCAAGGTTCACACACTAGCAGTTTATAATTCCTAAATTTAATTATTTCGCTCAAAATAAATCTAGGGTTTTCAGGGAAGGATCACAGAAGACAACCTTATAGTTTAATCAAGCACTCAATTTCAAATCGAAATTTTGAAATCCACATTTTTGCATTACTAACATTCCGGAGAAATTCTGAGATGTTACATAAGGCCCAGCCGGTCAGCCCAACAGCCCACATCTGAACCCTACCCGCATCTTATCCTGATTCCTGAATCGATTCCCATGCTCTGCTCCTCGATTCGCCGGTGCAAAGCACGCCGCACGGCCTGACACAGTGGGGACCAGCGGCACCGCCGCCACCCGTGCCAGTGCGCCACGCGCCCCCGCCCGGCCGACCGCAGCCCCGCACCACCGCAGCACACCACGCGCGCCGCCCGCACCACGCGCCGCCGCCTGCAGCCGCGCCGCCTCGCCCGCAGCCCTGCGTCGCCATATCTCGTATCTGGAGGGTGGAGGCGGGAGGCCACCGGCAGTGCGGGCTGGTCTGGAGCCTGGAGGCGATGTCGCGCCAAGGAGAAGGAGATCAGCAGTCGAGCTCGTTGCCACCGCCGCCGGAGAAGCACCTAGGTTTGGCGAGCTTCTTGTCGTCGCCACCAGAAATCCCAAGTTCTGTGAAAGGCAGCACTACTGGATCCATTGCAGGTACATGGTAGCAGTAATTTTACATTCTATTTCTAGTTTCTAGCAGCAAGAGATTCAATCATTCAAGGGCTAAGGATACTAGGATAGGAGAATATCAAGTATCAGTTTGCATTGCAGTAACTTTGAAATTTCATTCTTTGGCAGGATCAAAGAGAAAAGCAATTGATGGTGGTACTAGTGGCAGTGTTACGCCGTCTTCATCGGCAGTGAAGGTTGCTGTGGTAAGTGATGGTGCAAATCGATCAGCTGGCATTGATAGTGGCACACAAGGACAGACGCAACAAGATGCGAGTGGCGCACAGACTCAAACTCAAGGTGCTTTAGGTACTCAAGATATACTTGCTATTGATGAGGAGGAGGAGGAGGAGGTTGAGGAAGAGGAGGCAAATGGGTCAGGAAAGAGGAAGAAGAGGTGCACATCTCGTGTGGAAGTTTTTACCAAGCGTGCTTTAGTAGTGGAGGTCGATGGCAAGAAGTATGAGCAACTTTGGGGCACTTTGCAACTTCCCAAAATGCAAGCGTATACGTAGCTGAGTCTAACTATGGAACAAATGCATTTCGGAACCATTTGAAGTCACATCATAAACAAGTAAAAGGGCAGCTGCAGCTGAAAGCAGAAAAGGACAGCGGAAAAGATGTTACAGCCATCTCTAAGCATTATTTGTTTACTGATACATGTATCTTGCATTGAATTTTTAGATTCTAAATATATTCCATCAATTGTGGCTGATCCGACACCTAAACCATGTCTCCCTCTCCTAGTGGGCCACCGAATGATAAGGTATGTATGTGTACAAGATGCATAGCTCAATAATGTCTTGAAAAATGATCATATATTCATATTTGTCTTGTAATGTTGTAGGATGAGGACGTGAAACCGATTCACCATATGGATGATGTGGAGTGAGCTGTGATTCTGCGGAAGACTTGATGCCATGATGAATCAAAATTGTTGGTCCGTGACTCTGTGGAGTGCATGTTGTTGTGATCGTTGAACTTAATGTCTTCATGTGTTGTGGTTATCACTTATCAGTATGTGAGTCTGTGGATTACTCACTACACCAAACTGGGTTTGCCTTGGCGGCCGAAAACCGCCAAGTAATATAGGTTTACCGCCATAAATGTCCTTGGCGACAACCGCCAAGCAAAATCCGCCAAGAATAGAGTGCCAAGGAAACATCGATTTGCTTGGCGTACCAACCCACAGACTATTTTCTTGGCGGTTTGGTAAAAGCGTTAACGTTAAAACCGCCAAAGACGCCTAATAAAATGCCTCAACCGCCAAGTTAATGTGTTTCCTTGGTGCTCATTACCTGCCAAGGCAGTGTGTATTCTTGGCGACCTTGTCAATACACCAAGAAAATGTCCTGACCGCCAAGTAAACATGTTTTCTTGGCAGCAGTATCCGCCAAGTTGAATTGTTTCCTTGGCTATAGCGCCAAGGCAATACCTATTCTTAGCATCACCTTTCGACCAAGGAAACAGAGAATGCCACCAAGTTAATTGAAATTTTCCTAACATATCACCGCCAAGTTAATATACTTTCAGCAATGATTCCATTATAAAACAAAATTGTAATGTTTGCTTGGATCTAGGAAAATGTAAACAAAATTAATGTTTTGAAATCCACAATTAAGTTCAACCAAATTCAATTATATGATACAACAACAGTACATAGATTACATATCCAACGAACTATTGGCTCATTACAAGTCCACATATCCAACGAACTATTGGCTCATTACAAGTCCAGTTTGCAACTATTTGTCATCTCCCACTTGCACATAATGGATTAGCAAAAGATCAGCTACACATCATATGTTTAGCTTCTACCAAAATAGACCAAAAGATCAGCCAATCAAATACTCCAAGGTTGCTTACTCCAAGTTCACGAGATGGTTATCATCGACACCATCGCCAGCCTTCATTGGCACCGTAATGATACCACCATCACAATCTCCCTCAAAGCATTACCCTTTTCGAGCTCCCAAAGATGTGCTCCTTTGCTTACTTTTGTGCTGTTTAAAAGATGATATGTTTTAATTTCACAAGATGACACATAAGAATCAAATATGACAAAGTGAAAAGAATAGGCAAGTACAATGATCAATACAAAGTATAACAACTAGAAACAAGTTAATAGAAAAGGATAGGTAAATAGAGAACTGATATTGATACTTACTGCTAACACGCAAATGTTATCTCAATCAAAATGCACGGCACAACTAATAGATGGCTGCTATCTCAATCAATTTTGAGTTTGTTCATACATAATATAGCAAGCAAGATAATACAGGAGAAGAACTAACTAGCTATTTGAGGTCAAGAAAAGAAACAATTGCACAATGACCGGGATAAACTTCAAATCGACGGATGTTCAAAAACATATATCTCGACCATGTCCACCTCTTGCAAAGCAACAACAAAACCGATTCACAAAAACAAGATGTCCTATACAACTAGTACTAATAAATTAAAAGTCGAATAATCGAATGGTTCATTCCTTCATAACAAGTGAACAACACGAACAGTCCAACCAAAAGACTAAAATTGATCTGCATACTACCTCAATCTCATACAATGTACAGTCTGAATTAGATGCAGAGTACAGCAAAAAGAAAATCAGAGAGGAAGAACTAACCAGCTAATACTTCACAATGCATAGGATTTGAGGCCGGTTGCAGGGAAGAACGCACGGCCACTGAGTAGAGCAAGCCGGCCACCACCTCCCTACATGCGTAGACCAAGGCCTCTGGCATCTCCACACCTCCGTACTCCACCGTCCAAATATCACGCTCCTCAACCAGGTGCACAGACTGTGGCGGCGGCGCGCCGCCGCCACGCCGTAGGCCACCTTGTCCACGCCGTCACCACCGCAGCGCCGCCTGCCTTACACGGCCGCAGCACCACCGCTGCCCGCGACCGTAGAGCATCGCCAGCCTGCCGTAGGCCGCCACCACACGGTTGCCGCACCGCCACCGCCGCAGCCGCCGCCACGCGCTGGCGCGAGAGACCGCCGTCGTTGTCTAATCCCCTCGGTCATCCCGATCTGGCGCAGATGGGGTCCGACAGAAGTTGCAAAGACCACGGCTACGACGCCGCGCCTGGCCAAAGAGGGATGCGTCGCCGACGGCCGGGCATGCCGTGCGCTCCTCGGCTAGCTTGGCCCCTCGGCAGCGAGAGGGGCAGAGCGAGATCCCGTCGGAAGGCGCCGTGAGAAATGGGGCGCAAGGTGGAGGAGGAGATAGCCGACTAGGGTTTGGGGCGTATTTAATAGAGCAAGATACGATCTACACCGTTGAATCAAAGATGGATGGACATGAATGATTGGGCTCTGCCTATCCTAGAGAAATCGGCCCGGTATGGCGGTATGAGGCCTGTTTAGTATTTTTTCCCTTTTCTTTTGCATTTAAACACACTTTGAAAAGTAATTATCAAAATAATTATCTTTATACTACAATATATTTTTAAAATGTAATGAACTACATGTATAGTGTTTCCCAGTTTCAATAATTTATAAATTTATTTCTCTCCTATTAACATTTGTGAATTTACATTGTCACTTTTTAAAAAGATGTTTTTAATTTTTTAAATACCTAAGTAAGACACTCTTGTGAACTAACTTGAAAAATAATCATCCTATATACCACCAATACATTTTTCAAATGTAAAAGACCACTTATATGTTATCACCTAGGAGTTTCAAGAATTTGTGAATAAATTTGGTGTTTTCTATCATTTAAATGAATTTTTGTGTGCTTAGCAAAAGTAATTCCAAGTCACTATGTGTACCTCTAATAAATTTCAAAAAGAATTAAACTAAAATTTCATATCCAATCTGTTACCCATGTAATCGAGATACATAAACAATTATATTATTTTCTAGAGTTAATTCAAACTTCTATGTCCAATTTACCAGATAATAATTACAATAATATCAAAAAAATGGTCTAGAAATTCTACAAATTGATGCTACCACATATTTTTGATCTATAAGGTTACAATAAAAATTTAAATGATTTTGATAAAGTAGCACTATACATGGTTATGGATTGATCTAAAAGAAAATATGCCCTTTACTTGGCGGCTCAACAAGACTACCAAGAAAAAGAGAATGAATGATTTACTTGGCGGCTAACACAAAAGCACCAAGGAAATATGCACTTTCCTTAGCGGTCAATGAAACGACCAAGAAAATGAGCAATTTACTTGGCAATCTATTGAAACCGGCCAAGGAAATGTACATTTTACTTGGCGGTCCAACAAAACGGCCAAGAAAATGCACATTTTTCTTGGCGGTATATAAAAACAGCCAAGGAAATTGCACCTTTTCTTGGCTGTGTAAAAAAACCGCTATGGAATCACATTTGGCGGTTTGCAAGTGTTGCCAAGAAAATACTATATAACTTGGCGGCTTTAGGTCACCGCCAAGGCAATTCGAGTTTGGTGTAGTGACTGGATTTGTCACTTGTGTTGTGGTTGGTGGTTGCTATCACTATCAGTTTGTCTCATTATCTGTTTGTGTGAGTTGTACTCTTGTAGTTGTGAGTTGGCTGTCAGGTTATGTCGTTGGCCCGTTGCACTATGCCTCAATGCCTGATTGTCAATCGATTGAGATTGTGAACTTATCATTTGGTCTTATCAATTCGTGGACTTGTGGTTATCAATTTATCTTTGTTTGTGTGATACTATTCTATGAGTATGGATTGTAAACATTGGTGCTCTGATAGGGGTCTTGAGTACTTAAGTTCCCGACTTAAGTTATCTGTTCCCATTTCCGATGATTTTCCGTCGCATTGGTTCGTTTCCGCACACCCGCTTACCGATCCGCTCCCGTTCGAGTGTTTCCGACCCCGTTCCGGTGAGAAAATGCGGGAGCGGAAATGGGAAAGAGTTTATCCCGCCCGTTTCCGTCCGTTTTCATCGCTAAAGCTTGTACATGTCTTGTCTTCTTTCAACTTATTTACAAAAATATCGTAATATTGCAGCCGTCCAATGAATGCTCTGAATGAACACTCCTGGTATGGTCAGTGGATAGATGGACCAAAACGTAAAATTGACCATGGCACGTACACCAGCTGGTCCCTTGCAAGCATTATTCTTAAAGTCACTGAGTGCTGCAACATGTCAGCCAATGAACCAATCAACTTCAATGCCCTAACTACCACTCGATCGACCGGTTAAGAGGATTGTTTACAAATTGTAACTCCCTTCACTAGTTCACTCCAATAAAAAGGTGTCAATAATGTCGACACTGACTGTAACAACATATGCAAAATATGTCAAAGTTGTGATCACTATATGAAACTACACTTTTTTATTTTTAGTCAAAATTCAATCAGACTTTATTTACAAATTATTAAAAGCAAAAAAATCTTAATGTGCTGAGATTGTACATATGGAGTATACGCCAAAACAACACTGTTTAGTGACCAAAGGGATGGGCACTCCCAACCCAGACTCTACCATAGAGTTTAAGTCAATTTATTACCTTCATATTTATTACATTTTGCTGATGTGGCGCTTATGTGGAAGTGTATTTATGGAAGAGAGAGGGAGAAAAATGAAGATTCCAAATCTTATTTAGGACAAAAGCGTTTAGGACAATAAAATTAGTAACCGACTATGATAACTTCTGTAGGCTTGGTAGATTACCTTGCGTGCCACTTTAGATTACCTTCATATTTAGACTTCAAGTCTATGATATAACTTCCTCGGTAGATCGGCCTTTATCTATTGGGTGATGGGTAGATTCGATGGCAGGGGGCATTATATTCATGCAAACATAGAGGTGGGTTCTACTACTTTTAATGTTCTGTTCTAAAGTGGTTATTAGTACTACACGACAATGGAAATTTCTGGTCTATCCAACAGGTGTTCTTGTATTTGCTTTTCATTGCTGAAGAAACATACTTCTTATTAGGAAAAAGTATATCACTAGCTAGAGACATTTTGGAGAAAACCCCGTTGGGACAAGTATGTGCTAGATACGTGTCAGAAGCTTGTGGTTGTTCAGGTTTGTTCAAGTTCATATGTATTCTCATTCTTCACTAGTTAGGCAATTATAAAAGAAACTAGTATATGTTTGTACATGCATGTAATTCTTATTTCTAGTCTTACAAATATTACTTTATTTTTATTCCAACGCAACTATTTTCCAGTACGAAATGAAATGATCAAGAGCTGTACCTACTTATTCCATCTCATGGTTGATTGCTTCATGTAAGGCAATGTGTACGTACACACACACGTCGCTATCATAACAAACAAAAAAAAGTTACCAGAAAAGAACACAAATTGCTTTCGCGCCATCAGCAAGACAACCTTTTGAATTTCTAGATCGAGCTGTTTTGAGATGGACGCCGAACAAATAAAAAATAATATGCGTCCATATCAAGAAATAAATCGATCGGCTGGTGTTTAATTTAGCGAGTAGGCAGCAGGTCAGCACATCATCATCGATCGATGATCCAGGCCATGAGAACGAACTTCCTCTTGTTAATGGTCGGCTCGATCCGCGCCGCGGCGTCTGATTATTAAAAGATAAACGGGGCTTATCATAAGATATGGCACTTGATATTTTATAATCTAATCGATCGTGCTTGTCCTGCCAAGAACGATATGATATCTCATGAAAGTGATCTCAAGTTGTGTTTCTTCCATCTTCTGGTTATTTTGTCATTTCTCGCCATCGCGAATCCTTTATTTTGCCCACTCTGGAAATGATGAAAGTGTGTTCTTGTTTATTCCCCCTATTTTTTTGTTTCAACATAAAAAAAAAATCTATGTATGTCTTTCCTGATGAAAATATGATGTTTTTCGAGAGGCTAGCAGCATATATATGCAATCATGCAAGTAGCTAGTATAAGCATTAATTACGCATTATGTAGAATATATGAGCAAAAAATACCTGATGATAGTATAAACTTCCTCCGTTCTAAACTATAGGTTATTTTGGGTTTTCTAGATTCATAGATATTAGTATATATGCATTGAGGCAGATTTCTGCGATCCTCATGCACTCCAATGCTTCTGCGATCAGATCCAAACCGAGATTTCACTTTGAGATATTTTGGCCTAAATTCGACGATTACATTGAGGCAGTTCAGAGGGGTTGGCAATGCCCTCCGGATGTGTCTGATCCCTGCCGTCGCCTTGACTGTCTACTGCGGAACACGGCTAAGGAGTTGCAAAGCTGGGCGGCCAAGAAAATTGGAAACATCAAGACGCAACTGTTGCTGGCCAAGGAAGTAGTGCTGCAGATTGATCGTGCTCAAGACAGGCGCGAGCTCTCAGGAAGAAGTTGAAATGCGCAAGCAACTCAAGGGACTCTGTCTTGGCTAGCCTCTCTTGAACGCACAATTGCCAGGCAGCGTTCAGGATAACTTATCTACGGAGGGAGATGCTAATACGAAATTCTTCCATTTGCACGCGAGCTACAGGAAGAGGAGAAATTATATAAGCCGCCTGGAGGCAAATGGAATTCAGACTGCTGACCATGACGAGATGGCCACTATGCTCAAGAATTACTTTGAGGGACTGCTAGGGCAGCAAGTCAGAAGGGACACCACGATCAACTTTGAAACAATCGGCATCGTGCCGCAGGACCTGACACATTTGGAACTACCATTTTCTGAAGAGGAGGTATGGAAGATAATCAAGGAGCTGCCGTCGGATAAATCGCCCGGGCCTGATGGCATGACTGGAGCTTTCTACAAGACTGCCTGGCCGGTGATCAAGACAGATGTGATGCGGGCGATCAACGCTTTTTACTGGGTGGATCGCCGGCAGTTCCGCTAATGGGGCTCTTCTCACTTTGCTACCAAAAGCCGACAGATGTGATGCGGGCGATCAACGCTTTTACTGGGTGGATCGCCGGCAGTTCCGTTGCCTTAATGGGGCTCTTCTCACTTTGCTACCAAAAAAGCCGGATGCAGTGGCTCCACAGGACTACAGACCAATAAGCCTAATACACAGTTTCCCCAAATTGGTCTCCAAACTGATGGCAAACCGCTTGGCCCCGAGTTTAGATGATCTCATTCAGCGGAATCAAAGTGTTTTCATAAAGGAAGATCCATCCTAGACAACTACAAGTACGTGCAAAGTGCAGCCAAGCTCCTGAAGAAGAGGAAAATCCCCAAAATTCTGCTGAAGCTTGACATTTCAAAAGCGTTCGACACTGTGGCTTGGGCTTTCGTTTTTGAACTGCTTCAAGCATGGGGTTTTGGTAGTCGCTGGCGAGATTGGGTGGCGCTGCTCCTATCCACGGCTTCCACACGGGTGCTCTTGAATGGTGTACCAGGAGATCAGATCAATCACAGGCGAGGGCTGAGGCAGGGAGACCCGCTGTCCCCCATGATCTTCATCTTGGTAATGGATGTCCTGAATCGCCTCTTCTTCAGAGCTACTGAACATGGTCTGCTACAACCGATCGGTCACCCAGCAATCAAGTATCAGTGCAGTATGTACGCTGACGACGTCATTCTTTTTGCTTCGCCGACGGTTCTCAAGGCCCAAGTGATTGCGCGCATTCTCACAATCTTTGGAGATGCTACTGGTCTTAGAACAAACATTTCCAAGTGCTCCATCACTCCAATTTTTGGAGCTGACGACATGCTGGCGCTCATTCAAGCAGTCCTCCCATGCAAAATCAGTCAGTTCCGGATTACATATCTGGGTGTTCCCCTATCCACTAGTGCAATTCCCCGATCATACATTAGGCCTTTGGTGGACAAGGTGGCTGCTCGGTTACCAGCTTGGCAGGGGCCTCTAATGCCGAAGAGCGGTCGATTGGTGCTAACCAAAGCTGTCCTGTCGACAATCCCCACTTACACTCTCATGGCGGATCAGCTGCCGGCCTGGGCAATCGACGAGATTGACAAAATCAGACGGAAGTTTTTCTGGGCAGGGCATGATGACTCGGTGCGCGGCAAATGCTTGGTGGCATGGACGAATGTGTGTGCTCCAACTGAACAGGGCGGTCTGGGAGTCGTTGATCTCCAGCTTGCAGGATTGGCACTGCGAACAAGATGGCTTTGGCTTTAGAGAACGGACCTGGATAGAGCTTGGGCCTGTCTTCCGATGAAGGTGGAGCCGGATGTGCAGCAACTATTTCAGGCTTCAATCACGGTGCAGGTAGGGAATGGAACACAGACTCTTTTGGACGGACAACTGGCTCGACGGGGAGGCCATCACGGATCTAGCCCCAACTCTGAGCTTATTTGTTCGGCCAAGAACCAAGCGAACAAGAACAGTGCAGCAAGCTCTGCAGGGCCGTCAATGGGTAAGCGATATCTCTGGAGGTCTGTCTGTGGTGGCGATCATCGAGTATCTCCATTTATGGGATCGACTTGAAGCAGTACAACTGAGACCTACGAGCGACGACGTTGTGCGCTGGCGATGGACGGCAAATGGATGCTACAGCGCACACTCCGCCTACAATTTGCTGCAGCAAGGCCGCAGCGCGTTCAAGGAGCGGAACTGATCTGAAGTCCGTGTCAAGCTATTTCTTTGGCTTGCTTGTCGGGGTAGAATTTGGACAGCTGATCGGCGTCGTCGCTGGGGGCTAGAGAGGCCCATGACCCATGCTGGCTCTGTGACCAAGAACAGGAGACGGCCGTCCATCTGCTGGTGACTTGCCCAGTAGCGAAGGAGGTCTACTGGCTCGCGTTCTCCTGGGCGAGATGTATATGCATCTTTGGCAATGAAGATACGGTACGCGACTGGTGGGAGCACCTGATGGCGATCCAGCCGGCAAGGAGGAAGGAAGGCGCATCCACTCTTTTCATGATCGTGGCTTGGCAATTGTGGAAGGAGCGAAATGCTAGGCTCTTTGAACACCGCGAGGCGTCCACGGTAGAAATTCTAGAACGGATTAGGATGGAGGCAAATTTGTGGATCGCCACGGGAGCAACCAAACTAGGGAGTTTGTTTTGCGAGTAGTCCGCATGAGGAACTCACGCTTGCGTGAATTGTAATCAACTTATATTTCTTCTTAATACAATGATGCGCAGCGTATATATGCATCTAGACATAGTCTATATCTAAATACATAACAACATCTAGGAATCTAATAAAACCAAAACGACTTATAATTTGGAACGGAGGGAGTAGAAGTCTATTAACGTGTAAGAAAATGGAAGGACAGAGAAGACTTAGCTAGGCAGGTAGCTTGGTAGGTTTGAATATTTTCAGTCGGTTGAAATGTGGCACGCAAGGTAATTTCTATAGGCCTCACCAAGCTGGTACGACCTTGCAAAAGCGAAACCGAGTGTCAAACAAATCATGCATGGCAGTGGCACAGAGAAGATAGCTAGCAGCCCTGCAAACACAACCTTGCACAAGTAGTGGTTTCTATATGATAGTTTTCAACCACAGTGCTCCTATCAGGGTTGAGTAAACGCCACAAAAAAAAGGTTGAATTTACGTTCACTTACAATGGTGCATACACCAGGGCAAAACAAAAAGTTAGTTGTAACTGACTCAATTTTACCATGTAAATTGTACTAGCTAGTTCTTTTTTCATACAATACAATACTGTTAGTAATGTTAAGAGTCCATGTAAGTGTTTTCTAACATCCAGGCTTAGCAAGGGAAGCCTCTACTTTTTTTAATATTTTTTCATTCCTGACCAGTTTAATTCACTCCCAAAAGAAGTTGAACTCGGACTTGCTATGTGCTACTATACTTAGGTGCTCTAACCACTAGGCTAGAGGTCTTTTCACTCATCTATTCCATTTGTTTATATTGTATTTAAGCACAATACTCATACAAAAATTATAATGTTTATTTGGCTATTATAAACTTTAGTTACTAGTTAACTATACTAGTCTATCAAGTCATGCTTCTGCATAACGTTAGACTAAGCCGGTGGGGGAAAGACCGCTCCCACTGTTTTCGTTAAGAGAAGAAAGCGTCCCCCGGCTTAGAAAACCCTCGAACCATGACTTCACCGGCGAGAGAATTTTTTTTTGGATAAACCCCAAAGAGAAACCTGCGCCCGATCGGTTTCGAACGTAGGCCAGCGGGACGCTCATCTACGCCTCCAACCACCCGAGTTACGCTCGGCCTCCTTCTGCATAACGTTAGGAGACGTAAGTATTTGAAGTTGTGGATAAATTTAATACCCGCAATAAAAATTATGTATCTTTCATTATGTCAGAAGTGGCTAATTGTGTCGATTTCGTCAACCAACCCAGCCACTTGTTTACCTTCTATGTTGGTATTAATTTGATATTCACACTAACGATCCTAACCCCCATTATATGTTAAGTTCGCACTCGCGCATGGTTTTTGGAGTTTATTGTTTACACAGGAATCAAGAGCCTAAATGAGGACTTCTGGGTAAGGTTCATCAAGGGTTTTACGAGAAGATCATGGACCCCGGGACAAGTCAAGATACAAGATGAACATGACTCCAAATAAACCAAGGACTAAAGCGTGAAGCCGAGAAGTGTCGAGGACTTAGATGGAAGATGCGGGAGTTCATACGCAAAGCACCCTTATCTAAACCGCGAGGAAAATGACGTCAATGACCCACATGCAACTCGGCAAAAACTCAGGAAGTCGCGAGAAGCTTTGGGAAGAAAACCGGGGGCGAACCGGGCCGAAAACACCCTAGGCCGGTCAGCCCAGGCCGGCCTGGCCCGTTTTCGTGTCGGTTCACCGCCCCCTTTGACCTAGATGATGCTCGGGCTATTTATAGTCCCTGTGCGAAGTTGCAACTATCAAGCCATTCGTCATTCGCCGCCGAGGAGCAGAGGAGCTTGAGGGACACCATCTCGGAGAGGAGGGTCGTGTTAGTCGTCTAGGGTTTACCTAGCCGTGGGAACCTTGCAAGGAAGACCACGTGAGTTCGAGGCATGAATCAAGATCAAGGTAGGATCCCTGTTGGATCTTATTCATGTATACACTTTTGATGAAGTTTTAATGGATCGATTCCTAGCGGTATCAAGTACCTTGTTTATGATTCTTGTTCTTGCTTGGTGTTTTCCTCAATCTATTTCGAGATAGATTGCATGGGATGTTCTTGTAGCCGCGGTGGCTAGAGGTGCATACCCGATCTACCAAGTAGTTCAACGCACTCCTTGCGAGTGTGCTCTAAGATTCTACCCAAGAAAGGGGAACATCGTGACAGATGTTGACACCGAGAATGCGGGGCGACTTAGGGGGTTTGACCGAAGGTCAAGGTTTAAAGATGCTTTTAATGAGATTCGTTTTGTTCTCTCTTCTATCTTGCTCGGAACTACGACATAAACATGATCTAGATCCCTCTAGATCGGTACCTCATTGCTTTCTCTTGCTACCTCTCTTGATCTTAGTAGATTAGATGCAATCGAAACTTCTTCAAGATGCAAGTGTTTCTCGGTTATTAGATTGAGTCTTGTGTTACACACTGTTCCACGGATTCGATACCTTGGGTGATACTCGAGGGAAAAAGGTACTACATGATCCGTAAGCTTGTGGTGAACCTTGGCGCGTTATTGAACCGTCAACAAGCCCTTTTTCTGGCGCCATTGCCGGGGAACAAGTAATCAAGATCCAATCTAGTATCTTGTTTGTAAGTATTTTCAGTTTTCTTTTGATTTTCTTTTGCATCTATTAAACTTTGGTCATCCTCAAAAACCAATCTAATCTAGTTTTTGACTAACCCTTTTTATAGTTTTCTTTTCTTTTTAGATCTTTTGTATATTTTGTTTAACGCTAACCCTAACAGGAGATGGATGGCTACCTCTCCAACAAACCAAAAAATTTTGTGGATGATCCAGAAAAACTTTTTAGGCAAAGGATATGTGAAGCACGATCTAGGAAGTTGGAGATTGTAGATCCAAAAGCCGGAGCTGAAGGATCGTCGGGATCTCCAAAGGAATCACCACCTACAAGTCTGAAGAAGGAATCAACACCTCCAAGTCCGAGGAGAGATCAACCTCAACTGCCACCAATGGCACAAGAGAGGAAGATTGGGGAGCTTTGCATCCCGGAACTTGTTGATCTTCCCATCCTCAACCGAGCCGACATCGGAAGACCGTTTGAGATCAAGACTTCAACCATCCGCATGGTGCAACATACACCTTTCACCGGTAAAGAGGATCCTAACCTTCACATCCAAGCGTTCATTCAACTTTGTCAGACATTCACGATGGAAGGGCTGGATCAAAATCAATTGAGGGCAAGACTTTTTCCATTCTCACTTCTCGGAAAAGCCTTGCAATGGTTCTACACTCTACCGGTGGAGACGGTGCAAAATTGGGAAGCATTGATGAGAGCTTTCATGAAGGAGTACTATTCGCCGGGTAAGACTCAAAGCTTGCATAATAAGATTGCTACATTTGCTCAATATCCTACGGAAACTATCACGGAAGCTTTCGAGTGTTTCAATGAGTACACCCGAGCCGTGCCACATCACAAGTTCCCGAAGGAGGACCTTGTTCAAAAGTTCTATCAAGGTCTCAATCTAGCATCAAGGACCGTAATTGACGATCGGAGGATCTATCATTGAGCTCACTCCAACGGAGGCATTCACTCTTTTGAAGAAGGTTGCGGATAATGATACATGGGGGTCATCCGGACACTTACTTCCGGTTCAACCCACGGGCAATGTTAAAGGTGTTTTGCAGGTTGAAAAGGAAGAACTTCTAGAAGGAAAGATTGACTCACTCATGAGAAGGTTGGAGAAGATGGAGCTAGAAAAGAAAGCAGCCCAAGACTTAAAGGCCGCCGAAGCAAGATCCACGTGTGAGGAGTGTGGGGAGTACGGCCATGTCCAAAAAGATTGTCTGGAGGAAGCAAAGGTGCTCGACTACATGAGGAAAGGAGATTTGCCGAACTTCCGCTATGGGCAAGGTAGACCTCAATTTAATGCAAGTTCGTCTATTCAAAATACGATGCATCTTCGTATACAATTGAAGGATTTCATGGACGAGAAAGCAAAGGTCAACAAGGACACAGTCACTAAGTTCAAGACTATGGATAAAATATTGGAGAACATCGATGGCAAGGTGATGGAGGTCGGGAGCTCCAACCATCAAGTGCTCAACATAATGAAGATATTGGAGACGCAAGTGGGACAACTTGTCGGGCGCCTAACCGCTAGTGAAGGAAGATTGCCGGGGCAGCCCCAAGGTCCCGAGACGGCGAAGGCTATTCAAACTCGCTCGGGAAAGGAGACGGAGGATCCCGAACTTCCAGCCGGACAAGGAAGCCTAAGCCATCGAGCGGAAGATCACACTAAGGAGAAGGTGACTACTATTAGGAGATTGCTCAGAAGAGCCGAATTCGAAATGCCAAGTGATGACACGAAGATGCCTACACTAAAGACACACTACTTTCGAGGTAAAGTTGATAGTCATTTTGAAAAGTTTGTGGAAGTGGTGCTCAGGTTAAGCATCAACATGCCGCTATTGGACGCTCTCCAAGTTCCTACATATTCTCGCTACTTCAAAGACATACTTGCAAACAAGTATGAGATGGCAACACTTGGAGCGGATCACGTTAAGATGTGCGAACAATGTAGTGCCGCCATCGCAAATCAAGGGCCCGAGAAGCAAAGAGACCCCGGATGTCCGACCATCCCATGTTCTATTGGCTCATTCACGTTCGAGAAGGCATTATGCGACCTTGGAGCAAGTGTGAGTGTCATGCCAAGAGATGTGTTCGAGAAGCTACGCCTACCACTTGAGCCTACGGGTATGTGCTTGGAGTTGGGCGACAACTCAATTCGCTATCCCGTGGGAATCGCCGAAGATGTGCCCGTGAAGGTTGGAGATCACTTCATCCCCGTCGATTTCGTGGTACTTGAGATGGGAGAAAGGGAGAAGCCACCTCTCATCCTAGGGAGGCCCTTCCTCAAGACCGTCGGGGCAACGATCGACATTGGCAAAGGAGAGATTAAATTTGATGTCAATGGCACACGAAGCATATTCAAGTTTCGTCCACGTTTCGAGGTATGCAACATGATCAATGCTAAATATGTTCCACCTCATCGTCGTTTTAGCAAGGAAGAGCCAAAGAAGGAGGAGCCCAAGAAGAAGGAAGCGAAGGTGATCAAAGAAGTCATTGCATCCGTCAAGACCAAAGAACAAAAGCCGCCTGTGAAGACCAAAAAGATGACTAAGCCAGAGAATAAGCTCGTGCCCAAGATGGTGTGGAAGTGGGTACCCAAGATTGCAACGCGCCGCAAAAGCGGTGTTGATCCGAAGTGAAGAAGACAAGAAGTTGAGCCATGGACTATAAACGAAGCGCTAGGCGGGAGGCAACCCGTTCGTCGAGTCAAGAATAAGCTACCGGGAGGACAACCCGATGAAGAATAAAGCTGTCGGGAGGGCAACCCGGATTATTTCCGATTTTCAAGTAAGTTGGTCTTAGAATTTGCTACGTAAGACTTGGTATAAACTCTTAAGTGGTTGAGCTTATTTTTGAGGCATTTAATTTGCTCGGATGTTTCATTTGGATTTTATCTGACCATATACCTATGACATGAGCCATCCTACGATTTATTTGCCTCTTATCGAGAAACCTACACAAAAAATTTAGAACCTACCCACACCTTTCATCCTCTTCATGATGACAAGGTTGGTTTGTTTTACATCATAAAAACACACGAGTAGAGCCCAGCGTTGTTCCTTAATGATTTTTAATCTTTGACGCATGGTAGGACTAGCGTGAACCTAGGAAAATCGATTTTTGGTTTTATTTAACTTGATATCTACCGGTTTCTCTAGAGTTAGAATTTTTCCAAGCACTCTTTATTTTTGTTTATTCAAAACATCTCTCTCATGTTTGGCCAAAATTAGAACCTAAACCCATACCCCCACGGTCAAGCCGGAGGAGCTCGCTATCAATTAATGAGAGCAAGTGATCCCGGTGTAACCAAAATCAATGTAGTCAGAAAATTTCGACTCACAAATGTTTTTGATGCCTAAAAACTCCTCTAAAAATACATTTGAACTCATTGATATCTCTGAGTTAATTTTTAATTTTCAAAATTAGCGAAGTAATTAGCATCTAAACATGATCAAGGGAAGGTTTTGAGCTTAATTGAACTTCTAATGCTCCATGATGCATCACGGGAAGGTTCATCATTGAGGCATCTTGAGCACATGCAAGGACAAGCATGGGGGGCAGCAAGACTTGATTTTTGCAGGATATGGATGAGAGCATGGGAGGCAAGGAGGCATGGAAGTGACACAAAGAAAATGATCAAGATGGAGGACTTGACCATGAAAGAAAAAGGAGTGGTTGGGAAGAATTATGCGGTGGACGGCGTGGAGCATGAGTACAGCACCATGATCAATCAAGCAACAAGTGGGAGAAAGAAGAGCCAAAAGAGAGGCAGGGGGCCCTAGGTTTGGTCGGCCCAGCCGGGGCCGCCTATTTCTTGGCCCCTGCTTGTCTTCCTCAAGTAAGCCATTTGCTTCATTGCTAGTTCATGTTCTTGAGCTCCTAGTCCAGAACCTCTAGAAACACCTCTGAAAAATTCGTTCTTTATTCTTGAGTCCAAAAATTCAGAAAAATACATCACAATCCATGCCCTTCCATATACTTTTTTTGTGTGTATTTCTACCGGCAAGAAACCCCCGGGAGAGTTTGTTTGTGATTTGTGCAGCAACAACAAAATGAGGAAGGCTTTTAGCAAGGTTCTTGGAAGGAAGACACAACCGTCATCATCAAAGCCGGCATCAACAAGTTCTTCGCGGAGGCACTCAATCTCTGAGTCGCCGCGAAGCATGGAAGAGGACGTGGCGCCATCAAGGAGTGACACCATGCTCCTTAGTGGAAGAAGAGACACGCGAAGGTCATCCATGTGGTACACCAAACCGCAAGGGCGAACGGAGGAGCCGCCCGTCCAACCTCGTCGCTCGACTCGTTCATCCGCTCCACCACCGTACACTCCACAACGTTGCAAGTATGGATTTTTCATGATGACGGAGGAGGAGGAGAAGAAGCTTGGTCGCCTAGAGAATAGGATTGTGCCCAACGTTGACTTCGACGATGATGCTCTCCAAGTGTTGGGATTTCCCCCAGATATTTATCAAATGATGAACCACCTTGGTTGGGGGCAATTTTCCGATGGAGTAGGGGTGAGCTTTCAAATGGAGCTTGCCATGGAAATTCTCATGACGATGGCACTAGTTATTAATGAAGGTGTGCCATCCCTCTCATTTCGACTCAAGGATGATGAGCAAATAATTTCTTATGAGCAAATTAGAGAGTTGCTCGGTTTTCATAGTGAAGCCCCGGAGCAAGTTGATGTTAATGAAAGTGTATTGGAAGGATTTTGGAGTATGATTTCAGGGGAAGATAACCGGTAGAGAAATAGCATCTGGAATCCCATTATCCGGATATTTCATTCTTGGATGAGCAAGAGGATTTTGGGAAGAATGAGGGAGTCCAAGGTCACCGACATGGAAGTTAATTGGCTTTATTCAGCATTGATTGCAAGGCAAGCCATTGATCCATCATATATCATGATCAATCGATGGTGTTGTGAGGCAACTTCGGGGACTGGACAAATTGGTTTAGGATGCTATCTATTTATGATAGCAATTTCTGTGAGGCCGGGTATTTCAAGGAACCCAAAATTCCTACTTGCGGGGAATTCACTTGGGATTGATTACATGAAGCAAGGAAAATACATTAGTGGAGATGAAAAGAGAGGGTACAAGGTGGCAAAAGTCAATGTTCCTCTCCCAAATATGAGGCTGAAATTATTTATTGAAGGGAGAGAGAATTGGTTAGAAGAAGGAATTCTTGTACCGGCCAAGAAGAACAAAAGAGGAAGAATTATAGAAGAGGGATCGTCTTCCGCAGCCCAAGATCAAGGAGGGGCCGCATATCATCAACCATATGGAGGGATTCCCATGCCACCACCCTACTACTAAGTGTGATGCAAGCATGGGGAGTGGTGCAGCCACCACCTCCTCCAACATATTGTCTACCAACTTTTATAGTGCCAAATGAAGCATTTGTGGCACCTTATGCAAGCATGCCCCAGCCCCAACAAAGTGCAGTTATCATTGGGGCATATATGCAAAGGAATACACAAGACGTTAAGAGGATCCGGAACCATGTAGACCATTGGCAAGAAGGAACGGCGGGGATCGCCCATCAATTAGAACGCCTTCAAATTGTGCTACTGGGATCAATTTCGTGGAGGGGCCATGCAAACATATTTTGAGCAAGGATTTAACGAAAGTCAACCGATGGAGCAAGAGCAATCAGATGAGGAGTGAAGAAAGAAGGAAGGGATGAAGCTTTTTAAGTGTGGTTTGATTTTTCCTTTTCCTTTTCTTTATTTTTTATCTTGTGTGCGTTTATGTATGCGTAGTATTTTCTTATTTTTATTTATTTTTAGCATGTGTGTGGTAGTAATAGTTTTTTATCCATCATCATGAATAAGTTTCACCGTAGTTTTTATGATCTTAATATGGATGGAAAATTGTACCATGTTGATATGTGATTATCGTTACCGCTTTGCTCGATCTTATGCTTGATTTATGCATGTTTAAGCTAGTGCTCTTTTTTAATATGAATCTGAAATTTAATTAAATGCTAGCTTAATCTTGTGTGGAGGTTATGATAACTCAAGTCCCATAGTTCTTTTTCGTTGCTCTCGATTTTGAATTAATCAAAGAACCTTTTTATTCTCAAAAAGTTATGCTAACCTTGTCATGAGTACCGCTTGCATTTTGCTCTACCCATCCAAAGCCTAAATTTACTTGAGTGCAAAACATTAGTATATACAAGATTTATTTTTGGGTGCATTGATTCAAGGCCTGATTTCTCTGGCCCGAGACTAAGAAGCTGGTCATTCCGTTTTTTGCGTATCATTCTTTATGCTAGCCTCTTCTATCCGTGCATTGTGAGTTTCCATATTGGGAATTTCGCAAACCTTGCCGGATATCCAACCACAAAACCTAAGTATATCTTTTTTGTGTTCACCTCCTTGACCACAACCCAATATATGAGTATGGATGAATATTTCAAGGAAGATTATAAGGAAGGTGCTTCAAGTGAGTAAGGGAGACTTCCAAAATGATCCCTAGAAGATTTTTCGAGTATCTCTTTCTAAGAAAATATGAGAGCTCCAATTTCCACCTTAGCATATTTATCACCTCTTTTGCCCGAGGACGAGCAAACTGTTGGGGGGGGGGTCCGAAAATCGGATGGGATCCCCGAACACTAGATTCCAAAATGAACTCACGAAAGTAAGAATGGAAGAGGGGACAAGGAATCCCCGAAAGTCTGTACTCACCTCAAAAGTTGTGAATCCCTTTACACGTGCCCTCGCGCCCCCTTTTATAGGGAGACGAAGGGACTTTTACATTCCGAGATTACCCTCGAATCTAAAGAATATTCGTAGTGTGAACGTGTACATGAACGTCCTTTACATCCCGTAATTCGCGGGGCTAATTTCACACAATTACAAGCCTGCCACTAGTTCACACTACGAACCCGGACTTTTGAGGCACCGTCTTTGACTTGGTCTTTCTTTGATTCCCGAACCTTCATTCACGAAGATCGCCAACCATCGCGGTCCTTGAATTAGACTAATCAGTCAAGAGAAGTTCTTCAAGCTTCCGACTCACGCGGTTTCGGTCGCCCAATTCCGGTTGTCACGAAACAAAATACGAGACTTGCGATCCGACGCCAATTCGGTGATTATTTTGCATCGTTAGAAAGTCTGAATCATGTAAGAATAACAGAACACCTTCATGAATATTTTCTTGCCACGAAAACATAGCATTGACCCCGCGACGTATTCACGAATGTATTCATGAATTCGGCAACTCCGGTGTTCAGAGACGTATTCATGAATATATTCACGAATTCGGCAATTCCGATGTTCCGAGGGTGAAAGGTTTTCGCCCAATTCCCCAACACTAGCCCCTCGGGGAAGCGGGTTGACTCGACGATCCGCTTCCACGAACAACTCAAATTTCGAAAAACGCCACCCTAACGCTCGGAGTGGACACACGTCCCCCTAAAAATGCGCAACGGTCATCTCGAGGTGGTTTCTTGAATTCCCCCCTTACCCTATAAATAGGAGGTGAGCGTTGTAACTTTGTTTCACCGGCTGTTTTCTTCGAAGTTTTCAAGCACTTTCGAAAAAGCTCTTCATCTTATCGTGCAAGTTCGCAACTTCTCTGTTCTTGAAGGTATTTTGCTTATTCTTCTTCGTTGTTTTATCAATTTTTGTAGGTTTTCATTTCTTATAAATTGATATACGCTTAGACTTGCTTTATTCTCGAGGTGGCTCGTAAAAGCAATCGCTAGACCAATGACTTCGACGAACCGGCGGGCTGCTGGTGTCCCGCCAACCGGAGAAAATGTTCACGATTACGGGCATGTTCGGGCCTCGATAGATGATCCGCTGCCGAAACCATTCGCGATTCGCGTGAAGAGGGAGATAAGATCTGAAAACAGATCTAGCGGTGAATAGGATCTATCCAATGTCGATGCTGATGTGAGTGAACTTGTTGTCATGAAGGCTAAATCTTATCCCCGGCTTTTCATTTTCCGAATCAAAGGTCACGGCCGATCTTATCAAAGAATATGAAGAGGCTGGAGTTTTCCCTGCTGGTGATGGATGTCCTCCTTCTAGTGAACAAGTCCCTGCTCCCGAAGCAAATGAAGTTGTTGTTTTCAGGGATTTCTTTACCGTGGACTTAGATTTCGTGATCCCATTCTCGCCTTCCATTCTTGAGAAATTTTCTGTGAAGATACATCAATTGACACCAAACTCTTTTCTGGAACTTTCAAAGTTCTTTTGGATCATGAAGACTTTCAAGTGCACCTTCGGTGCTGACATATTCGCTCGTTTATTCGAGCTTGTGATTGAGAAGGATATTCTCAAGCTTGACGATGGGAAGTACTATGAAGCGCATTATGCGTGTTGTACTTTCAACACCCGAAGACAAAATTCGCGAAAAGGCCTCACCCGAATCCAGCTTGCACCCTGCAATAAGACCAACTTCTCCCAAAATTGGAGCTCATATTGGTTTTATGTAAAGGTTGACATGTCTAAGGTTTCGCTATCCGGGCCAGCCTACCCTTCTACACACCCATGGAACCAGTGAATGCTATTTGCACCGCTTCGTATAACAACCGTATCATTGGCTTCAAGAACTGCGAAAACGCTTTCTTCGGCGATTACCATTCTCGAGGTCGTGATGCCATTGAGGAATCTGTTGCTGAAGTTTGGCCGATATGTCGATGGCGGAAACCTGCGAACATTGTTTCTTTGGATGTGGACTGGGCATCGCAGCAAGTGCCGTTTCCACGATTCAACTTGCGGCTTAAGGAAGGCTAGAGTCTAGAAGATTTTATCGGGTTGAAGAAAAGTTAATGCCATGGTTGGCGAATCTACTCTTAATGAGTACAAGTCTTTCAAGAACATTGTGAAGCACAAGAAGAGAGTGAATCGTGTATTTTCGAAACTTAGCGCTGAGATCGCTCTTCGCTCCCGCCCTCCAGGCGTGGATAAGAAAGTTTACTTTGCTGGGCTGTTCTTGCTCCACCCAAGGCTCCAAGAAAGAAATCTTCAAAGAAAGGAAAAGGAAAAAGCAATGCAGGTGATACTTCTTCTTCCGTCATTCGTCCCGAGAGGACTAAGTCTTTGGAATCCTGTAAGCGGGAAGGAGTTCGCGAAAAAGATTGCTCGCGACAAACTTGAGGAGGTTGGTCTTGGTAGATCTTGTTATAATTCCGATTTCTCAAGAGCGTCCCTTTCTTGATTCCTACGAACTTCTTTTATTGTTATTTCAGATGATTCGGAAGGAGGAGCAGGCTAAGGCTGTGGAGGTTCAAGAATCATCTTCCGAATCTGAGAAGGATGACGATGCTGATGATGGAGAAGACGGTTCGGGGAGTGCGAGCAGTGGTGACAGCAGCAGTAGTGATGGTCAAGACGACGGGGTGAAGAGAGCTCCGATCGTCAAACTAGCTCCCCGAAGGTTGATATTGTTGGATGAGACTACGCTTGTGCAAACACTTGCTTTTGATGTTGAAAACTATAAACTTGTATATTCGTGGGCTGCGACCCCCCTTCTTAACTCTTTTCTTGTAAATTTCAACTTGCGCAGGTCCTGCAAGGTGGGCCTGTGCAGGATGTGATACCTTTGTGAATCCATCATCAGGATCAAGTAGTTAGTGGTGAAGCTTGGCGGTTGTACAAAGAAGCTAATCCTGGATGCGAGTTTTCTGATTTTTGGCTTGAGTGTTGTCAGTATTTTTCGACGAGTAGTTTTCAACTTAGTTGGTTTTTTCTTCAACGAGACGGTTACACTCTTACCAGTGAAGTTTCAAGTTCGCAGTCTTTCGTGAAGACGGAGCCCCTTAGCCCCATTACTGGCGACTGTAGTTTTGCTTATGCTAGTGATATTGCCGAAGAGAGGGGTCGTAAACCTGGCCGTATCGTCGAACTTCCTTTCTGAAGTTCTCAGCTCTTGGAAGCTTTGTAATTTTATTTTTGAGAAATTTTGTATGAAACTAAGGCAATAAGTTCGTTTTTTAAGAAAAAACGTCACCCTCCCCACCTTGTCGTTTTCATGCAAAATTTTGCGGAGTCCCAAAGATTGATAACTCCTTTCAAATGCAAGTCAACAAAATTTGTTTCACGAATTTAGTGGCAACCCTCAGTTTGATGTCGCAACCCTCAGTTGCCTCAACCATTCTCTTGCGATTACTAATTTTTCGGAGATGGTTGAGCCCCTTGGCCCTTGGAAGAATGGTTTCTTTTGGATCAACTTTCTTGAAACACTTGAATAAATCTTCATGAATGTTCGATAAAACCATTATTTGCTCTTTCAATCGAAGTAACTTTGACTTTTACTTTATAATTTTTCACACATAAAATTCCGAACAAAGACGTTTGTAACTTCCTGGGCCACGACCTTCAGTTCTTCCCGTACTTTTGGTAGGATGTCCCTTCAAGGTGGGATTTAGGCGCAACTTGTTGTTGCCTCAGCCTTTGTAGGAAATCCCTTTAAGGTGGGATTTAGGCCGCAACTTGTTGTTGCCTCGAGGCCTTCGGTAGGAAATCCTTTAAGGTGGGATTTAGGCCGCAACTTGTTGTTGCCTCAGGCCTTTCGGTAGGAAATCCCTTTAAGGTGGGATTTAGGCCGCAACTTGTTGTTGCCTCAGGCCTTTCGGTAGGAAATCCCTTTAAGGTGGGATTTAGGCTTTCACGGAGCCTTTGGCTATCAAGGAGCCTTTTTCACAGAACTTTTCTTTCCCTATTTTAATCTCGGTTGTCACGGAGCCCTTTCGCGAATTTTTCTTTCTCATGTTGGAATTCAGGCTATAACGGAGCCTTTTTTCACGAACTTCTTCTTTCTTATGATGGAACTCAGGCTATCACGGAGCCTTTTTTCACGAACTTTTTCTTTCTTATGATGGAACTCAGGCTATCACAGAGCCTTTTCATGAACTTTTTCTTTCACGCGATGGAATTCGGGCTATCACAGAGCCTTTTCATGAACTTTTTCTTTCTTCACGATGGAATCCGGGCTATCACGGAGCCTTTTCATGAACTTTTTCTTTCACACGATGGAACTTCTCAAGACACATGATTTGGTGGAAAACTCTTTTCATATATATCATAAAGAGTATTTACATAGGATCCGCCTCGTTAAAAACCTTGCCCCTTGATTTAGGGCCCCCTTTGCAAGGAAAAGAGTACGGTCCTTCTTATTCTAACTTAAATGCGAGAAGTAAATGTTTTTGTTTTCGAAACCACTTATAGATCCGTGGTTCGGGGGTTTTACAATTTTACGGAATCTAAACTTGCGAAAAGAAATGCTGGAAAAAAGAATCTAGTTACTTTCATGATTTTCAAGGGTAGTACCTTTTCAAACTGTCTGCATTCCACGAATGTGGCAGTTCTTCTCTAGTTTGGTCTATTAGACGGAAAGCTCCTGGCATGCTTGTTTCCTTTGCTATGTATGGCCCTTCCCATGGTTCCTGGAGTTTCCCCGGGTTTTCCCAATTTTTCTTTCTTTTCAGAACTAAATCACCAGCCTTGATGTTTTTCCTGACTACTTTTTTATCCCTCCACGCCTTGGTTTCTCTTTGGTATTTTTCGATGTTTTCTGAAGCTTCAAGGACTGTTAACTCGATCATGTCTTTCTCCACCTTCAAGTCAACTTCTTCGATCTCTTTGCTACGCACTCTCATGCTATCATTCTTGATCTCTTCGGTGTCATTGCCTCGGTGCCAAGCGATGTGCGAAATGGTGTGAAACACATTGCTCTTGACCTTTGTTGTATTATGGGACGAGATCACGTTCGGCAATTCATCCGTCCACTTGCCTTTCTTTTGATCGTATAGACACTTCTTGATTCGGAGAAGATGAGCCCGTTTGCTTCTTTCAACACCCCCATTAGGGGTGGTAGCGGAAGAGAACTTCGCATGAGTGCCCGTAGTTTTGCGGTACTCCTTGAAAGAATAGGTCAAATTGCTTCCCATTGTCGATGATCAACTCTCTTGGTACTCGAATCTGATTATGTTTTGCGGAAGAATTTCACGAATTGTTGGTGCCGTGATGTTCGCTAGTGCCTTTGCTTCCACCCACTTGGTGAAGTAATCACATCGCCGCAAACTTGCGTTTCCTTGAGTCGGCAATGGGCCGACAGATCCATTCCCCACGTTCGAGAGGCCATGATGGAGGAATCGGATGAACGGCATGGATGGGAGATTCGCGATTCGCTTGTTTTTGGCATGCTTCACATTCTGAACAAGCTTTTTGCATCAACATTTATGGAGGCGGAAAAATCCTCGCTTTTATTGCTTTGCTTGCGAGCTCTTGTGCCTATGTGTGCTCCACAAAATCCGCTATGAATTTCCTTGAGAAGTTCTATACCCTTTTCGGAGGTTATGCATCTCAACCATGGTTCGGTGACTCCAGACTTGTATAGCTCTCCGCCTACTACAGCATAGCCCCTTGCTCTTTGCCTTAGTCTTTTTTCTTCCAATTCATCTTGCGGCTCATAGTGACCCCTCAAGTATGCCATGATTTCGGCTCTCCAATGTGAGTCTCTACAATGTTCACAGCTTTTGGCTTCAGATCTTTGACGGACGGTTCTTTGATGATTTCAAAGAACACATCCGGAGGCATTGCCTGATTCTGAGCTGCTGTTTTCACCAAATTATCTGCGTCGTTATTGTCATTTCTTGGTATATGTTGGACTGAGTAGCCTTTGAAATGCTTCTCCATTCCTCTGACTTTCTCAAGATACTTCATTAGAACTGGATTCCTTGCTTCGCTTTCTTTCTCTATATGTTCTTGAATGACTTTAGAATCCGTTTTAATGATAAAGGTTAGCTGACCCGAGCTTTCATCTTTCTCGAGCTAGGAGCAAAGCCTCATATTCGATTGTGTTGTTTGTAGAATGCACATCATCTGCGAAATCAAGCCGAGCTGCATATCTTATCACAACTCCGGTTGGGGATGTTACAATTGCTGCTATACCAATTCCCCTGTCACCCCAAGCCCCATCACAATGCACTACCCAAGGCGTGACTATATCTTCGCCGGGATTATGTGTTGGGGATGTCCAAATTCCTGCAAATCTGCCAGACTTGTGATTTGATTGCACTTCTTCTTTTGAAGTCAACTGTGTATTCTGATAGTTCCGCAACCCACTTGACGATTCGTGTTGAAGCTTCTTTATTTGTACAGGTCATTCAGTGGTTGATTCGTGATAACCCTTATTCTGTGACCTTCGAAGTAGTGCCTTAGTTTTCTTGCAGCCATAATGATTGCATATGCTATCTTCTCTAATTCAGAGTAAAAAAGTTTGGATCCCGAAAGAGATTCCAAAGCAAAATAAACTGGAATTTGTTTCAACTTTCCTTCTTCCTCCTTCTCTTGCACTAGAACAGACTCACGGTGAGTTGGAAGGCATAACATGAGTGGGAGTGGCGATTTTGGCTCTGGAGGTAATAGCTTGGTCATGTTCGACAGGTAGTCTTTGAGCTCTTGGAAAGCTTGTTTCTGAGATTCGCACCAAGAAAGTTCTTGGAACTCAAGAACTTGGAAGAAGGGCAGGGTATGAACTCATAAGGCTGACTCTCTGTCACAACTTTTGCACATCTTTCAAAACAGATCTTGCATCTCAACTAGAGCTTTGATTTTGTCTGGATTTGCCTCAATGCCTTTTGTTGAAACCAAGCACCCTAGAACTTTTCCTTTATGAATGCCGAAGATACACTTCTCAGGATTTAACTTGAGATTTGCAGCCCTGAGGTTCGCAAAGGTTTCGCTAGATCGTGATGTGGTCTTTTCTTTGAACGCTTTTGACGACGATATCGTCGACATATGCTAGAATGTTTCTCTGAAGTTGAGGATGAAGCACTATCGCTATCATTCTTGAAAATGTGCTTCCTGCATTCTTTAAACCCTCTGGCATTCTTACGAAACAAAAGGTTCCGAAAGGGGTGATGAAACTTGTTTTTTCCTCGTCTTCTTTGCATACCCTTATTTGGTGATATCCTGAGAACATGTCTGGATGATAGCATTTCATTTGTTTATGCGGTGTCATCAATGACCTTGTCCACCCTTTCTAAGGGAAGTCATCCTTCTTGCGAGGCTTTGTTCAAGTCTGTGAAGTCCACACACATTCGCCACCTTCCATTCTTCTTCTTGACTGGTACAGTATTAGCCACCATACAGATACATAACTTCTAATGACCTTGGCGCCTGAGTCTCAGACTCACCTCATCGCCTTGACTTTTTCTTCGGACATCTTCCCGAGTTTCGCTGGGGTTATTCTTTCGTGCTTTCTAGGGCATGCTCAATGATATCCCTATCGGCACCCTGCAGATCTTTGGTGACCATGCAAAAACATCCTTGTTCTGTTGAGGAACTGAACAAGTTCTTTCTCTTCTTGGGATATGAGCCCCTATCACGCTCGCCTGCCATACCATCTAAGTAAACTTTCTTCGTTTCACCATCGCAGCTATTTCAACTTTTCTTTATCTCTCTGGCCTCAACATATGGTTCTTTCTTCTCTTGCAGAGTTCAGGTGATGCACGTTGGTTTGTCCCGGTGTGTGACCCTTTTCAATGTTTCGGCCTCTTGCGATCGTAGAATACGGTGATGACTCCTTTGCGCCGGCATTTTCATGCATAGGAACTGTTGCCTTATCACCGCATCGAACTTGTTAATGAATCCTCACCAAAATTGCGAAGTATGGATGGTACATGTCGACCACGTCAAGGTGAGAGTTTCGCATTGTCAAGATCTCAAAGGATACGGCGAGCTATCTTTCCGGCTTGATTGGTTTTCCTCAAAACCAGTGGGTACTCTGGTGGCTGCAGCATGTGTGGACTCAAGCTCATCTTCTCGAAAGTTTTCATGAATAAGATGTCTGCCGAACTTCCATTATCCACCGTAACTTTCCGATAACCCATCCGGCTATATTCACCTCGATGACCATGGCATCGCTAGGTCTGCTGATTTCAATCAAATCTCGCTCATGAATGTTATCGGCACCTTAGCCCATTCTGGTCGCGCTGCTGGACCGTCATTGATGACTGTGTTCACAGATCTGAAGTAATTGTTTTCGTGTCTTTTGTCTCAAACTCCATGGCTGAACCTCCGTTATAGGCATGATGGTTCAAGGGAAGGTAAGGCTTTCGGATTATGGCCTCTCGAACTCGACTCTTGTCTTGATGAATTGGTGGTGGTGGCAACATTTCTTGAATTGTTGTGGTTGCTGAATGGCTTGAATCGCCTGAGACTGAGGATAGAACTGTTGGGAAGGCTGCCAGGACGACTGCGCCTGCTGAAACTGCTGAATTGAGACTGGATTCGGTTGGGGACCCATGAGTTGAGGTTGCCAGAAATTTGGACGGAATTGGTTCGGCGCCATGGAGGCAATACTCATCATAGTTTTCTCTTGTTGGATTCTTGCTATGTTCTTTTTGGTTTCTGGGCACGCTTCGGTGCTATGGCCTCTTCCGTGATATCGGCAGTAGAAGTATGGATCTCTTGGATCGTGGTTCTGAACCTTCGGGAGTCCTTTTCCCCTTCCTCTTCCTCTTGATGAAAAACCTCCTCTTGTGCTCAGTCTGTTGTCCTGGCCAAACTGAGGATTTTCCACATTGTTGATATTTCGTGGATTTTGAGAATGAGGTTTCGATGTTGTTCCTCTATTGCCTTGCATTGCCTCATTTCATTCAGCAACTCTTCTTTGATGATCTTCATCAGACTTGATGTATTCTTCTAGTTTGTGAAAGAGTTCGCCAATAGTTTTGGGCTCTTTTCGGGACAAGTATGAGGTCATTGGTCCCGAGTCGCCTTTGATCAGCTTGTATTGTTGTCTTGTCGCCGCTTGGGATCCGAGATCTTTGTTGCATGAATCTTCTTACAAAGCTCGTAATGGCTCTCTATCTTTTGCTTGCAACTGCGGTCGATGATTTTGCCGCATTTTCATGGAATATCCGAAAGCTTGGATGAATTTTGTCTTGAGGTCAATCCACCAGATTAAGTGTGGTTGTAGCAGAGAGTACCGATTGAGGACGTGGCCTTCACAAGCAATGATGAATGATTTGGCGGTGCGACATCATCTCCTCTGCTGAATTCACGGTGATTCATATCTCATGAGGAACTGTCTAGAGTTTCCATACCCATTGTACTTTGGGAGAAAGCGGTTTGAACCGGTGGCAGTCTTTGTTTACAACCCAAGTGAGAGTGGTGAATCTAGATCCATGACTGCGAGATTCCGTTACCCATGAAAAGTTTTCTCTTGAAGTTCTTCGTTTTGGCCGAGTTACGGTGTGGTGAATCACGCCCACGGTGAACTATTTTCTTGTTCTTTCATTTCATCAATTTCTCTTGCATTCTTTCTATTTGCTCTTTTGCCTAGTTAAGTTTCTCCGACTTCTCAAGCTCTTCTTTTTGTTTTCAGGTTGGTTCATGAATCTTTCTTTCTCTTTTACGTAGTTGCGGTACTTGTGCACTCTTTCTAGTTCTCTATCAACGGCTTTGGTCATCTTCGTCGTCGGCTTCCTCTTCAGTGAGTGGTTCCAGTGTGCGCCATTTTCTCGGCTCGTGCCTTACGGAGAGCCTCGAGCCGCCCTCCTCTCTTGAGTGCGAAATCTGCGAAGGTTCTGCAGTGAGAGAGTTTCCGTTGTCTTCTTCAGTATAATGATCTTCCTGGTTGGCTTTTGTGGGTGTGCTCTTCTTGGACTTCTTCTGTGGAGGCATCGTGGCTTGTCTGTCGGCTGAAGCCACGGTGGGCGCCAATGTTGGGGGGTCCGAAAATCAGATGGGATCCCCGAACACTAGATTCCAAAATGAACTCACGAAAGTAAGAATGGAAGAGGGGACAAGGAATCCCCGAAAGTCTGTACTCACCTCAAAAGTTGTGAATCCCTTTACACGTGCCCTCGCGCCCCCTTTTATAGGGAGACGAAGGGACTTTTACATTCCGAGATTACCCTCGAATCTAAAGAATATTCATAGTGTGAACGTGTACATGAACGTCCTTTACATCCCGTAATTCGCGGGGCTAATTTCACACATTTACAAGACTGCCACTAGTTCACATTTCGAACCCGGACTTTTGAGGCGTCGTCTTTGACTTGGTCTTTCTTTGATTCCCGAACCTTCATTCACGAAGATCGCCAACCATCGCAGTCCTTGAATTAGACTCAGTCTGCAGAAGAGAAGTTCTTCAAGCTTCCCGAAGCTCACGACAGCGGTTTCCGGTCGCCCAATTCGGTTGTCCCGAAACAAAATACAGACTTGCGATCCGACGCCAATTCGGTGATTATTTTGCACAGTCGTTAGAAAGTCAGCGAATCATGTAAGAATAACAGAACACCTTCATGAATATTTTCTTGCCACGAAAACATAGCATTGACCCCGCGACGTATTCACGAATGTATTCACGAATCGGCAACTCGGTGTTCGAGACGTATTCACGAATATATTCACGAATTCGGCAATTCCGATGTTCTGAGGGTGAAAGATTTTCGCCCAATTCCCCAACACAAACGTCTAAGCATGGGGGGTTGCCAAGGAAGTGCTAGTATAGTCTAGAGTTCAAGGGGAGCAAATAAAAAAAAATGAGAGAAAAAGTATGATGAAAGAAAAATGATGAAAAAATGATAAAGAAGAAAAGGTATGACGAGAAAAAGAAAGAAAGAAGAAAGAAAGATAATAATAATAATAATAATAATAATAATAATAATAATAATAATAATAAAGCTCCCCGTTTCTTTAGCTATGTTTAGTGCTTTTTGAGTTTTCAAGAGGATTCAAGATCAAGACCCATACTCATCTTTCCAACCATGTGCAATCCGATAATGAGGACTTCATTTGTGCCTCGGGATCACTCTTTGCCATTTGCACATGTCCACCTATCTAAAAGTGTGTGTTCATCTCTGCCCCCCTCCTTGATAACATTATTTTTCCAATGACCTTTTTGACGAGTCTCGGTAAGACCATGAGAAGCTAGTCTTGTTTTAATAATATCTCAAATATAATATCTTGGTAGGACTAAACTTTCCTATAGCTCCATATAAAGCCTTCCACTATATACTTTGAGAGAGGAAAGGAGTAGAACAAGTAGGCTCGAGAGACAAGTTGAGATGAGAGTACATGAGCAAAGTGCAAGATGGTTATTTTTTATCTTGGTAAAGCAATTTTTTTCTTTATCTCATTCTTTATTTTTCAAAATTTCTGAGATTTGTTTAAAAGTTTGAGAGCATGATCAAGTACTTGTGGAAAGAGCTTGAATGATATCTACCCTCCATAAAGATAAAAGTTACTACATTATGGAACTTTAATAAATATAAATCTAGAGAGCATTATGTTTTCTCGTGTATGATCAAGTATAGGGTACGAACATCAAAGGGCAACGCTAATATCCATTGAAGGCTTACTCGAGGACGAGCAAGGTTTAAGCATGGGGGGATGTTGGCGGTCGATTTCCGTCAACCTAGCCACTTGTTTACCTTCTATGTTGGTATTAATTTGATATTCACACTAACGATCCTAACCCCCATTATATGTTAAGTTCGCACTCACGCATGGTTTTTGGAGTTTATTGTTTACACAGGAATCAAGAGCCTAAATCACTAGTAGAAATACTCTAATCCATGACGTTTTGCTTTTGACGATGCAAAACTTCGTCACAGAATAATACATTTCTGTGACGAAATTTTCATTTTCGTCATAAGGTACAAGTGACGAAGTTTTTCCTTAATTATTAATGTCGAAAATAAAAAAATCATCATAGAACTCTAACTGCAAACGATCATAGATTATGTTTTTATTTTGTGACGAAATCTAATCGTCACCGATTAGATTTGACATCGTCATCGTTTATTTGCCTCGTTCGTCACATTTAATGATGAAGCAAATTGGTCACAGATGAGTTTTAGAATTCGTCATAGATAATGTATCTGGTTTCCCTCACGTCTACCACTTGACGGCGTGCGATGCATGGGCAATTTGGTCACATATAAGTTTTAGGAATCGTCATAGATAACAGGTCTGGTTCCACCTTGACGGCGTGCGATGCGTTGGCCACATTAAATGTGCTTAAATTGCAAAAAAGTTGCCCACTCAGGGATTTGAATCTGAGACCTTTGGAACAAAATTGAAGTGCGCTGACCACTAGGACGAGAATCAATTTGTGTTATATTGGGGTTTTTATTACTTTTTATTAACGAAACGCAATAAATCTTGTAAATAAACCTAAATTGCAAAAAAAGTTGCTCGCTCAAGGATTTGAACCACCGGAGACCTTTGGAACAAAATCGAAGTGTGCTGACCAGTAGGACAAGCATTAGTTTTTGTTGTATTAGGGTGTTTTATTTCTTTTTTATTAATTGAATGCAATAAATCTTATAAATCAAACTTGAAAAAAATATGTGGAACATGGGATTCGAACATGAGATCTCTTGCAATAGAATACTAAGTCATACCACTACACCATTCTTCCTTTTGTGATAGAAGGGGCAAATATTGTCCTTATTAAGTACATGCACGCTTTATGCAATTGAGGCACATGTAAACATCAAGAACATGAACAAGAACGATTTCTCTTTTTAATCTTTAGTTAAAACTTGTGAGTAGTCTTTCTCCCTCGTACTAACTCCGAATTTGATAGTTTTTTTCCTAAATGCTTCTAAAATCATGTTCTATCAACTTATGATGTTGACTTTGGTCATCTCTTCATGTGTAAAAATTTGAACAATTCAAATTTTGAATTCTAAAAAATGACAACTAAAAGCAAGATTCTTTTAACACTAAATGATGTAAAATGTAAAAATGACCTAAATGAACTTTGCATATCTTGATGAGCTGTGAATTTTTGGTATTCATGACTTTTCAATTCGAGATAGTTTAGGGTTCGAAAAACAGAAAATTCTATAAAATTTAGTGAAATTCAAAATTTGAATGGTTCAAAATTTTCCAAATCCAAAAATGTCCAATATATATTGTGCAGATCTTGAAGAGTTAAACAAACATGGTATTCATGACTTTTCAATTTAAAACCACCTACAGGTCAAAAAGTAGCATGTGTGTGACATGTATGGTTTAGTGGAGATGTGCATCACCACTTTCTCATAATCACTTAAAACTTTTTTGATAACATGATACACCAAAAGGCGGATCTCTTGCAAGTTTTCGATTTTTGAGCAAGATTTGATGATTTTAACATTTATTATTGATTAAAAAAAAATAATTACAATAATAGGCAAACTTGGTTGGAAAATTCCCAAACTTCACACAACATTATAGTTTGGATCCATAAGCATCCCAAAAAAGTTACAAATGATTTCGAGCAACTGGTACTACACATCCCACATATGGATGAAGATCTCTCGCTAAGTGACAATGGCATGTGTGAGACAGGTATGCTTTAGTAGCGATGTGCATCATCACTTTCGCAGAATCACTAGAAACTTTTTTGAAAATATAATACACCAAAAGGTGGAGCTCATGCAAATTTTCAGATTTTTTTAAACAAGATTAGATGATTTTAATATTTATTCTTCATTAAATCAACAAATAATTACAATAATATGTAAACTTGGTGAAAATTCCCAAACTTCACACAACATCATAGTTTGGATCCATAAGCATCCCAAAAAAGTTTCAAATAATTTCGAGCAACTGGTACTACACATCCCACATATTGATGAAGATCTCTCGCTAAGTGACAATGACATGTGTGAGACAGGTATGCTTTAGTGGCGATGTGCATCATCACTTTCTCAGAATCACTTGAAACTTTTTTGAAAATATAATACACCAAAAGGTGGAGCTCATGCAAATTTTCAGTTTTTTTTAAACAAGATTGGATGATTTTAATATTTATTCTTCATTAAATCAACAAATAATTATAATAATATGCAAAAATGGTCTGAAAATTCCCACACTTCACACAACATCATAGTTTGGATCCATAAGCATCCCAAAAAAGTTTCAAATGATTTCGAGCAACTGATACTACACATCCCACATATGGATGAAGATCTCTCGCTAAGTGACAATGACATGTGTGAGACAGGTATGCTTTAGTGGCGATGTGCATCATCACTTTCTCAGAATCACTTGAAACTTTTTTGACAACATAATACACCAAAAGGTGGAGCTCATGCAAGTTTTCAGATTTTTTAAGCAAGATTAGATGATTTTAACATTTATTCTTTATTAAATCAGTAAATAATTATAATAATAGACAAAATTGGTCTGAAAATTACAAAACTTCACACAACATCATAGTTTGGATCCATAAATATCCCAAAAAAGTTTCAAATGATTTTGAGCAACTAACACTATACATCCCATTATTTTTGCAAAACTTTTTTGTATGGGGCTATTGCGTTTTTGCCCCTACCTTGAATGCCAATTGGGATTTTACCCTTACTTTCTTCGTCATTGCATTTTTACCCTCACTTTATGAAAATAAAGCTTCTGTTTACCCCTGCTTCTCACTCTATCTGTTTCAAAAAATCATAACTATTTCAGATTTCAAATTTAAATTTTAGATCCGAAGATTGTGTTGATTATTTGAGCATGTAGATAACTCCAAATGAAAACTATTTTAACGAAGGAGTTCATATGAAATAATTACGATTTCTAAAAATGTCATGGGGAGTTACCGCGGTTTGAAACGATGGTAACGTGCTATAGTAGTATGTGCTACAGTAACTTCCGTTTCAAATGTCGTTTGCCTGCTACAGTGTCGAAGACTACCGGATGAAATAGCGATAAGTGTTGCTGCCGTTTCATCGGGCGGATGAGAGTTATTTTTGCAAAATTCTGTTAGAAACATTTATTTTTATAAAATTATAAAAAAATAAACATAATAAAAATAAAATCAACGGGCTGAGGTTGAGAACACCACAGCCATTTGGATGAGCGGTGTTGAGAATAATAAAATTAAAAATAAAATCCTCATATGCGTCTTTAACTGGGCCCCGTCCTGCATCGGGGCCATGAGCGGTATGTGTGATAGAACCGCCCAAAATAATTCCGTATTATCGCCTAAGCTAGTCACGTGGCCATTAAGCAATAATAAAGAACTATTCTGTCGCCTCTGCCGGGCATGCCCAGAATCACTTACACAGGGATCGATTTATGCGCTAAGCCCACACGGCGGGACAGAGTACAACATTACATTACATAAAAGTTCATAAGTTCACATTATTACAAACCAGGTTTTCGTACATGAAAGTAAAGGTGATTCAGAGTTTAAACAGCGGAAAATAAATCTAGCGGAAGATACACATGGGAGGCCATCCATAGAGTATCACTCATCAACATCGTTCTCCACTCAAGTTCCCAACCATACGGAATAGATCCGGGCGGATGGGATTACCCGAAAACAACAACAAAAGCAAGTGAGTATACTAATACTCGACAAGACTTACCCGACAAAAATAAAAGACACAATTTAGACATGCAAGGCTTTTTGGTGGTGGGTTTGTTTTGCCAAAAGCAACTAAGAGTTGATCCTTACTTTCAAATTTTAGCTCAAGTTCTAGTATGTTAACCATTCTAGATAAGCACCTAGCTAAGCAAGCATGGTTGTACAAACAAGATTAATCATCCAACAATATTAATCCGAAATGTTCCATAAATAAACATGGGGTAGCCAATGGTCAAGCCGACTCAGATAACGGCGAGTGACCGACGATCGATCGATTTATATCCTTGCAAGGTAAACCCAAGATACACGGAAGAAGGTTGACCAAGTGCGGTCTACCCCAACCAAGCGGTTCCGTCATTCCCAGTTAGGAAAAGATGATACAGTCCTAAGTACAAGGTTTCTTGATACGCCCAAACATGGCACGCGTCCGAATCACACTTGCACTACGGTAGCGAACCGGAGACGCATCTCAAGATTAGTAGCAATAAAATTCCGCCGGGTTCATTAGGTACTAGGCTTACGGTCCCATTCCCGACAAGCACTTGGTACGTTCAATAGCTTAGACCAACACCATGCTACTCGGTCGAGACCGAACCCATTGCTCTTACCACATGAGCGAGTCAATTTAACCAACTTATGATTCCAACATAAGCATCCTATATCTCGCGACCAATGAGTCATTACTCGACTTCTACCGTATCCTTAGAGCATGACACTAGCGTTCCTAACATACTAGTAAAAGAGCATAGGAGTCCTACGGATCATGCATCTAGGTTTCAAACAACTCAAACGTAAATGCACAAAGTAACATTAAATGCTAAAAAGTAAAAGAGTATAAGTTTTAAACCAAAAAGGTTAAATGTGACTCCGGTGCTTACCTTCCTCTGACTCAACACTAGCCTTGGGCTCTTCTGGACTTTGGTCCGGTCTTGAGTGCACACAGTGTAGTTCACTTCAGTCCGTTGCACCTTCTCCCTCTGGACTAGCGTATAGCTACCGCCCAAGTTCTACGATATGCATATGCATAAATTTAATTGATCAAAAGGAAATAAATTGCATTTCGAAAACTGAAATAAATGGGTGTAATGTTAGCCATATTCACCTTGACAAGAAATTTGCAACACACTTAACCTATAAAAGCACTAGGTGGTTTTGAACAAGATTAAGCACCATTTTGATGGTGATTGTGTACATATTTAAACATAAGTAAATTAAATAACTTCAAAACAGCAGGGGTGGTGATTGTGAACTTAAAACAGAAACATAGCATGGTTTTGCAATTTAACTCTTTATTTACCATTTATTTTTATTAATTCATTAAAACAAGCCTATCAACCTTAAATTCAAATTAAATTAAAACTCATCAAATAAAACATAGCTTCTGCACACAGCAAGATACACCTAATCTAAGCTTACACACCAAAATTTGGTTTAAGATCATTTATAAATTAATTTATATGAAAAGACAAATTTTAGCCTAGTAAATCACCATTAATTCATATAAAAGATTTACTAAACTTTTTGATCTCAACTTTCTCCTACAAGTCATACATGTCAAATATAAGCTTCTAACCAAAGCATAAGTGCAGATTCAAATTATTTTTCATCTTTGAATTTAAAGCTACACAAGATTAAATACAAAACCTTTATCAAAGCACATCCTAAAATCACATACATCCTACCAGAGGTAGGACTCATCAAGGCAAGGCCCTAGGGTGCACTTGTGCTTAAACAAAAGTTTACTAAAGGGACTATAAAAAGCATCAAGCTTAATCTAGCATAAAGCTTACATAAATCATAATTAAAGATCTACACATCAAACCCCTGCCAATTTTGGTCACAGATCTAGACATGCCATAAAGAGAAATATATCCAAAATTCAAGTTCATAGCATGTGTATATTTTAAACTACACTAAAAACACTTCAAACTGAGTTTGAATTTTAATTCAAAACTACAGAACAACCCTATACATGCTTTCTAGAAAAGATAGGTTTATTCCCCAGGAACCCAACAACATTGGATTTGCATTTTTATGATTTTTCTACGATTTTTAATGATTTTTCAAAGGTTCAGCTGAAACCCTAAAATACAATTACACAGTGACCCTTGACTTAAATTTGAATTACGAATAGGCCCCTACTTTGGAAAACACCCTAGAAAGAATCAAAACAGCTTGGGGTCCCTGCCGGGAGAAGAGTTCACGGCCGGTCGGCCGGAGCTCGATGGTGGCGGCCCTAGGGCCGGTACCTTCACGGGCTGCCTTGGGGTATTGGGCTTGGAAGGTCGCCGTCGGTGGCGGCGTGGCGGCGCCTCTTGGCACACCGCAGACCGGCGGCGTCGGGCCGGGCGGTGTGGCGGTGGGAAGGCGAAGGAAGGAAGGAGGAAGGGAAGCGGCGTGGAGGAAGCGAAGCTAACGGCTTGGTCGGCTCGGCCTTGCCGAGGACGGGCGGCGGCAAGAAAGGCCGGCGACGCGTGAGGAAGATGGCAGCGGTGTTGCGGCTGCTTTTGGCGAAGCACGCGCGCATGCACCTAACGAGGACGAGGCGCGGTGGCCATATGGCATGGCGGCGGCCAGCTAGCCTCTTGCCGTGCGTGCGGCGCAGGCGTGACTGGCAGGGCTGGGCCGTGGCTGGCCGTGGAGTGCTGGGCGCGGTGCACGGGTCAGGGGTGAGGCGGAGGCGAACTAGGCGCAGCGGGTCCATAGCGGAGTCACCGTGACGTCGGAGCAAGGCTTGGTCGCGCACGCGACGCGGCAGCACGGACGCGCATCGGGCCGGCTCTGCGCGACTCGTCAGTCCATTTTTATTTCGTGATCCTGCTTTCAAAATTCGAAAACTCCGCAAAGTGCCAACATACTCGAAAATATCGAAAACTAGAAGTTGTAGAGGAGCTATAGACCTACAACTTTTACAAAGGCGACCCATGTTTTGCTCAGAGATTTTCGGAAAACGTGTTGAACTTGGAAAAACTCGCCTGTAACACTTTACACGTATGAAACTTCAACTCAAAATTGCGGCTTTGCACTCAAAATTGGAATGTCCGCCAATTATGAAAAAATGTGTCCCCGGAAATAAGGAACAACTTTTATATTGGCCGATTTTGAACTTCTATAGAGAAATCTAGAGAACGCGTAAGAAAACCGAATCAGCCTTTTGGAGCTCTAGGGATTTGACCATGAATTTGGACTTTGACAAAGGGTTTAAGTGCAAAAGTGTGCACAATCAAGCAAAACATGCTTAGGGACCAATTAACCTTGATTAACACAACTAATTGAGGTATTTATCTTTAATAAACACACAGGGTGTTATACCTACCCCTTAAAAGAAATCTCGTCCCGAGATTTGACAACAAGATTAAAGGAAAACCTCCAGGGGAGATAATAGGCTTGATGAGGATATCAATGTCGCTCGTGCGGAAGCAGGCAATGAATATACACATGAAAAGCTAAAACCATCAAGAACTGGAACACAAAGCAGACGTACAGTCCTACTAGCGTCCGAGATGGAATCAAACATCTCCGAAAACGACCCATAGTTGATGATGTGAGGTTGGCTCCCTCTTGTGGCTCTCTTCTCGAGCTTCTTCTTTGTGATGTTGGCACCAACCTTCAGTGGACGAGCTTCAGGGAAAGGCTCGGACTTGACACCGATAGGAGGAGCTTAGCGATTCTCCACATTCTTTGGGGTAGGTAGAGGAAAAGAGTTTAATCGGCGAGGAACGTCGTGGCCAGCGAAAGTGGCGGTATGTGCTCAAAGAAAACAACTAGAGAGAAGGGAGGCGGCGAGATATGGTGGCTTAAGTGGATGCAACTACGAGCGGTGAATGTCGACGGGAGGTGCTCCTTTAATGATGCTCACCATGGTGTAGTGGCGGTGGTGCCACGCCACTTGGGTAGGGGCGGTGGCAAGGAGGCGTGGTGGTGACATGTGGCACGATGGTAGCCGGTATTGGATGTCTTGACGACATGACGACCACGATCAGCCGTAGCATAGAACAGGTGAAGCACGGATATGGAGGAGTCAAATTGGCCCTCGAGAGGATTGACCGTGAGTTTAGGAGAAAGAGAAGAGTCGGGGTATCTGCCATCCTAAATTGGGATTGTACCAAGGAAAACCTATCAAAGGATTTTGCCCATCCTTTATTCTTGGTATCCGGTTCCTTTGATTAGGAGGAAACGTGCTAAAGGACCAAAGATCACTGACTCAGTAGAAGGCTCCTCTTGTCTTAACTTTTGGAGAACTTGCTCATACTCCTTCAACCAGCTTAGTTGAGTTACTACCAAGTGAATTTTGAAATTTAGAAGGAAGAAGACCAAGTCGAAAGGTTCCAAAAAGATTACCATAAAGAAGGTAAACCTCAAATATTTGGGTAAAATTTGTTTACGGAGGTTCATGAATTTGTTTTTTTAGGAGATCAATAAAAAGGTCAACTCCTAGAGTATCCTGGAAAGTACAATTGTCAATGGCAAGTGACAAGATTTTGGAAACAAAATTGGGATGGGAGTGAGGAAAATACCCTTGCTCAAGGTTTATCTTAATGAAATATTTTAATTACTTTATGCACCACACGGTGTAATGATTTTGAGTTTGAAACTCATGCACTTGATGAGTCATGGGATGACAATGCTTATGCATATGGGAAATGACTCGTGCAACAATGGGATGGTGCACATGTGTATGCTCATGATGAAGTGCATATAGTATGATGTACATGTATATGAGCATATGATGTTTATGCATATGAACTTATGGTGCATAGTGAGAGATGCACATGATGTGTATATGATGAGGTGCATGCATGATAATGCACATGTTTATGAATGCGTGATGCGTATGCTCATGAGATATGGTGCTCATGATGCAGTGTCAGCATGATTTGCATTATTCACGAAATTAGATAGTGGCTTGGAGGTCTGAGAAATTAGGATCCGGGGTGAGTCGCATTCTCACAAACCAAGATACCTAGCGCGCTCCTGGTGGTAATCACATGGCTGCAGCACACATGATCCTGGCACCTTCGTTATGAGACAACAACATCACCAGCTAAAAGAACTATAGGTTAGAAAGATGGGAAACTCTTAGTGCAAACGCATGTTAGTCCATCCAAAATTCCCCAAATGCACATGCTGTGTAATGCATTTCCATGCTCATGAATTACTTTGTTAGAGATGCAGCATATGCATGCTGGGATGACACTCATGCTGCATACCAATAGATTTTTGATGTCTTGTAACCATGTTCTCATTTATTTGTTTGTGAGCAAGCATAAGGATTTTTAGGTCAAGGGCTGAGAATTTATAGTGATCAATGTAGGGATATCGATGCAAGGAAAGTGGAGTGATCACCTTTACATAGCCATAGGAAGTTGGTGGATCGCCTCTAAATTGAAGAAAAGGTGTATAAGTAATCAGGAGAGTACAACAGGGTTCCACTTGACTCGGCAAGGATATGGGTATGTTTCTATTAGAAACCATCCTAAGAGAAGATGGAGATAGATGGATCTTGCACTGATTGTGTTCATCTGTTGATAGAAACTTCAAAAACATACGTGGAGCATTCTTCCACCACCTAAATATCATCATCTTTAGGCAGGGGATGTAAAATCTCGTACCTTCCAATATTGGTATTCAACTTAGAGATAAAGCTGATGCTATCATGCCTGAAAATTCAGATATCGCTTTGCTGTCAGGGCTGTTGGACAGCAGGCCGAGGGTCACTAAAAATTCCATATCTCTCAGCTCAAAACTGCCATGATGCTGAAATTTTACGAGCATGTAAAATGTGAAATTCTAAACAACTTTGGTATTCAAGGTTTGCTCTAGATTTCAAAGGAAGATGACCTAAAATTTTGAATTTCAGAGATCACTAGTTCTGAAATTCAGCAGGATAGAGACCTAATGTTTTGGGCATTCCTCCCAAACTAAAAATCTAGTGACCTTGAGATTTCTACAGGAGGTAGATAGATACCTAAGGAGCATTTTTGGTATTCAAAGGTCGAACCAATTCTAATTGGAAAAGGGTCTAACTGATCAAGTTGTAGAGTAATGTTGCCCAGAAATTTTCAGCAAGACAGCGCTACACTAATAAGATCATATCTCAAAAATTAAGAACCCTACGACCATGAGATTTTCACAGCACAAAGTAGGCTATATATGGAACATTTTTGGTATAGATTGTCTAGGCAAAATCTATTTGGAACAAGGTGTAAAAATTCGAGTTTCAGACTAACTCAGAAATTTCAACAGCTATTCAGCATGACCTTGCCTAGAAAATTTGATCCTAACTTCAGTTTTAAGCATCCTAAAATGATGAGAAATTCAGATAGCAACCTTAACTAGATGATGAACAATTTCCCTAAAGAGCACCTAGCCAGAAATTTTCTAGATCATCCTTAGAAAAATTTGGACAACATCTAGTTACAATTTTTGCTTAACACTTCATCAAAACATCAAACTATCATGATTGGTCCTTAAGAACACAAATTAAATAAAGCCCAACCAACACATGATTTAAGTTCCGTTTTAATTTGATAGCTTTTACATGATGCAAAAAGCGTCCTAAACTTCCTCACAAAGCTTTTAAGCTCAAAAACGAAGTTAGTGCCGGTGGCAAGGCATACAAATACGTCTCTCCTTATAATAGCTAGTCGAAAGCTACTCGTTTCTTAAATTACCGTTCCTAACAACCGTGGTTAGTGTACCTGCAGAAAATCACAGATATTCAAGACCTTTTGTGCCAGCACTCACAAAAGCGTCCACATTCATTACCGTTCACTATAGAAACGGTATCCATGCGTAAAGCCGCTGCATGGAAGCGTCCAACCTCGGACACCTCCGTTTGAATGGAGTTGTCCTTTCCGCCTATTGCGGGTTCGCACATGTATGGCAAAACATGACTAGACACAGACGCGACGTGAGTGCCCATTGGAATAGGCCTCACTCATCCCTCACGGACTTTCCCGTGGTACCATCACGTATGGCAAAACGTGACGAGACGCAGACGCGACGTGGCACCCATTGGAATAGGTCCCACTAGTCCTCACGGACTTTCGTGGTACCACCACGTATGGCAAAACGTGATGAACTAGTATGGTTGTGCATGAATGTAAGTTTTGACAGGAATAAAATGTGCTGGAAGTCAGATTAAATACACCATAGAGTACTAGCCACCTGAAAGAACCCAAAAATTCCCTCTAGGGCCTCTCGGACTAGATAAGACCTTAACGTCCTACTCACTTAGCAAGATTATTAATCTTGATAAATTTTATTCCAAAAACAAGTTTGTTAAGGTGTTTTAATTACTCTGGTGCATGACTCGCTCTGATACTAGCTGGTTGTCTTGCTGAGTATTAGTATACTCGTTGCTTTTGTTGTTGTTTCGGTAATCCCATCGGCTGGATCTATTCCGGATGGTTGGGAACTTGAGTGGGAGAACGATGTTGATGAGTGATACTCTATGGATGGCCTCCCATGTGTATCTTCCGCTAGATTTATTTTCCGTTGTTTAAACTCTGAACCACCTTTACTTTCATGTACGAAAACCTGGTTTGTAATAATGTGAACTTATGAACTTTTATGTAATGTAATGTTGTACTCTGGTCCCGCCTTCGTGTGGGCTTAGCGCCTCATCGATCCTGTGTAAGTGATTTACGGGCATGCCCGGCGAGCGGCAGAATAGTTCTTTATTATTGCTTAATGGCCACGTGACCGGCTTAGGTGATAATACGGAATTATTTTGGGCGGTTCTGTCACAGTATGCTATTTTCTTCGTGTTATTTCCTGCCACCGGATGCCACATCAACGGTGCTTATAGGTTTACCTCCCTCTTACATGAATGCATTCACGTTAGAGGATCCGGTTTCTACCGGTTCCCTCTCTCACCCCGAGTCCCTAACCCTAGCGGCGCGTGTGGCGCGGTTCGTGCGGCGGCAGCGGGAGACACGAGGGGCTGCGTGCGTGAGGGCGACGTGAGGCCGTGAGGGGCTACGGGGAGACGGACGAGCGGCGGGGACGACAACCTTTGGTGGCGGCGAACTGCAGCGGCGGCAGACAGGAGGGGCCGGGGCGAGGAACTTTGGCAACGGCATACGACAGCAGCGGTGGACAGCAGTGTGAAGCAGCGGATGCCGCACATCGATCTCGCCACCGCAGCTGTCCTCCCGATCGTCACCGGCTTCGCTCTCCTCTTCCTCCCTCCGCTGAGATCCTTCTTCCAGACGAGCTCGACTCTGGCCGTAGAGATCTGCCGCCACCGCCACCGCCACCTGGTTCCCCGGTGTGAAGCGCTTCTGCACCGCATGAGGATGGGACGAGTGTTGGAACTGGTAGCGCGGTGCGGCGGAGACCCTAGTGCGTACCGCAAGGCTGAGGACCGGCGAGCATTCTCTTTGCGACGAGGTAATCCCCTTCCATGTGCCTAGCTAATCACATCCCAACCGGTCCGACCTTCTCCCTAAGTCCCTAACCCTAGGCACCTACATTCCCTCAAACCCACCATTGCTCACGCATTTGAGATTTAGCGTGCGATTGGATCGCATGATGTGATTGTGTGTCGAATTCTGTTAACAGCTTTGTCAATTTTAGTATGAAATTGATTTGCCTCTTATTTCTACTCATATAGAAATGCTAATTCGGTTTGGGCTTTTGGTGGAGAGTGTTCTAATTAATTAGATTAGTGACTTGTTTACTTTTTTCTGCGGGGTATGTGACTTGTTTACTGATTAGGATGTTTCGATGGATCACTTTTCCAGTGCATCAAAATCAATACGTATCTATCTAAAAAATCAAAACAAAACGTGTCCACTAGGCTGCTAGCTATACCTATACTAGTCTTACATATAATTAATAATTGTATCCTTTAATAAATATGTCCTATGCATGTGTTGATGTAAATATATGTCTTACATATAAAGATACATATAATTGTATTGATGAATCGTCGACTAAATATGCATGTAATAGTTATCGAAATCTTAGTTCCTATGAGTTGTCTGAAGACATGTATATATGTTGGTAAGCTCTCTAACTGCATATGAACATTCTCTATTTGTATGATCAATTTGGTTTATTTATGGAATGATTTAGTTTATGCATGGTAAACAATAACCTGCCTATTTTTGCAAGATGAAGTACATGGTTCTCACAAGAAAAGTCACCACTTCAGACGAATCAATGGAATGGCTGTTGCTATTTGCCTACTTCGTGGTGAATTCTAGGTAAAAAACAATAGTTGTTTTCTTCCCCTGTGTAAATTCAGTCACATGTTTTTTCAAGCCGTCAACTGTTTGATTAATTATTGACATACCGCTGTATGGTGCCACAAACAATTGGCCCTATTCTTTCTGCTTTCTCTTGTATTCATGTGAAGTATTTCCTCTGTTTCCACTCTGAAACAGAGTACTGTTTTCCAAAATCACTGGATAGATGAACTGATCAGTTTGCTGTAGATTTGTGAGTTTTCACCATTTTTTTTCCATTCTATGTTTTGTGATCACCTAGGGCTTTTTAAAGTTAGCTACAGGTAACTAACTATCTGCTACACACATTTTCATATAATGTGTACAATATCCATTTTCCATTGATGGGTTATGCCATCCCACTTCAAGGAATTTAAATCGTGGTGATTTTTATTTTAGGTGCTTGATTCATCCGGAAGAAAAGGAACAACTGAACACAGGTGGCCGTCAGCTGAATTTCAACGATTCTCCATGTGACCGTTTGTGCCGCCGAGAATTTGGTGACACTGTGCCACATGCTGTTGAGGTGCTAGTACCCCATAAACACAACATGTTGTACTGTTTATAATGCCAAATATGGTTGTGGTTTGCTAGCTATTCGCAGGCCAGGTTTGGATTGAATCCATTGTGCTGTTTGTTTTCATACGTGCCAAATGGGTACTATCGGATCCTATTCCACATTAATGGGAGTACATTTATGTGACTCTACTGAAGATATTGAGACATGACCTGGTCCCCTTCGAGTCCCAGGATTGGCCGGATTGAATCCCGAGTGGATTGAGTGACCCAAGTGGAATCACTCAAATCAGGTCTGTAATTAATCCTAACTTGAATCTGATCCTATGAAAATGAACGAGGCCTTATTGACACTTGTTCCTTGTCAGTTTCACACCTTTTCTTTCCAATTATGTTCTAAGCAAGGAAGCTTCATTTCATCAGCTGAACTATTGTTTGATTATGATTGTGAATGATTGACTACAAGCTGGCCTATGGAAGCAGACAACCACTGCACATCTCATCAATGGTTTGTGTGCCATTTGTTTAAAGCTAGGTTTGAGTACATTCTGTATGTTTAATATCCTAGCAAATATTTATGCAATATTAGCCAATGCATATGGCACCTACTACTTTGTTTGGGAGCACACTATTTAGCTTATTATACTAATGAACCATTTCTCATGGCTTTCACAAATATAGCTTTGCATAGTTTTAATTTTGTATTGATGTTTGTCAAGGGATTCAATGGGGATGTTCCAAAGAGGACTGGAGCAAGAGAAAAGACAAGTGATGAGTGTATGTCTGTTGGATAGTGATCGAGTGTGTATGGATAGTGATCTAAGTGTATGTATGCATGTATAAAATAAAAGAACAAAAAGTATTTTGATTTCTTTTTTTGTTTTTTAATTCCACATTGGTAACTGGAGTTGTTTCTGTGACAATATATAAATTGTTTCTATGTCGAATTTGTAATTACATCTGTGACCATAGTGATGGTAAATCCGTGACCATTTCATATCAAAGTGTGACAATGACAAAGGGTATTCTATGACGATGTAAAAGTATTATGTGACGATTCCTACATGATGATATCATTTGCATCGGCCGACGTGGCGGTGACGCGTCGATCTTGGCGTGGCATACACCGTCGAGCAATCAAGCGGACGGTAATGACGAAAAAACAAGGCTATTTGTGACCAAATCAGATCGTCACATAACAAGAAACACTGTTAACGGCACCGTTAAGACCCACGACAGACGAGAGATTATGACAAAAATGGGGTTTCATCCATGACCAATAGCTTTCGTCATAGATTGAATTCAGTTCCATGACGACATATAATTCGTCACAGATTGGACACACATCTGTGACAAACATATTCATTTCGTCACCGATGGACAAATGTGACGCGACCATAGTGACCAAATTGAAATCGTCACAAAAACGTCACAAATCAACAACTGTGACCATTCTAGCGTCTTCGGTGATGATACGGGGACATCATTGATGACAATATCCCTACTAGTGAATGAGGACTTCCGGGTAAGGTTCATCAAGGGTTTTACGAGAAGATCATAGACCCCGGGACAAGTCAAGATACAAGATGAACATGACTCCAAATAAACCAAGGACTAAAGCATAAAGCCGAGAAGTGTCGAGGACCTAGACGGAAGATGCGGGAGTTCATACGCAAAGCACCCTTATCTAAACCGTGAGGAAAATGACGTCAAGGACCCACATGCAACTCAGTAAAAACTCAGGAAGTCGCGAGAAGCTTCGGGAAGAAAACCGAGGCGATCCCGAAAACACCACAGGCGATCGGCCCGGCCGGCCTGGCCCATTTTCATGTCGGTTCGCTACCCCCTTTGACCTAGATGATCCTCGGGCTATTTATAGTCCCAGTGCGAAGTTGCAACTATCAAGCCATTCGTCATTTGCCGCCAAGGAGCAGAGGAGCTTGAGGGACACCATCTCGGAGAGGAGGGTCGTGTTAGTCGTCTAGGGTTTACCTGGCCGTGATGGGAACCTTGCAAGGAAGACCATGTTGGAGTTCCGGAGGCGTGAATCAAGATCAAGGTAGGATCCCGGTTGGATCTTATTCATGTATACACTTTTGATGGAGTTTTAATGGATCCGATTCCTAGCGATCAAGTACCTTTGTTTATGATTCTTGTTCTTGCTTGGGTGTTTTCTTCCTCAATCTATTCTCGAGATAGATTGCATGGGATGTTCTTGTAGCCGCGGTGTCTAGAGGTGCATACCCGATCTACCAAGTAGTTCAACGCACTCCTTGCGAGTGTGCTCTAAGATTCGATCACAAGAAAGGGGAACATCGTGACGGGGATGTTGACACCGAGTACGGTAGGCGACTTAAGGGTTTGACCAAGTTCAAGGTTTAAAGACGCTTTTAATGAGATTCGTTTTGCTCTCTTCTATCTTCTTTGAACTACGACATAAACACGATCTGGATCCCTCTAGATCGGTACCTCATTGCTTTCTGTTGCTACCTCTCTTGATCTTAGTAGATTAGATGCATTCGAAACTTCTTCAAGATGCAAGTGTTTCTCGGTTATTAGATTGAGTCTTGCTACACATATTCCCGGATTCGATACCTTGTGTGATACTCGAGGGAAAAAGGTACTACATGATCCGTAAGCTTGCGGTGAACCTTGGCGCATTATCGAACCATCAACACTAATCAACTGCTCCGGATGCTCTTGGTGATGCTGACAAACAATTGCGTCACTAATGATAGTCATTGGAGATATGCTTTGGCAAAACACATCTCTAACTCTTTAGGCCCCCTTTGGAACAAAGGATTGGTGGAGGAATTTTGTAGGAATTGGTTCCTATAGGAAATTTTCCTATGTATCCCTTTGAACAAAGAATTGCACATTCAAGAATGCTACAAAATTCTTATATATGGAATACCCAGATCCATAGGAATTTTGGAGGAACTCTAACATGAGGTCCAACCTCTTGGAAATTTTCCTTTGTGTCTATATCTCTCCACAAATTCCTATGTATTTTATATGTTGTATCCAAACATCAATTGGAAAGTTTCCTACATTCTTAAATTCCTATAGGATTGCAATTCACAACCAACTCAAATCCTACATTTTTCCTATGGTCTCTTTTCCTATTCTTATGTTTTGAGAATCCTTTGTTCCAAAGAAGCCCTTATATTCATTATTATTACCATGTATGACTATATATGCTTTTCTATGCATATTCCGTTTTTGTCCTTGGCATTGCACTACCATATGTCTTCAATGTGTTTACTTGAAACCTTACCATCAGGGGCAGATCTACATAGGACCTTGATTGGGTCGGTTGCAGCCCGGGTCTGCCCAGGTGCCTCCCTGTATAATATATGGTGGTATGTTGCAAATCCAAGATTAAATAATAAAATATTAATTATAAGATTATTGAAAAGGGATATATAACGTTTAAAGCTTACAAGATTTATTTGCATTTGAATGGTAAGGATGGCCCACTTTAATAGGTATATGAATTTGTGGTACTTTGGGATCGGATATTTCTAGGGTTTTTTTTTGAATTTATGGATTATTGAATGAGTGTCTAGGTACGTTCTTAATACTTACCCCCTCTCATTCTCCTAAAAAATAGGTGACATTAGGTTGACATGACATGGCAAGAATTTGCCGTGAAGGATGGTACATTGACCTGCCATGCGATGAATAACAATGAGCAACAACTAATAATTCAAGCTATATTAGCTTATATGGACATTGTTAAGAAGATTTAGTTACACTAAATTCTATCAACTTTAGCACACATAATTTATGCAACACAATCTTATTTCTCCACATCTCCCATTGTTTAGGTGACTGGATTCTTGGATGATTTCAGTGGAATCCAGAAACCAACAACAGCTGTAAGTATGACAGGTACCCATTATGGTTTCGAGGTTTTATGCTACTAGGATTGATATGGCTGCCAAAGATAGGAAAAATGATAACAAAAAGCAACAATAGTGAAGATGGCAAATGGTGGACAAAATGGCAATGTCATGAGCAGCGGCGGCGGTAGCAGGAAGAAGTAAATTCAGCAGAGGTGGCGATGGAGGTGATGCTAGTATAGAGATAGGTGGAGGTGGAAGACTTGGGAAGCGAGGATGTTGTTCATGGAGAAACAGTTGCTCAAAGTAAGGAGAATAAGGACAGAAAGAAGAGACGTTCATGACCGCTTGATGAGGATCCAACATGGTATACAACATCGCCCAATCAAACTCCGAATTTCAGGCTTGGGATATAGGAATGGAGGCGACTACATGGAGAGGCCTCTCCTTTAGTCCTACATGGAGAGCCCTCCCATATTACTTTCTACGACACAAAATTACTTCCCTCAACCGAGAGAAGCACACAAGAGGAAGTAACTTTTAGTCATACATGGAGAGCCTTCCTGGTTACTTCTGCGACATAAAATTACTTCGCTCAACAAAAGAATCACATAGAGCAAGCATCCTCTCGTGAAGGGCATCTTCCTCTCGGGCGCAGCCTGCCGAGAGGAAGCTCTCGGCAGAGGCCTCTTGGCGCAACTCGGTAGGCGAGGCTCTTTTGAGAGCCTGTCAAAGCCTCTCGGCGCACATGTGCCGTGGTAAATAGCTCTCGAAAGAAATGTTTTCAAAACAAAAACGGGGCCACATGCCCCCACCGCCTGGCCGCCACAGACGCCACCACCGCCACCACCGGCCAGACGGCCGCCACCGAGCCGACCGCCACCACGACACGGCCACCGAGCCGCCACCACCGCCGCCACGCCGCCCACCACCACGCTGCCGCCGCCTCTGTGGAAGAAACAGAGAGGAGTGAGATGAGAGAGAGGGATATAGGGGGAAAACCTAGATCCACCGGTGAGGGGCCGCGGCCGTGTACATCCGCCTCCGGCCGGCACCCGCCACGCAGATCCGCCGCCGGTTGTCCACCGCATCGAGCTCCTCCGCCACCTCCGCGCTCGGATTCGCCACCGCCACGCTTGGATCCGCCACCGCCGCGTTCGGATCCGCTACCACCGCACAGGGAAGGAGCTCGCCGCTGGTCCCCGTGGGCGCTGCCTCGCACCGCCCGCGCCGCTCCTCTCTCTGCGGTGAGGCGGCGGAGGAGAGGAGAGAGGCGGCGAGGAGGAGCGGCGGGAGGGCCGTGAGGCGGTGGCGCGGAGTAGGGAGGCGGGCAGGCGGGAGGCGGAGGAGAGGAAGGGGCTAGGGTTAGCAGGAGGGAGAGGGGGCGCCGTTTATGTAGGGGGCGGAGGGAAACGGGGTGGGCCAAGGTGGGCCGACGCCATTTCGGGCCGAGGGTGGGAGTTTGCGTGGTGGGCCAGCTGGGCTGGGCTGGTTGGCTTTGCCAAGAGCCCAACATTCTGGCTCTCGGCAAAGAGGTCTCTTTGCCGAGAGCCAGGCACTCGGCAGCGCAAATTTCCACCAAATTTATTTTTAAAAATAGCAAAAGTCGAGAGCCAGGCACTCGGCAGCGCAAATTTCCACCAAATTTATTTTTAAAAATAGCAAAAATATGTGAAGCTTTTCCAACACTTAACATAGCACCATTTATGTTGTATATTACTTGTAGAAAATTTTTGTAGTCAAACTCAATTTTGAATTTCTCTAAGACTTCAAATCTAATGACATTAGTTCAAATTCTTAGAAACTTCCCGAGAGATGTTGCAGTTTCTAAATAGCGTGCGTGTCCATGTGTTCAAAACATTCTCAAATTTTTATCACAACCTCCTCATATGATATCATGAGTACTTGACAAATTTTGTGATTTTCAAACTTCATTTGAATTTTATTCAATTTTTTAACCGTTCTACCTCACGATCTTCATTTTGATCGGAGAACCAAATTTCGGAAATTTAACTTCATTTCATGTACATGGTCTTAGAGATGTCTCATGAACATGAATATCATTTTTTCAACAATTTTACTCTATGAATTATTGCACTTGCAGTTCAAATCAGACATATACGAAAAAATTGTCTAGAATTATATAAAATTATTAAATATAGCAAACATAGCTAAAATTATGCCAAATTTGAACATAACTTTTGTATATGTGTATATTGATGATACAAAAAATTTGGAGGGAAGAAATTGATTTTTTTAATTTCTTTGCCGAGAGCCTCATAAATAACGACGGATCATGAGTTACAGATTTATACGGACGGATGGTTCGACAACATAGTTTACTATACCGACTGATAATCCAATGCTAATCATTAAATCAGAATTAAACAATAAAATCATGTATATATATATTAACCACACATTGACAGTCCAATACTGATCGTTCAAACAATAAATGTCAAGCTGAACAGAACACATAGATTTTAATTGAACAAAGTGAAAAGTGTACAATGGACATCGAACACACACAAGTGAACATATATAATCTTAGTTGAGATTAAAGACATCAACAATTCTCCAGTTCAAATAGTTCATAACTTCATATGTTTGGCTTTGTGACAACCCACAGTTCAAGTAGATAGTCACATACAAAATATAGGAGGCTCTAGTCTCTACGCACCCATAAGTTAGGCTTGTCACACACACATGAGATGTGGCTACACAAATTCACATGACATATACAAAAGGTCTCAAATCTGTCCAAAACAAAATAGCATCAGGAAGCAATGGTCATCATGCTGCGGACATGATCAAGCATCATGCTACCTCTGGGACCTCCCACCTGAACAAAGTGAAAAGTGTAAATTGTTAAAAAAAATGCATTTAGCATTTTAGCTTATAGTTGTGATCAGTCTGCAGAACTATCAATTGTGGGCAGCAAATTAAAAACAGTAACAACCAGGGCTCAGCAAAGTGCAAGATTCTGCGTATTAACTAGCTTATAGTTGTGATCAGTCAAGTGCAGAAGTATCTTTGGCACTCTTCTGCGTATTCGGAAAAAGAACAAGAAAACCATCACGAATGAGGTGAGGACACCATTCACATTTATGCTACTGCCCACCTATTAGCAAGATTAAATGGTATGTTGCCGAACATGCACCTTTCAACTTTATTAATTCATAAAAATATGTAAGCCTTCTTAGCAGTGAAAGAACTAGCACCCCAACTATATGACCACACATCATTCACATCAGGGCCCAGAGAAAAGATGCTCAAAAAATGCTGAAGAACTGCTAGCTGTTCAGAGGCTTCCAAAGAAACAACCCTAAAAAAAGGTGTAGTGGGGATGGGATGTATAGCTGGCCTGGACAGAAATAATGGGCTGACGCCCATTTTGGTCATGAATGAATTTGGAAGGAAAAAGGGTTTCAAGACATTTGATGAATCGGCAGTTGAGATATGACAAGTTTATTGCACACTAAACTACATCAAGAAAAACAGAACCGGCCAGCTAGATGAAGAATTGGAGGCACATATATCTTCTTCCAAGTACTGTCAACAAGTAACTTGTGAACTGAAGAAATGAATCCGTCTATATATTTATATGTGTGTGCCTACAAATTTTAAGAAGATATCCGACAAATGAAGAATGCCAAAGATAGTTCTGCACTTGACTGATCAAAAAATGCATTTCCCTACTCAAGAAACTACCAAAGTGCAAGCATATCAGCAACTGGGTCTTCAAATCCATAAGTGGTTCACAACATATATGGGCATTACAATTTCAATAGTTTTATGTGCTCAAAGTAAAATTTAGAAACATACCCTGGGAAGATTGTGGTGCCTTGGTAACCTTCAACTGCCAAAAATATAAATAATTAGAAACTATGGTCATTTACTCACTCTCATGAAACATGAAAAATAAAAGGAACCAAAGATGTGTGTATTACCCTCTGATATGGCCATGCGATTGGCATATTATGAGCATCAGCCATCATCTCCACATCAGCATAAGGTCGAGGCAAAACTGTATCCCTTTTCAGCACAACATTCACAATAACTTCACAATATTGTTTTCCAAGTGGCTCGCCTGCAAGAATGCTGCATGGATTAGTTGAAATAATAGTCCCCTTAGCCACAGCCTGCTCGGGTCTCAACACGGCATATAATATCACATCTTTTCCAACCTGCAGCAAATGATGCATTCATGAGAGTTAAACCCATGTATACAACTAGTAATATATGAATTGAAAACAATGTAGGCTGGATGAGATGATTACAAGTTCATCATGTGGAGAGCAAGTTGTGTCATTCCTTGATCTAGATGATGGGGCTGGTACAGGTCTGCATGGACGAGATTGCACTGCTGGGATTGCACTGTTAGGGCTTTCTTGATTGTGCTCCACCACCGCTGCGTTTACAACATGCCTATTCATAAGCATGCACTCATCCTCATCATCCTGATCAGAAGATTCATCTTCATCAACTTCTTCTTCTGACCTTGGGCTCTACAAAAAAAGGTACAGAAATGAGCCCCAATGGAAACAGATGCTAGGAGGTGGCTACGAGGTCATTTGGCAAGCATTTATATTAGGATGAAGTACATTACCACATGGTGTCGTGAATTAGAACCATTTTGTGAGCGTATTTTTACATTTTCCCTCTCATCTTGCATCCTTTCCTCCTGTTCTGCTAAGAGCTGTTGTAGAGCTGCTACCTCACGTTCAGCCCTTTTACGAGCCAAAACTTCCATCTGAAGCCTTGTGGGTGCGAAGCACTTCAGTCCAGGGGTACCAATATCTTGGGGAGTTGGTCCTACACCCAAACCACGAACACGTCCTCTTGGCTCCTTTTGTCCACAGACAGCAGCAAGTACATCACCTTCTTGAATTGTCCTTTTAGTCAACTCTGGATGTTCTACAACAATTGCTTCAAGTTTTTCCTACACAAATGGGATATAGATGTTGATGCACATAAAAGTAACACTACAATCTGCAATCTTGTGTGTGTTTTCATCGAAAAACTTACAATAATTGGTGCGGCTTGCATCATTAAGTAGATCTAGTAGCAGGTTAAAAGATCTATCGGTCCATCCTCCAAGGAGTTTGATGTGGAGTAATCTAATTAGGAAACGCAGCTGTGTATATTTCTTGCAATTAGGGTACAACTCCTTGCTATTTTCTGCTACTAACTTTTCAATGGCAACTAGCTCAGCACAAGGTTCTAGAACAGAAGTGTTGTCCTCAAAATCTCCTCTACCATCTAAACCAGCAGCTAAGTCTCTAAGCAAATCAGATATGTCATCTTCCTCGTTAGACTCCTCCACAGCCTCTCCACCATCATAATTCCCATAATTGACAGAAGAGCTAGCTTCTCCATGTAAGTTCCATATTTTGTAGCCTTATAGAAACCCATCACATATCAAGTGCTCACGCATTTCACTTGCTTCCTTCCAAAATGAGTTAACACACTTGGTACAAGGACATAATATCTTGCTGCCTACCGCTGAATTCCTAAATGCAAAAGCTAAAAAACTGTTTACCCCTTGCAAATATACCTTGCTGTGCCTACATGCAAGTTCTAGGTTAAATTCCATTTTCACACAAATAGCAATTTTAGAATTTGTAAATAAACTTTTATGTACCTAGCATCACAATTGATCCACGTTTTATCCATCAGCCTTTAGATGGGTGACCAATCACCTTTTTTCAAAATTAACAAAAGAAAAAGGCATATCATAAGCAATGAAATAGCTGCATACTTCGGCAATTCACCTGTGAGTGTCCACATATACACACATTGACTCAAAATTAACATTAATCACCCTCTGAACAGGGAGAGAAGGAGAACATACCAAAAGGCGGGTTGCTCCGATATTCTTCAAATGGCTCCAAGATGTTACACGACAGCTCCGTGAAAAGGTACAAGAGCTTGCACAACTGCCAGATTTATAAGTGCCAACTCTTGTTTCAGTACTGCAAGCAGGTGAGATAAAAATAAGAACATAGTAGCACATTCCAGATTGCTAAAATCCTATCATTAACTTGGAATCTTATATTAGTTGTCATTGCTACTGAACAAATCCACTAAGTCACAACATAAGACTGCATCAGACAAAGGGGCGTAGTCAGGATTTAACTTTTAGGGGGGGGGCGACGCCAAGAAGAAAATAATATCATAAGAATTTTTTTCTTAAAGTTTCGATATGTGACTGTTACATAACAAAATTATTGGACCATATATCGATAGTGTATGGAACAAGTCCTACAATTTGCTATGCGCTAGTATATAAAGACCACCACTAATGTTTACTATTCATCAAACAATAGTGAAAAGATATATTGGTTAACATATCATCCGGTGGCACAAATAAAAATATATAAAGAACCAAGAAGGGGTCATTCAATGCCATACTGCGTGCTACTAGTAGCATATGTTATCTGTTATAGTCTTGTATGGGGTAATTTGTGTCTTAATGGACGCTAATCCCTGTTATCAGCAAAGGTAATTTTTTTTGAGAATATTAGCAAAGGCAATTAAAGAGCTCTACATGGATGTTGCGGCAGCATAGGGGGGCCAGGCCCCTGCGCCCCCCTGGCTCCGCCCCTGATCAGACATGCTTACACAGAAAGAACAAAGGAAAGAGCAAGATGCATTGCAACAACCAGCACCTACACAGATATTCACGGCTAAGCAAGACGCATTGCAACAACCAGCACCTGCACACATATTCACGGCTAAATGAATGCAAAACATGGATTTGGGAATAGGAAAAATCACTAGGGTTACTCACCAGATGGAGAAGGAAATCCAATCTAGAGAAAGCCAATCCAGAGGTCAAATCCATAGCACCAATCCCTAGCAGCAGCAGAGTACGGCAAGGGTGAGAGCCAGTACGCCGACGGCCGGCAGGGGGACGAGGCAGGGGACGGCCGGTAGAGGAGGCGAGTGTGCCCGGTCCGCGGCAGCTGCGATTTTGGGGAGGCGGCGTCAGGGCAAGGCTTGCGCCGGGAGATGGCGGCGGCGGGATTTGGGAGACGCGCGGGGAGATGGCGAGTTGGGCGCGCGCCGGGGATTTGGGAGGCCCGCGCGGGGAGATGGCGGCAGCGGGGATTTGGGAGGCGCGCTGCGCGCGAGGAGATGGCGAGATGGCGGCGGCGGGATTCGGGGTGAAAGACGGAGTAGGGTTGGAGTTGACCCGCTGACTGGTGGGCCATCTAATAGAAATTTGGGGTTCTGGTATAGTGGTCGTAGGAAGAGTAACTTTGTCGTAGGAAGTAACTTTTGTGTCGCAGGAAGTAATCTCTCCGTTTAGATTTTGCGTATAGGAATACCAGCTCATTTATTTTTTGTTTTCATATAGGTTGGATATCTATATATGGCCAGTGATGGATGATGAAGAAAAAGTGAAACACAAGTCAATAAGTTAAATCCGTAGAAATAAATCATATATTGTACATGATTTTTCCACTAATCGCTCTGTGTTAACCACCAACAAAGCCACTACAATCTGCCCTTCTCAGTTTCTCACTCATCCGTCTCTGCTTCCTCGTCGCTGCAGCTCCATCTTGGCAACACTAGCTACCCCAAGAACGTTCCATGCGAGCTCATAGTTTACGAGAGCTCGCAATTGCCATCGATTTGCAATGTCGGACGGGGAGTTGTCCAGCCCGGCGTCGTCCGGGGGAACTTTCTCGCCGCCGCAGTCGCCATCCGAGGCAGAGCCCAGACACGGCCGCCGGGGAGGCAAGAAGCGAGCGCGGGACGGCGGCGAGAACCACAAGTCGTACCGCGGCGTGCGGATGCGGGCGTGGGGGAAGTGGGTGTCGGAGATCCGGGAGCCCCGGAAGAAGTCGCGCATCTGGCTCGGCACGTTCCCGACGCCGGAGATGGCGGCGCGCGCGCACGACGCCGCCGCGCTCGTCGTGAAGGGCCCCGGCGCAGTGCTCAACTTCCCGGAGATGGCCACGGCGCTCCCGCGCCCGGCCTCCGCCGCGCCGCGCGACGTCCAGGCCGCCGCTGCGCTGGCAGCGGCCATGGAACCAGCTCCGACGACGCCGGGCGCCTCTGCCGCGGCTGTCGCAGCATTATTGCCTACCTCAGCGCAGGTGCTAGTGGCGGGGCAGCAGGAGGAGGACGAGCTCGAGGCGATCGTCGATCTGCCGCCTCTCGACGAGGACGCCGCCGATCTCGTGTCGCTCGGCGCCGCGTCGTTCTCGTTCCATGACGCCGCGCTAGCGTCTTGGTGCGTCCCGGAGTGGATCGACGACGGCGCTGGCTACATGGCGGCGACGCACGACGGGCTGTTCGGACTCGGACCGGACGGCGACCATGGCTGGACTCAATCGGTTGGTGCCCTCCTGTGGAACTTGTAAATTCTGGTTGATCTGCTAATCAGCTAGTGTGTAAATTAACTCCTGCCAATCTCTTCCTCAAGAAAGCCTCCGACGATCCTGTCAATCTCTTCTCCTTCTCCTTATAATTTCTTCTTCTTCTTCTGAATGATCTGTAAATAGAGAGTTGCAACAAGTAGCTATAATTTCAGAAAAAGGTTGCAGCTTGCTATATTACTTGAAAAAGAAGTTGCAACTTGCTGCTTGGGGTTGAATAGTTCATTGTTGTGTGATCTTTCTGCGTCTCTTTCATTGCCTTTTTGGAAGGTTCGGAACTCTTGTTTTCTGAATTTTCCTTTCTTCTTTATGGGCGTGCTATTATTGGCCCAATGGAAATGTACTCCCTTTGTCAATCAATTTAAACCTTACTTTGATTTGAAAATGCAAAGCTTTACAAGTTTTTACCAATGGTTAGTCAAATTATATGTGTGATTCGTGTTCAAACAGTGCAGTCATATTCAAAAATTAAGGTTTAAGATGATGTCGATTCAATATGATTTGATGATAAGTTTGCAAGAGAAATGAATGATCAAAGATCTACTTCCAAAACTCTTTCATACCAAAATACGGCCGATTGAACCACACCTTTTTCTTTCTAAGGATTCATTTCGCAATTTACTTACTCATCAACTTCGTCAAATACTCACCCTCCTTCAAGTTCACAATCAAATTGTGCCAGTGTGTGGTGGAAAAGCTCAAAAGCAAATTACGAGTAGGGGCAAAATAGCGGCGTCTTACTACCCATTGGGTTCAGTATTACGTCTTCTTTCTGCTTTTATTGCAGTCAAGAACTCAAGTGTAGGAAAATAAGCAGCAGTAGTACTAAATGAAGGTACCTGTAATATGAAGGATTGTGCTCTGAAAGGTAATGTACGAGGTACCATCAAGCAGTAAGTACCTCAACACCTTTGACTCTGAAGTTTTTGCACTGATTGAGATAGTACACTCTACCATATGTGTACACAAAGGAGGGAGAGCAGTTGCAGTACATCGCTCGGTAAACCACTACTGGCCAGTACACATTTGGGGCTTCTGTTTGAAAGAAGGAAATGGAAATGCAACGATGAAGAATGGTCCAATCCCTGGATACAAAATATCTGTCACAATGCGAATGGGCTTTGTTGATGGTAGGAAGAACCCCAAATCGCAAATACAAAACACTACTAGTCTAGATCGATGTTGTTGCCGTGTCATGACTCCATGACAAGTTGCCATGCATGTTTGTTGCTCGCCGTTTTCAAAAATAAATGTTTGTTGTTTGCTCCTCCATTTGTTTGATCTTGACAGCATCAGCAATGCCATTCTGCACACACACACAAATAAAAAACATTAATTTAGCATCACACTTGTGGTTGGGAGAATAGAGAGGAGACGACACATGCTTGAGTGCCAGGACAGGAGCGAGAGTCCAAGTCCATGGTCCTATAGAGACTAGAGAGTCCTTTGCTTTCCTTGGTGCATGCCTGCATGCAGGCCCTATCTGCACTGTTCGCATCACTGCCGTGCACATCCGCTGTCCGAAGACATTTCACATCTACTGTTCCTCTGAACCTCTCTTCTTGGCAAGCAAAAAGTTGTAAAAGAGTTGCCAAATGCAAGCAAGTGGTCGCGTCAGGAATCAGGACCATTTGTCGACCTGAAGGAATGGTATGCGGCGACCTTGCAGAGTACCCATCCGTGCTTCTACTGGGGACATCAGATTGAACGCAAGATGTTGGTGGGTGTTTTACTTTTAGCGTGCCGGAATAATGTTCCTACTTTGCCTCCGGTGTATTTTGCTGCATCCCCGCAGAACTGATCGGTCCTACTGCAACTGCATTATATATGTAGTTGCATTATCTACGTTTTTAGATCATTGGTGGGAAAAAGGTCTTTCCTGCGAGGCTTTGAAAGTCGCACCCAGGACGAAGGGAGACAAAAGGTCCCTTTTGTCACTGGGTGGGTAACCGTGAATAAAGGGGGCTTTTATTCCCGGGTGATAGCCACGTCCGGGACAAAAGGGGAGGGCACAACAGCGCCTGTGCGCCACCCCTTTAGTACCACCCGGGACTAAAGATCCCGCTGTGAATTTTTTTTCAATTCCAATTGTTCTAATAATGTTATACGTATATTCTCACGTATATGGGTGTAATTTACGTGTACGTATAAATGTTTGCACTAATTATACGTTTCTACTATACGTACTATATCAAGAAAATAAACTTATAAATAAATATATACACACATTATATTACATCGAAAGCATAGATAGTATTTTAAAGTAGTATATATATACATCAAAATACCGTTTCATTCTAATTCTAGTCTAAAGTTCCACCGGAGGTGCTAATTAAACTTTATAATTGGATGATCGTCATAGTGATTTACGCCTTGTGGATTAATCACACGGTCCATCATGAATCCATGAGACTTTCTTGAATCGCCAAGAGTCGGTCCTTCTCAATGATTGCGTCCCTAATCATATTGTTCTGTAATGTGCAAATAAGTTAATATATTACACACAAGAATTAAATATATAAGCGGTTAGAAAATAATGTATTATTAATTGATTTAAAATAATACTTACGATATAATCGAGCCGTGCCTTGCAGAAATTGTGGATGAACTCACACACATAGTATGCACATAAATGTGTCCCTTGTTCCTGTCTCATACACTAAATTGAAGAAGATAATTATGAAAAATTAGTGTTATATATTTTTAATTTGCCCAAGTTGAAGTTGTCATTTGGTTTACGTACCGGAAAATCTGTAGAGAAGTTTATTCTAGGTCTCCATGTTCCAGGGTTGATAGCAATAAATTTTTCCAAGCTCGCGTAAAAATAATGAAAGTTAGAGCTAGATAGTGTTAGTAAAAGCACACTATTGCATAAAAGGGAACGTATCGGATAGAATTATTACTCTTGAAACATATCTTGAAGGTCCAAGTATTTGTTCGGATCTCTTCTCAACGAATCAAAGACAAGGATGTTGCTTTTGTTGACATCAATTATGAGAAGAATCCTAGTGGAAATCAGATATGCATGGAAGCTCAAAAGATTAGAACTAAATAATGTTAACTAAGATAATTAGAAATCACGAACCCTTAGTAATTAAGATGGTAATCACACTTACTCGAAGTTGTAAGGTAGAAGTATCAAATCTTTGTAATGCAAATTACACAAGGTCCTTAGGATTGTTTTGAATGTTGTTTGTGGTTGGAACTTTGCTTGATCTTGATTAACTAAAGATGGGTCCATGAAACCTATTCGTTGGTAACCATTTTTCCGCATGTTATGCATTTTCAGGCTACAGAAAATGAAAGACAAAGTTAATAATTAGAGTATGCATTAATTTGTTAATTAGGGTATGTATTGCACCGACTTACAGGCACCCGTGCCATGACAAGATCGGTATTCAAGAGTCAAGATGGTAAATTTCATAAATATCCTTGAATCGCAGCCCACCAACTTCTCGCCTTCACCAAAAAATCTCCCGGTTTAACAAGCATGCCAATCATCTCTAGGCCCGCCTTAGACGTCTTCACGTAGAAGTCATGCAATCTGCGCATCTGAGTAGGGAGTTTCTTCACCAACTCAGGCCTGACAAGAGATTTCTCATGCTCGTAGTGCCATCTAGGTACGAAGTTTTTTGTCCCGAGGAGGTGATTCGTGGCCGAGAACATATTCTAGTAGGAGCCTTGTTGCTTCTGCATTTGAATGACATGCGGTACTTGTTCTGTCCATAAGTGCAAGAGCTCGTTCGATTCGGTGGTGAGGTCGAGGCGTAAGTCCATCTCAACGTCGACACTTGTGTTGTCTTCTTCGTTGAAGGCTCTTTCACGACGCCGACGGCGTTTGTGTTCGTTGAAGGCTCTTTTCACCGACATCGACGTTTGTGTTGCCTTCTTCGTTGAAGGCTTTTTCGGCCGACGCCGACCCTTGTGTTGCCTTCTTCTTCCTATAATCCTGTGGCATCGTCGACCCGGTGTTGGTCGATGTAACTATTTGGTGACCCTTCTTGTCTCTTCTTCTTTAGGGACTTGTGCATGACCGGTCATAATCACTTTTCGTGGGTTTTATTATTTTCTTTTCTCGCTTCTTTCTTCTATGAAAGCTTTGAGTTTCGTGACGATCTTTATTCTTTTCTTCCATTTCTGCGAGCGCTCTGTTTAGCGACCTCTTTATTCTCTTCAATCCACGCCTTGAGTTGCTTATCACTCAGCCTCATTTTACGATCTTGTCATGTCATATGGTAGCTTTCTTTTAACGACACTTTTTCCCTTTCTTCGCGGGATCCGGTTTGATTGCACGCATACGCGAGATTTTGATCGAGACCTCTAGGCGTGCTTTGGTGAAGGCTGCTTTGGTGGTGATTGCCGACGATGGAGGTCATCGTCATCGCCGCAGAGAATTCCCCTGTGGAGACGGTGAGCTCCAATCATTCGGCGACGACCGTCCCGGTGACGGCCCGGGAGATGGTGACTGCTGCTCGGCAACACTCGGAGGGATCGATGACGGCCCGGGAGATAGTGGCTGCTGCTCGGCAACACTCGGAGGAATCGGTGGCATGTTAGGTATTATGATATAACGCTTTCACAATATGATACCGTGAAGCGCATCGTGGAGTGTCCTTTCCCCGTCACCTCCTTGGATGTCTAGCTCTATGTCGTTAAACTTTGGGTCAGCAATCTCCTCCAAACCAACTAAGGCGTAGCCAGTTGGAATCATGCATCGTGGCTTTGTACGTCTCCGGAGATGTGCTAAAGCCATTCCGTACGCCACCTATATATATGTAGAGAAATGATGAAGTTATTAAATGCCTGAGACATGCATCAAAGGTTGAGATAATTGCACGTATAATCAGGTTTATACCTTCATTGTGATGTTGCCGATCGGCTTGTGCAGCTCACATGCGGTGCGTGAGTTCATCCCACAGTACCGTTCGTTGTCCTCTACTTGAACTTCTTCTTGGTTTGCCGCCTTTGTTCTTGAGGGCCTCTGTGGAAGCCAACCGCTTTTGCGGCGGAAGGGCGTGATGACGGGATCCACCGGTGCTTGGGGCAACCTTCATACGTTCTTCTTGTTCTTTAAGTCTCTGCTCCATCATTTCGCGCCACTGCCCCTCTTCACGCTCTCTTCTTCTTTTGCGGCTTCTGCAGGTGTCGACGCTTCTCTTGAAAGCAAACTTCCACGGGACTACCCCATAGCCCCTGCAACATCCCGGTGTTCCGGATTCAGCCAAAGTGAGCTCATCCATCTCTCTGTCAAGAACCAATCTGCCCGCTTTGATGTCTTCATTCTTTTTTATTATCTCAATTGCCGCCTCCCATAATGTGGGTGGGAATTCGAGGGAACCATCATCAGGGTTCAATCTTCCACCGCGGGCATAATACCAATTCTTCGATCGTTCTTCCCAATCAAAGACCGCTGGTACGATACCTTTGTTGAGGAGGTCTTGTTCAATCTTCCGCCACTTGGGTGCTGCAACCGCGTAACCACCTCGACCAAGATGATGGTTGTAATCCGTCTTCTTACTGGCACTTTTCTGAGCTCGTGCGCTCTTGTTGGCGAATTCTTCACTATTCTTGTAATCCACAAAGGACTGCCAGTGATCCTTTAGCTTGGGATAATCATCAAAATTTGGAGTTCGATTCTTCTTGATATAATCTACGTACATTGCTTCTTGAAACTCTGCAATTGAGTTGCCATCTTCGTGAGAGTCCACTACTTCACAAGGTTTGCGTTCACGGTGGAAGTGTGAAGTGTTTTAGGATATCATCCCATAACATATTCTTAATCGAATCCGAACCACCCATGGATTATCTTCCTTTCCCTTCCATTCTCTATATGATATGGGCACGTTGTCCCTCACAATAGCACCGCATTGGGACACAAACTTGTCCCCTCGCCTTCTTTGGTTCCCATGGTGGCCAAGCTCGTTGACTTCATGATATGAAACTTCACGTCATGATCGACGATTACTTTTGTACTGCCTCTCTTAGTCTTTTGCTTGTATCGAGGTTGAAGCCTACAAGTTGCGGATTTGTTATTCACGCGGGGTTCCAGAATGATATATATACCTCGTTGTTAATGCATTTATGGATTTGTTAATGCATGATATATATACCTCATTGGAACCTTCTGCATTAACTATGAAAAGGTCTTCATTATTGTCCCTGGCGGGTGTCGATGTCATGATAAGTGTGTCGATGTCCGCGGTTATGTTGAGGAACGCTTCCGCTCACGCTCCTCCTCGGTGAAGGTTGGGACGTCGGTATTTGGACCCCCAGCAATAAGGCTCTCCATCAGCCGCTCCTCGTCCTCATTGTTATCCATAACTAGAAATTTCTGAAAACATAAATGAATTTCTGAGCACATAAATGAATTTCTGAATACATAAATGAATTTCTGAGCACATAAATGATTTTCTGAACACATAAATGAATTTGAGCACATAAATAATTTTCTGAATAAATAAATGAATTTCTGAATACATAAATGAATTTCTGAATACATAAATGAATTTCTAAATACATAAATGATTTTCTGAGCACATAAATGATTTTGAATACATAAATGAATTTCGAGCACATAAATGATTTTGAATACATAAATGAATTTCTCGAATACATAAATGATTTTCGCGAACGCAGTTAAGAACATATTTCTTGAGGATCGACATGAACCTCTCAAAAGGCCACATGTTGTGAAGGTATCTTGACCGAGAATAGTAATTTCTTTCACAAGGTGTACCAGAGATGCGTCATAACATCGAGGAAGGAAGGTGGAAATGCCAACTCAAAGCCGACAAGACATTGAACCGCATCATTCTGTAGCTTTCCTAGCTTGGTGGATCGATTGCCTTCGTGAAATTGCATTGAGAAATGCACAAAGCTTTACGACCGAATCGTACATTCTCCGATAGAACACCCCTCAACGAATCGAAGCAACTGTGTCATCAACATGTGACAATCGTGGGCCTTTAGATTTGTGAACTTCTTCTCTTCGTATTTATGGCGATCCCCTTTAAATTCGACGAGTAGCGACGCGAACCTTAACTGCTCGTGCAATCAAACACGCTTTCCTTCTCTTTCTTGGTGAGAGTGTAACTAGGGGACCAAAGCAATCAACATCATCATCATCCTCTTCCGGATCAGTTTCATCATCACCCTCCCGCGAACTTTGGGAATCTTATGAAATTCTTTCGTGTCCTCTCGTTGTTGGTATCCTTCTGTTACCGTGAATAACAACCCATGAAGCCCTAGCACATTCACGCAAAGATTCTTCGTAAGGTGCATCACGTCAATTGCGTGTCGACCTCAAGGCTACACCAATAAGGTAGCTCCCAAAATATAGATTTCTTCTTCCACATTGGTGCACGCCGTTGGCGTCGGTTGAATAGGTTCACTACGGCACCCTTTCCAAAGACTACCCTTAGATCATTTACCATCTCAAATATGACATCTCCATTAAAATGGGGTGGCTTAAATGCGATGGTCGACCTTCCTTTCCAATGCATCCCTTTCTTTCTTAGTAAGGGTGATTAGTTGGAAGGAAACAACGTGACCATTATACACGACCTTCTTCGCTTTTGAGATGAATACCTTGTGTTCTATGTAAGCGGTGCGTGCATGCCCGATATCCCTTGTTTGTCTGCCCAGAAAGGTTACTTAGGGCAAGCCAATCGTTGATGGTTATGAACAATGCTCATATATCGAAGTTCTCTTGCCTATCCTCATCCCACACACGTACGCCTCTTCCCTCCATAGTAGTAATAGTTCATTGACCAACGGTCTTAGGTACACATCAATGTCGTTGCGAGTTGTTTTGGACCTTGGATAAGCACCGCATCATAATGAACTTTCGCTTCATGCACATCCAACTAGGAAGGTTGAACATGCATAGGGTCACAGGCCAAGTGCTATGACTACTGCTAAACTCCCCGAATGGATTGAAACCATCCGTACTTAAACCAAACCTTATGTTCCTTTCCCCGTCCTCGAGAAAATGTCTTGAATTCTTTATCAATCTTTCTCCAGAGACCCATCACCGGTAGGATGTCTCAAAGAGTTGTCTTACTTACGTTCCTCGGCATGCCATCTCATCAACTTAGCATGTGCTTTGTTCCTAACAACACTTCAAATGTGGTATTATAGGAAAATACCACATAACCTTCAGGAACTTTCTTCGTCTTGTCACGGTGCCCTGGATATCACCAAAGATCTTCATCTGTTGAATCTTATAACGTGGCGCTTTGCACAGGACAAGCATCCAAATTCTCGTAATCCTTACCCGATATAGGATGCAATCATTAGGGCATGCATGGAACTTCACCTCCAACCAAGAGGGCACACTGCTTTTGCTTCATATGTGGTGGACGGTAATTCATTGTTCTCCAAGGTTGTCCTTCATAATTTTAGCATCCTTCAAATGCCTTATCGGACACACCATGTTTTGCCTTCCATTGCAGCATTTCTAGTGTAGTACCAAGCTTTTGTGACCGCTTGCAACTGGGTATAACGATTTTCTGTGATCTTCGATCATACATTGGAACTTTGCCTTTTTTCTTTTCGTTTTCACGGTCCCTATGTGCATCCTGTAGAACCCTGGCCGAGATCATCACAGTGAAGATGTGCATCGGTAACTCTTCTTGTCAGATCTTCCATTAAAGTATTCTGAAAGCTTGACTGCGGCCCAGAATACCTCCTCCTCTTCTTCGTCATCTTCCATCACAACCCCTCTTTCACCGTGCTTGGTCCAAACCACATAGTTCGGCATGAATCCGTATTTCAACAAGTGGAGGTGAAGTGTGCGGGTCATGGTAGTCTCTTTCGTTTCGCAATCGGAGCATGGACAACACATGAACCCACTTGCATCCTTATTTTTCGCCACTTGAGAAAACCATGCATGCATGTAATGTACTCCGACCGTCGCTTGTTGTACATCCAATGCTGGTTCATCTGCATCATATTAAGTGAAAAATATCCATTTTAATTCTACAACACTATCCCTAGGTATCATTTTATAATAACTAAATTAATAAATTATATTTTCTCTAATATTAAATATAGCTAGCTAAAAGTAAAATTTATATATAAAAAAAATCTTAGTACAAATGAATGAAAGAAGATAATCATAACAAATGAAAACTACTTATTACCAAATCTAAAGTATACTAATATAAAAACTACATCTCTTAGCTCTTAAATCAAATTTTCTATTTTCTTAATTGTGGCATAAATTTTAAGTATAAAAAATATACACTATCCCTAGGTCTCATTTTCTAATAACTAAATTAATAAATTCTATTTTCTCTAATAATAAATAAAGCTAGCTAAAAGTAAAAGTTATATGAAAACAAAAAAAATCTTAGTACAAATGAATGATAGAAGATTATCATAACAAATGATAACTACTTATTACTAAATCTAAAGTATACTAAAAACCTCATCACTTAGCTCTTAAATCAAAATTTCTATTTTCTTCTTCTTGTAAGTGCAATTAAGCCCTATGAGGGTTTTGGTGATGTTGACCACACAATTAAAGAGCTAATGAGCCTTTGAGTTTATTGTGCAGTACAAGAATGTTTTTACAGGTGCAAAAGAAAGAAAGGAGACCCCTCAATTACATGAAGAAGGATACCTATGCTCTTTGGAGAAGTTTATTTATTTTATCTTTTGAATTTGAGTATAGGACAATCCGTACTATCAAGAGGGATACTAATGGTGAGTTAGGGTGGATTCAAGTGCTCATAGAACATCTATCCTAATCCTAACCCATCCCTTGAAGGAGACATCTGCTGTTTGCCCTATTGTTTCCTTGTTCGGAGGTTCCGAGTTTAATCTCGGAGGTTCGACCAGCCTTCGTCGAGAGGTTTCAGAGTTCGGAAGTTCGAGATTTTTCTGAGGTTCGGACTTTGAAATATGACCACTGATCGATCCGGGGTATTTATACCCCTTGGTCCCCCAACGGTCATTCTCTCTTCTCCGAACAAAGGACGCATTCTAGCTTCATTCTCTCACCTTGCATTGACTCCAAACCTACTCTCTTCCAAATCCTTAGCATTGATTGAGTGGAAATTGAAGTGAGATTGTGAGCAAAACCTTCCATTCCTTGTTCTTGAGCACTTGGAAGTAGTCCTAGCAAGCTTGGTGGATCTATTACTCTTGGAGCCTTGCTCCTAGACGGATAGAGGTTCTTGGAAGCTCTCCAACCCGATTGTGGAAGCTCCAAGCTGTTTGTATTACCCTTGTGATTCTAGTGGAACGTCTCCACCTATTACCCAAAGTGATAGGTGAGAGAGAGTGGATCTTTGTGGTCCTTAGCCTTTGTGGCTTCCTCAACAACGTGGACGAAGCAAGCCTTTGTGGTGAACCACGGATAAATCTTGTCTCGTGTGCTTTGATTTATATACTTGCTTATCCATGTTCATGCTTGTTCTTGACTAGATCTATTAGGGTTTGTCTCGATCTACTTTGTGGTAGCATCCTAGCTGGTTCTTTGCTTAGAAATCATCTTGCTAGGTCCTTAGTATCTCCTAGAATTTGATAGATCTGTTTTTCATCAAGTATTCCGCATTTTATTTCATAGTTGCTCTGAACTAACAGATCTCGGAAGTTCCGTGATTATTTTTGGAGGCTGCCTCGTTCGGAGGTTCCGGAAATAATCTCGGAAGTTCAACCGACATCACTTTGCGAAAAAGTTTAAATTTGTGTGCGAGGCCTATTCACCCCCTCTAGGCCATATTGCCTCGATCCTTTCAATTGGTATCGAGGGTTATCCTTGCAAACACTTAACCGTGTGAGGATATGGCAAGTGAAGATGACAAGCAAGAGGAGGAGGAATTTGAAGATTTGCCAAGTGAAGTTGAAGGTGATGCCTGGAGGTAGGCAACACCTCAGAAGAGAAGTTTGACAAGCTCAAGAAGGTTTGTCAAAAGAAAGCTCCAAGAACAATGGCAAGAAAAGCAAGAAAGAGGACAAGAAGAAAGAGAAAGAAGAAGAAAAGAAGAAAGAGGACAATGAGCAAGAAAAGAAGAAGAAAAGGAAGAAAGAAGAAAAGAAGAGAAGAAAGAGACACCTTCACCATCTCCATCACCATCTTCATCATCCTCATCATCATCTTCATCTAGTGAGAATGGAGATGGGATGACGAGTACTCTGACACAAGAATTACCAAGAGAACACTCAAGCCCAAGCCAAAGCCCAAGGCCAAGTCCAAGGATGATTATAGAAGTATCCTTTAACTATGATTCTTTGGAGACTAAATCTAAGGATGATATCACTATACTGTGGCAAGTTGCCCCAATTTGATGGGACCAACTTTGCTAAATGGAAGCATATGATGAAAGCTTATCTAACCGGTTTGAGTTTGGAGTTGTGGAATATTGTGTGTGTAGGTTTTGATGATCCCGAAGACTTTGAAAACCTCACACCACGTGATCGCCGCAACATTAGGAGGAATGCTCAAGCTACAAGCATACTCCTTAGTGCCTTGAATGCCCAAGAGTACAATCGTGTTAGTGGACTAGAGATTGCCAAAGAGATTTGGGACATCCTCCACATTGCTCATGAGGGTGTTGACAAGGTCAAGAAATCCAAGATCAACATATTGATGGCCGAACTTAATAGATTCACTATCTTTGATGGAGAAGGGCCACAAGAGATGTTTGATAGGTTAATGGTCATAGTTGGGAAGATAAGAGGCTTAGGTGGTGATGAGTTGGATGACCACTTTGTTGTGAAGGTGATGTTGGAGGCCTTTGCTCCAAGAAATCCTACTCTAGTCACCTTGATTAGAGAGAAGAAGAGATTTGAGGAGTTCTCTCCAAATGATGTTCTTGGGAGAATTCTTACTCATGAGCTTATGGACAAGGAAATCCAACATAGAAGAAAATTGGTGAGCTAGAAGCCAAGTTGAACAACTTGAAGGTCAAAGAGGTTGCTCTCCATTCTAACAAGTCAAGCAAGCCTACTACCTCATCCAAGCACTCTACTTCATCCAAGCCCTCCAAGTCAAAATCATAGAAAGTGGAAGTAGAGAGCTCTAAAGTGACTCAAGTGAAGATGAAGATGAAAGCTCTCATGTTGAGATTGGGGATATGGCTTTGTTCATGAAGACATACAAAAGAGGCTTGAAGAAGCAAGGTTACAAATTTGCTAAGAGAAGGTTCCCCAACAAGAAAAAGAGAACTTGCTACAATTGTGGAAGCACCGAGCACTTCATAGCGGATTGCCCAAATGAGAAGAGAGAAAACAAGAATGACAAAGGCAAGGGAAGCTACAAGAAAGATCAAAAACCACATCACAAGAGAAGAAACTATGGTGGAGAAGCTCATATCGGTCATGAATGGAACTCCGGAGATGAGAGCTCTAGTGAAGGAGAAGGAAAAAAGGTTGCAACCGTGGCTATCAAGAAGCTCCCTTCTACCTCAAGGTTGTTCAACAACTTGACCGATGATGAAGAGAGCTCATCCATTCATTGCTTCATGGCCAAGGGTGAGAAGGTAAAACTAGCTCAAAACCCTCTCTCTACCTAGTGATGAGTGAAATGGACTCTAGTGATGAATCTAGTGATGAGGAAGCAAACCAACTTGTTAGTAAGATGGATGAGCAATCTAAAGATTTTATGGCTAGGTTGATAGTGGAACTAGAGAAAAACCAAGATATTCTTGCATCCGAAAGAAGTGAGCTTGAGGCTTTGCGTTTGGAAGTGAGCCAAGCGGAGGCGTCATAGCTACTCTCAAGGAAGACCTTGTTGCCTCTCAAGCTCAATGTAATTCTCTCAAGTCGAGGAATGAAGAGCTTGAGGAGCAATATAGTCTCCTTTGGAGTAGCACCTCACATCCTTCAAGGTAAAGGGTGACTCTAGTGCTTCTACTAGCAAGGGCTGTGATAAATGCTTCAATGTTGATCTTGAATCCTATGCTACTAATCTTGCTAACATGGAAGCTATGAAAAGGAAATTGCTAGGTTAAACTCAATCATAGCTAGAGGATGCATGAGTGAAGAGAACAAGAAGGAAAGTTCTCCAAGAGAAAGATATTGAAGAAAACCGAGAAACCAGGTTTTGGTTATGTTGAAGGTGGCAAGACCAATGAAAGAAAGATCATCAAGGAAAAGAGTGCCTAGAATTCAAGAGTACTGGGTTTCTTACCCAGGATCGAGGTTCCGAGCTCAAAGCCCGGAGGTTCCCGAGTCCGGAAGCCTCGAGCCACAGAGGCAAGAACTCGGAGGTTCCGAGAAAATTCTCGGAGGTTCCGGTCTCCGCAAAGATGTAACCAAGAAGAAAGGCAAGACTCAACCTCGCAAGCTTCCAAGGCATCTAACACTCGTTTTGCAGGTTCGTAACCATCCAATTATGCCTAGGAGGAACTTGTCCCTCAACAAGAACAAGGCTCATGCATCTAGAGACATACCCCCTAGCTATGTGTTGAGACGCAACAATCTTGGTAAAGTTGTTGCCACGTATGTTGGAAATGAGTCTAACATATATGTGAAAAGATCACTATGGGTTCCTAAAGTTTTGGTTGCTTAACGTTGAAGGCCCCAAGTCAAATTGGGGACCTAAAAGAAGGAACTAAATTGTTTTGTAGGCATACTCCTCCGGTGGATCAAGTTGGGTGCTTGATAGCGGATGTACACATCATATGACCGAGAAAGAGTATGTTCTCATCCTACCTCCATTTGGAAGGACCAAGAGAAACAATTGCCTATGGAGGGATACAAAGGAGAAGTCATAGGTATAGGTGATATCCCTATCTCTCAAAAATATTCGATTACCAATGTTTTACATGTTGATCCGTTAGGTTACAATCTACTATCGGTCTCACAACTTAGTGAGATTGGTTTTGATTGTCACTTCTCGGATAAGGGTGTGTCCATCATAAGAAGGAGGATTCTCTATTGTCCTTACGGTCGCTTGAGGGGAGGCTTTACCTAGTTGATCTCAACAAAAGTAAGGTTTCTCCCAAGACTTGTTTAGTGGCAAAATCTAGCATGGGTTGGCTATGGCATCGCCGACTAGCCCATGTTGGCATGAGGAACTTGGCCAAACTTTTGAAAGATGAACACATCCTTGACTAACAAATGTACATTTTGAGAAAGATAGGATATGCAAAGCATGCTGAAAGCAAGTAGGAGCACCTCACCCACCAAATAGCATCCTCACTACATCAAGTTGGAGCTCATTCACATGGATCTATTGGCCTACATAAGTATTGGTGGTAACAAATATGGCTTGGTTATTGTTGATGATTATTCTCGCTTCACGTGGGTGTTCTTTGTGTTTGACAAGAGTGAAGTACAAGGAAGGTGAAGACCTTCATAAGGAGAGCACAAAGGAGTTCGAGCTACCAATCAAGAAAGTGAGAAGTGACAATGGCTCGAATTCCGAACACCAATGTTGAAGAATTTCTTGATGAAGAGGGCATCAAGCATGAATTTTCAGCTCCTTATACCCCTCAACAAAATGGGGTGGTTGAGAGGAAGAACCGACTCTTATTGAGATGGCAAGAACCATGTTGGACGAATACAAGACTCAAGACATCTTTTGGGCGAAGCCATCAACACGGCTTGCCATGCTATCAACCGCCTATCTTCACAAGTTTCACAAGAAGACCTCCTATGAGCTGATTACGGTAAAAAGCCTAAGGTGTCTTACTTTAGAGTGTTTGGGTGCAAATGTTTCATTCTAAACAAGAGGCCCCGAACTTCTAAGTTTGCACCAAAGGTTGACGAAGGATTTCTTCTTGGTTATGGTTCAAATGAGCATGCTTACCGAGTCTTCAATCTAACCAACGGAGGATTGAAGTCACTGTAGATTTAACTTTGATGAATCTAATGGCTCTCAAGTGGAGCAAGTTGACTTAAATGTTGTAGGTAATGAGAAGCCATCTTGTGAAGCAATCAAGCAATTGGTCATAGGTGATGTTAGACCAGTTGAAGCACAAGAGGAAGATGAGGATCAACTCCAAGCTTCAACACCACTTGAAGGGCTCAAGTCACCGGTTCGAGATGTGCAGAGACTTCGGAGGTTCCGAGAAAATCTCCGGAGGTTCCGGAACTGGCACGGAACTCAACCTCCGGAAATTCTGGAGGTTCCGGTCCGGAAACTCAAGACCACAAGACACCGTGGAACCAGCAATCTAATCAGCAAGCTCAAGCAAGTACATCCGAGCCTCAAGGCTGATGAAGATGATGAAGACCAACCTCTACACCAACCTCTTGGACCATCACATCCTCGTGTACATCAAGTTATACAACGGGATCATCCCGTTGACAATATCCTTGGGAGCATAAGGAGAGGGTAACAACACGATCTCGTCTTAAGAATTTTTAGCATTTTACTAGTTTGTTTCCTCTCTTGAACCTATCAAGGTAGAGCAAGCTCTTGAGGATCCGGATTGGGTGGTGGCTATGCAAGAGGAGTTGAACAACTTTGAAAGAAATCAAGTGTGGAGTTGGTGGAAAGACCAAGATGAACATCATTGGCACCAAATGGGTCTTTCAAACAAGCAAGATGAGTTTGGAATTGTGATTAGGAACAAAGCAAGATTGGTTGCTCAAGGGTACACTCAAGTTGAAGGACTAGACTTTGGAGAAACCTATGCACCGGTGGCAAGACTTGAAGCAATTCGATTTCTACTTGCTTTCGCTGCCCATCATGACTTCAAGCTATATCAAATGGATGTCAAGAGTGCATTTCTCAATGGACCACTCTCAAGAAGTCTATGTTGAGCAACCACCGGGTTTTGAAGATCTCAAGCGTCCTAATCATGTCTACAAACTCCGTAAGGCACTCTATGGGCTCAAGCAAGCACCAAGAGCATGGTATGAATGCCTTAAGGATTTCTTGCTCAAGAAAGACTTTGAGATAGGCAAAGCCGATGCTACTCTCTTTACTAGAAAAGTTGATGGTCATATCTTTGTGTGCCAAATATATGTCGATGACATAATATTTGGTAGTACTAATGAAACTTTTTGTGAAGAGTTTAGTAGGGTGATGACAAAGAGGTTTGAAATGTCCATGATGGGTGAGCTCAAGTTCTTTCTTGGATTTCAAATCAAACAAGCAAAGGAAGGGACGTTCATATGTCAAGCCAAGTACACAAGGGACATGCTTAAGAAGTTTGACATGGACAAGGCAAAGCCCATCAAGACCCCAATGCCTACCAATGGACACATGGACCTCAATGAAGAAGGGAAATGTGACCAAAAGGTATATCGCCCATGATCGGTTCTCTCTTTACTTATGTGCATCTAGGCGGATATTATGCTTAGTGTGTGCATGTGTGCTAGATTTCAAGTTAACCGAAAGAGTGCCATCTCATGGCCGTAAGAGAATCTTGAGATATCTAGTGCATACCCCTAACCTTGGCTTGTGGTATCCTAAGGGCTCCACTTCGATCTACTTGGCTATTCGGATTCCGATTATGCCCGTTGCAAGGTAGATAGAAAGAGTACATCGGGGACTTGCCAATTCCTTGGTAGGTCTCTAGTGTCTTGGAGTTCTAAAAGCAAAACTCAAGAGCCCTTTCCACCGCCGAGGCCGAGTATGTTGCAGTGCTTGTTGTGCTCAACTACTTTGGATGAAGCAAACCTTAAAGATTACGGATGTCACTTTACCCATATCCCACTTTTGTGTGACAATGAAAGTGCCATAAAGCTTGCAAACAACCCCGTAAGCCATTCTCGACAAAACATATAGACATCCGTCATCATTTCTTGAGAGACCACGAAGCCAAAGGAGATATCGCTCTAAGTCATGTGAGCACCGATCAACAACTAGCCGATATCTTCACTAAACCTCTCGATGAGTCAAGGTTTTGTAGTTTGAGGAATGAACTAAATATTCTTGATTCTCGCTATGCGTGTCTTGACCTCTAGCATGCCTTGGTTGTTTGCTTCTTAATTTTGATATTCTCTGAAAAATTCTTTTGAAAAGCTTTTGTGAAAACTTTGGTTTGATAGTGTTTTAAAATCTATTTTCATATCCCTAACTTGTCTTAAGTGGCTATAGTTGTATGTGATTGCTTGTTTTCTAGCCACTTGAGTCAAGGATGACATGACCTAAGGATCTCAGTTGATAAAAGGTTCAAAATCTCAAAAGGAGTGAAAGTTGAAAGTCTCTCGGAATTCAAGTTTCTAAGCTCGGAAAAATCTTTGAGGTTCCGAGCCCTAAGCTCGAGAAAATCTTGAACTTCCAATCTTTATTGACTCAGATTCGTCGTCAGGGGTAGTTTAAAAGAATCTAGCATCTTCCGTGGAATATTCCTTTACCCTAGGGTTAACCCATCTCTCCTTTCACCGCAGTTATTATCGATTCCTTTACCGCATCCGTCCTCTCTCTCGACGGCGCCCAGATCGCCTACTCTCTCTCTCTCTCCACTGCAGCCGCCTTTCTTCCCGCCCGGTGACCGGTACATTCTCGCAAGGCCCCACGGTGAAGCCGCATCTTTCTTCGGCGGCCGCAGGCTAAGCTAAAGAAGGAGGGGAGTCAGACGGGACTCGATCCAGATTCGCCGTAGTGTTCCGAGTGAAGAAGGAGGAGGACGCCCCGATCTTCTACATCACCTTCCTTCCTCGACTTTCTTTGTGAAGCGAGGGGAACGGCATTGCACCGCTTGAATTGCTCCGTGAGTTGTTCCTCCTCACGCCACTAGATCACTCTGTGATCCGGAGGGGACCTCGGGCTACGCCCTGGCCAAAAGCTTCACAATCTCGCTTCCATCTTCTTCCTCTAATCCAAGGTAACCCTAACCCTAATCTCCAGATCTGTCGGTTACCTTAGGGTTCTAGGTTTTCGTAGTGTAGAGATGCTATCCTGTGCTATTCTATGGATGCTGTGATGCCTGTTTGATTGAACTTAGTTGAAGGTTGAATCAAAGTACAAAATGCGGGAAGGTTCAAAGAGTCTCGGAGGTTCCGAGAAAATTCTGAGGTTAGAACTTGAGGTTCCAACTTGTAGGTTGATTTTGATTCAAAATTCCACTAAGATATAATTCACTTGCATCACCTCACCCATTCTATGTCAGTCCTTTTTATCTAGTTTGGATCTCTTGGCTAGGTTTCAGTTGAAGGTTGAATCAACAAACTGCTCTGTCGCTGCCTGACTCGGAGGTTAGAAAATCTCGGAGGTTCAAGTCCGTATTGACAAGGGCGATGCAGTGATTCAAAATTCCACTGAACCTTAACCAATTGATCTCCAATATCTGTCTTTGGTCCTCTACACCTACTCTACTTGATCTATTCCTTATCACATTACCTATCCCTTATCTCGGCGGATGTCCGAGGGTGCATTGACAAGACCTATGCCAAGAGGCAGGCGACCTTTTGAAACCCCTGGGAGAAAGGGCCTTCAAGCTTGCAGCGGAGAGGCAGGTGGCGGCGTGGCGAGGCAAGGCAACCCCGAAGAGGAAAAGGGGCGGTTTCTCGGGAGGAAGAGGGTCGGATCAAGGCCCATGTTGAAGACAATGGGGACAAGGCAAGACCATCCCCATTGAACTAGAAGATGATATGTTGCTTGGGAAATTGACTCCACCTATCTCGAGGTATCATAAGGCCCCGCTCAAAAGGCGCCCCCAACTAAGTATGACAATTCGGTACATTGAGCACACCAACTATGATGGAGCAGGATACCTTGTCAAGAAGGTAAGAGAAGAGAATCCTTATGTCAACCCCAAGATGGTCTGCTATAGACTATAGGTTCTGGTCTGTTTTTCACTTCAAGTTCTATGAGATAGTGCTAAACACCAAGATGAAGTGGATTGACTTTACACACTTGGAAGCGAGAAGAACCAGAAGAAGGATGTGCTTGATCGGTGGATAAGTACAAGATGAGGGACATTATGAGCTTCAAATATGATTGGAATATTGAAGTTCTAGCACAGTTTCATGCTACTTTCTTCTATGAGGACATCAAGGAGACCATCCACGGATGACCGAGGGGTTCACTACAAGGTAGACTTCACCACTTTTGCCGGACTTTTTGGTTTCAAGCAAGGATGACAGTGGATGCCGAGGTGATTCACTTTGAGCCACACATGAATCACGATGATTGCCTCGACTTATGAATATGATGAGCTTGAGATGGGTCCACAAGCCTCAAGTCTGTGTACTATGTGTTGAATAACATTTTTAGAGAAACCATCTATCCTAAAGGTGGGAGTGACTCAACCAGCCTCGTGGAGGTTTGCCCCTAACTGATTGCAAGGGCTGCTGGGCAAAGCCCTTCTCTCGTGAGTTCATCCGGTTTAACTGTGGAAGTGACCGAGAGTGACAAGTGTAATCTGCCCTATGCTCCTATATTATGTACATGATTGAGATGGTGTCAGGCATTAGCTTCAAGAAGGATGTGGAGCATGCCTCTTATCAAGTGAAGTAATGGCGATCGAAGAAGCAGTAGTTGAAGATTACATCTTGAAGACAATGGTCTCGAAAGAAGAGGGACCCAGCAGGCACCTATGCTCGCCGGGTCTGCACAAGTCGAGAGGCATGGTGAGGGACACTGGAGATTCTGAATCTGACAAAGAACACAAATGCATGAGTTGAGGCAAGACATGAACAGGATGCTAAAGCATCAGGGGCTGTCCTTTAATGCCATGTCCTCCTCCACTCATCTTTCCATTTTCCCGAGTATACTACTAGTGAGGGTGAAGATGAGGGTGAGAAGGATGAGATGCCCACGCCTGAAAGAGACATGCCGAAGAAGAAGAAGATGTTGAGCCCCTTAGTGCTAAGATGGCCAGGCTGAGGAAAGAAGCTGTTGGAAAGAAAGCCATGGGGACCTCCACTCCTGTCAGAGCAAGGAGGAAGGACACTGCTGGGAGGTCTGCAGAGGCTCCGATCTCTCCTCTAGTTCGACTGACTCGGAAATGCATCTGACGCCCCTGGCCGAGGAGGAGTCTGCTTTCGGTGATGATGAGTGATTTCCTGCAGGTCCCAATCTAACTTCCTCTCTTCTTTTCCTCCCTTTTTGTTAAGTGTTGACAAAGGGGGAGAAAGATGAAGATTGAGATGATCTATTGACCTAGTGGCCGGGCTTAGGGGCTAACAAAAATCTTTTGTTCTTTTGGTGAGATGAGAGTGCTAACTGTTCTTTGGGGCCTCTCATGAACTCCGTGGTATTGTTGATGAACTTCAGAACATTTTAAGCTTGCCTCGCTGGCAAGTATGGTCCGGGTCATGGTTGAACTTTGGAATGTGAAGAAAACTTTAAAACTCTTGAGTGATGTGTGTAATAGGGCTAGAGGTGCTAAATTATTTCTTCTCGTATCTAGTGCTATTATCGGTACATGTTATTAGCTTAATTGTGGTTGATTGATTGTTAGAGTACGCTGCAGACGGAGGTTCCGAGAATTTTTCCGAGGCTCCAACTCGGGTTCATCGGAGGTTCCTAAACTTTCTGAGGTTCCAACTCGCTAACAGATAACTCCTGTGTGTATGACATGCCATATGCATCACGTATTACTTGTTACACTTCTTTGCACCTCGATGATGTGAATACAACATATCCTATCACTTTACTCACAATGTATGCAATTCAAATGTCATATGAGACATATCACTCTATTCAAAAGGGACATGCATACATTGAGGGGAGACTTGTATTCAAATCATCAAAAGCTCAATCTTTCAAATTAATTGTAACTTTAATTGGGTTGTCAACATTTACCAAAAAGGGGGAGATTGTAAGTGCAATCAAGCCCTATGAGGGTTTTGGTGATGTTGACCACACAATTAAAGAGCTAATGAGCCTTTGAGTTTATTGTGCAAGACAAGAATGTTTTACAGGTGCAAAAGAAAGAAAGGAGACCCTCAATTACATGAAGAAGGATACCTATGCTCTTTGGAGAAGTTTATTTATTTTATCTTTTGAATTTGAGTATAGGACAATCCGTACTATCAAGAGGGATACTAATGGTGAGTTAGGGTGGATTCAAGTGCTCATAGAACATCTATCCTAATCCTAACCCATCCCTTGAAGAAGGAGACCCGCTTTGTTTTGCCCTATTGTTTCCTTGTTCGGAGGTTCCGAGTTTAATCTCGGAGGTTCCACCTTACGGCTTGATCAGAGGTTTCAGAGTTCTAAGTTCAGATTTTTCTGGAGGTTCGACTTTGAAATATGACCACATAGCTCGGATCCGGGGTATTTATACCCCTTGGTCCCCAACGGTCATTCTCTATTCTCCCTAACAAAGGACACATTCTAGCTTCATTCTCACCTTGCATTGACTCCAAACCTACTCTTCCAAATCCTTGCCTAGCATTGATTGAGAGTGGAAATTGAAGTGAGATTGTGAGCAAAACCTTCCATTCCTTGTTCTTGAGCACTTGGAGAAGTCCTAGCAAGCTTGGTGGATCTATTACTCTTGGAGCCTTGCTCCTAGGCGGATAGAGGTTCTTGGAAGCTCTCCAACCCGATTGTGGAAGCTCCAAGCTGTTTGTATTACCCTTGTGATTCTAGTGGAAAGTCTCCTATTACCCAAAGTGATAGGTGAGAGAGAGGAGTGGATCTTTGTGGTCCTTAGCCTTTGTGGCTTCCTCAACAACGTGGACGTAAGCAAGCCTTTGTGGCGGTGAACCAGGATAAATCTTGTCTCGTGTGTGCTTTGATTTATATACTTGCTTATCCATGTTCATGCTTGTTCTTGACTAGATCTTCTAGGGTTTGTCTCCGATCTACTTTGTGGTAGCATCCTAGCTGGTTCTTTGCTTAGAAATCATCTTGCTAGGTCCTTAGTATCTCCTAGAATTTGATAGATCTATTTTTCATCAAGTATTCCAGCTTTATTTCATAGTTGCTCACGAACTAACAGATCTCGGAAGTTCTGTGATTATTTTCGGAGGCTGCCTCGTTCGGAGGTTCCGGAAATAATCTCGGAAGTTCCGAACCCTGACAGTCACTTTGCAGAAAAAGTTTAAATTTGTGTGCAGGCCTATTCACCCCCCCTCTAGGCCATATTGCCTCGATCCTTTCACTTCTCTAAATCATAAAACAAAATTTAAACACAACAAATGAATGGAGGATGAAGAATAATACCTTAGCAACACCTTGGAGGTGAGAAAACTCCACAAATTGATGAGGAAAAATTTGGGTAGCACCTCCCTAGGTTTGAGGCGCCATGGAGAGGAGCTTGCTACTTTGAGCTCTCGCTGAAAAATGGTCGGGCAGGGAAGAAGAAGGGTGTGTGATGTCGATTTTGTATTGGGGCGGCCTTTTGTCCCGGTTGGTAAAACCAGGGACAAAAGGCTCAAGGTCGGCCCCTACCTTTAGTCCCGGGTTGGTTTACCACCCGGGACTAAACCGCCCCAATCATTGCGTAGTGGAGGGTCGGCCTTTAGTCCCGGGTTGGTTTACCAACCAAGACTAAAGGGTCGCCCAATGACCCTATTGTTTTTTTAGTTTAATATATATTAAGGTCTACAAAATTTGTGATAAAGGCTAATATTAAGGCTTAATCAATACTTTGGAGGTGAGAACCCTAATATTAAGGCTTCCAATAAATGAGTCACCGCCTAACATCAATACTTAAGGTCTTAACAAAAATATAAAAAGTTTGTACATCAATACTTAATTAAGGTCTTACAAATATAAAAAGTTCATACATGAATACTTAAGGTACGGTCTTAACAAAGGTAGAGGGGTGCATCAATGCACGCCACATATTTCATACTTCATTCTTCTTTCTTAGATAGTCCATATAGTTGAAGTCTCCGATCTTGAAGTCGAGAACTTCATGAAATATGCCGAGAATGGATCGGTGCACTCTATCGCTTCACAATTACGGTCACATGGACTTCCATAAATTTCAAACAAGTGGCGAGAAAACAAGTGGCACGAAAAATGAAAGATGAGCTGATACTTCCAATTTCTTGTTTGTATAGCATTTGAATTTGTGTAAGAAAATCCCACAACATCCATCACTTGCTCTAGAATTGCATGGAAGCTCTCTGCCGCAAAGGTTTCACCAAACATATCCTACAGTTAAGAATAATGTTATTACGACGCATTAAAAATGCAGAATAAGAAGATTAAAAAAATTTAAATGTGAAAGTGCATCTAGGCCCCTAATTATTTTGGTGATAATGACACGTATAATTTGAGTATTTGATGGTTTATCTAAGATGTGTGCAGGAATAAATGAGACAAAATTTCATATGAGAAAGGAAGGACCTCAACTTGGTATATTTGTGTTGAAGCTCAAATGGCGATTTAAATTTATTTTCTATTTTGAATTTGAGTTTAGGCAACACCGTACTATAAAGAGGGACGAGATCGATCAATCAAAGTTTACTACAAGTGCTCATCTTTAAAAGTCTAGCCACAAAAATCTAGCCAAAATCCAAGAAGCACCTTTGAAAAAGCTTACCCAGCTGTCTGAGCCCCGCCGGGTCATCCGGCCCATCTGGCCGGATCACCCGGTACGCCTCTGGTGGTTGCTGGGTGACCCGGCCCCTCTGGGCGGATGACTCGGCCCCACCGCAGCAGCCAGCCTAACGGCTCTTTGAAGGGAGGGTGTATTTATACCCCCTAACTTCTTCTTCCTAGGGTTGCTGCCCCCAACGAAAAGAACACCTCCTCAAGCTCCATTCCCCCTCTCTCCACTACTCTCCAAGCCACTCCAAGCAAGGATTCTCCTAGGGTTTGGGTGTGAGAGTTTTGAGGTGCTAGTGTGTCCTCCTTGAGCTAGCTCTTCACTCATTCATCTCAAGAAGCACTTGTGGCGGCCAAGATCGATTGATTCTCGTTTGTTACTCTTGAAGCTTGCTTCTAGACGGTTAGGCGTCACCTGTTGAGTGCCTCTCCGTGTGGAGCACCCGTGAATGTTTGTATTACCCATCCTTTGTGGATTTCTCTTAGTGAGCACCAATCTTCCTTTGTGGGGATTGGGTGAGGCAAGAGGCTCTTTGTGATAGCCCTCCCTTTGTGGGATCCTCAACAGAGACGTAGCTTCCTTTGTGGGAGTGAACTTCGGATTAAATCTCTTGTCTTTTGCTTGTTTGAGTTCACCCCTTTTCTCGAACCCTAGAAGCTAGGTTTGGATCGATCTACATATTTGTGTTGTTTCTTGTGAAATCCTTTGTTGCAGGTGGTTACAAGCTCAAATACACAAGTTTTGGTTCATATACTTTCTGCAAATTCGAGTTTTATTAAGCTTATTATACTCTATCTTCGCGTGTTGGTTGATCCGGCCCAAGTGACAGGGTGACCCGGACCCCCCCGGGTCATCCGGCTAGTTGAGCCGGGTCATCCGGCCCCTGATCCGCTGCGCAGATTTTGCAGAATTTTAAAGTGATCCTATTCACCCCCCTCTAGGCATCACAAGATCCTTTCAATTGGTATCAGAGCCTAATCCCTTGATTTAGGCTTAACTGCTAATGGATCAAGATGTCGGGGAGTGGTGGAAACCTCTCCGCTCAAGAACTCGCCGCTCAAGAACTCGCCGCCAAGGAAGCTCAAGATAGAGAGCTCAAGGCCGCTCAAGACCAAGCTGCAGCTCTAAAGCTAATGGGGAAGGCCCTGTCAGCACACCATCCAACATCGCGAGTCGATGATTCCGACTCGACTTGGACTGACCGACTCAAGTGATGAAGATGTCAAGGATGGTGACGATGATCCAAAGAAAGCGGTGAAGAAAAGAAGAAAAGCCAAGAAGAAGAAGACGGCAAAGAAGATGGCCAAGAAGCTCCTCAAGAAGATGATCAAGAAGGAGCAAGCAAAGTATTCACACTCTGGCTACTATGAAGTTCCATTCCACTACGGACGACTTACGGGCAACAATCCTAACGAGAAATTCTATTCCGTACATTTGGGAAAGCCTCCCACTCGATGGGAAAGACTATCCCAAATGGGCTTATGATATGCAAATGCACCTTTACGGGCTTCACCCTTCTCTTTGGAAGATTGTGTGTGTAGGTGTGACAATACCCGCCGAAGGTGAAGCCATGACTATCGAGCATGAACAAGACCTCCACCGTAATGTTCAAGCAACAAGAGTCATCACATCATCCTTGTGTGTTCAAGAGTTCAACAAAGTCCGGAACATCCAAATTGCCAAGGTGATTTGGGATACACTCAAGGAGGCACATGAGGGTACCGATCATGTGAGAAGAGGCAAGATTGACTTGATTCACGGAGAGCTTGAGCTTTTCGTCATGAAGGATGGAGAGACCGTGAGGCAAATGTATGATAGGCTAATCCTCCTTGTCTCGGACATCAAAGCACTAGGAAGCAATGATTGGGATGATGAGAAGGTCACAAAGAAGTTGCTAAGAGCCTTCACAATCGAAAACCCAAACCTAGCAACTATGATAAGAAGAGACCCAAACTACCACAACATGACACCCAATCAACTTCTTGGTGAGATCTTGCATCAAGAGTTGATCAAGACGTGGAGAAGTCACTTACCTTGAAGGTGAACAAGAGTCTAGCCCTTAATGCTAGCTCTAGTGAAGTGGTGGAAGTAAAGCCCAAGACTTCCAAGACTAAGAATGAAGATTTAAGTGAAGAAGGAAGCACGGATGAAGAAACCGCTTTGCCATAAGGAAGTATAAGAAGTTCTTGAAGTTCAAGGCATCAAGGAAAGGTGATGATAGAAAGAAGAAGTCGCAAAGAAAGTGCTATGAGTGTGAGTATGGACACTTCATTGCCGAGTGTCCCAAAAACAAGAACAAGGACAAGAATGAGGAAGAGAAGAAGTACAAGGAGAAGAGCAAGGAGTACAAGAAGAAGTACCAAGGGCGTGCTCACGTGGGTCAACAATGGGACTCAAGTGCTGAAGATGAAGCACCAAAGAAGAAAGGCATGGCAGCACTTGCCATGGCACAAGGAGCATCTTCACCACACCTCTTCAACAACCTCTCCGATGATGAGGACAACTCTCACTTTGCCTCATGGCAAGAGGGAGCAAGGTACAAGAGTCAACCACCTCATCCTCTCTCACCTCATCATCATCCACACCTAGTAATGACATAGACAACCTAGATGAGGAAAAAAAATGGAGGCAAACATGATAAAGCAATTTGGTAAAAAAGGCCATAAAGAAATTAAAAAGCTTTTGGACAAATTAGAGGAAAAGAAGGAGATTCTCCATGAGCAAGAAGACTTGCTTATCCGTGAAAAGGAAAGAAACCTTGCTCTAGAGAAAACCCTTGCCGAGGAATAAGCTAAGGTGGAGAAGTTGACCGTAGGCTTGTCCTTGGCCAATGACTCTAACAAGAGGATGCTAAAGGACTACTCTTTGGCAAATGAATCTTTAGCTTCCCTAAAGACCACTCATAGTGAGCTTCAATCAAGCTTCTCATGCTTGACGGATAAATATAAAAATCTTGAAGCAAACTATAGTGCTCTTTGGGAAAGCACCAAGGTCGACCCCAAGGCAAACTTTGACTCTAATGCCTCCACTAGCAAAGGTTGCTCCATATGTTCAAATGTTGATATAAATGCTCTTAAGACTAACCTTGCAAGGATAGAGGAAACAATTAAGAGCAAAGATAAGGAGATTGCCCGGTTGAACATGTTGATCAACCAAGGTAAGTTGGGTGCCAAGTCCATTCCCAAGGCAATTGACACAAGAGGACTTGGGCACTACAAGGACAACAAGGTCAACGGTAGAAGGGTGGTGAAAGGGCATGAGATCCCCTTGTGGAACAAGGGAGGCTACCTCAACACTATTATAGATATTGCTCATGGAGTAACCACCTCTACCACAACAGAAGAGAAGCCAAAGGTTGTGAACACCACAAAAGGAAATGGTGGGGTTAAGTCTCCACCAAAGGCATCGAAGAATGTGGTGGAACACAAGCCATCTCCCAACTACACTTGTGATTATATTGTGACCTTGGACCACAATGGTAAAATGGTGGTCAAGTATGTTGGAGCCTATGCCAAGAAGGCTATGAGAAAGAGTGTGTGGGTTCCAAAAGTTTATGCTTCTAACCTCCAAAGACCCAAATCTTTTTGGGTACCTAAACCAAAAACTTAAACTTGTTTTGTACGCCTACTCCTCCGGTGGAACCGCATGGCTAATTGATAGTGGTGCCACTAATCATATGACCGGAGATGAATGCTTGTTTGCATCCCTTGAGCATTATGACACCCCTACAGAAACTATCATATATGGAGATAATGGTCAAGGAGATGTGATCGGTTTAGGTAAAATTGCTATCTCAACAAGAAATTCAATTGAAGATGTTTTTCATGTTCAAGGTTTAGGGTACAACTTGTTGTCGGTTAAACAACTTTGTGAGAAAGGCTACAATTGTCTCTTTACCAAAGAGGGTGTGACCGTCTCTAGAAGTGAGGATTCCTCTATTGTCTTTGGGTCACCTAAGGGAAAGCTTTACTATGTGGACTTCACAAAAGTAAAGGTGGACCCTAAGGCTTGCTTAGTGGCAAAATCCGACATGGGTTGGCTTTGGCATCGCCGACTAGCTCATGTTGGCATGAGGAACTTGGCCAAACTTCAAAAGGACGAGCACATCCTAGGACTAACAAATGTTGTTTTTGAGAAAGATAGGTTGTGTAGTGCATGTCAAGCGGGAAAGCAAGTTGGAGCGCATCATCCCGCCAAGAACATCCTTTCAACATCAAGACCGTTGAAGCTTCTACACATGGACTTGTTTGGACCAATTGCCTACATAAGCATCGGTGGTAACAAATATGGTTTAGTAATTGTTGATGACTTTTCCCGTTTCACTTGGGTATTCTTTTTGCAAGATAAAAGTGAAGCAAAGGGAGTGGTCAAAAATTTCATAAGAAGAGTTCAAAATGAGTTCGAGCTTAAGGTCAAGAACATAAGAAGTGACAATGGCTCAGAGTTTAGGAACACTCAAGTTGAAGAATTCCTTGATGAAGAAGGCATCAAGCATGAACTCTCCGCTCCATACACTCCTCAACAAAATGGTGTTGTTGAGAGGAAGAACCGTACGTTGATTGAAGCGGCAAGAACAATGCTTGATGAGTACAAGACTCCGGACTCATTTTGGGTGGATGCCATCAACACCGCGTGCCATGCCGCCAACCGCCTCTACCTCCACAAGTACTTGAGCAAGACTCCCTATGAGATCATCACCGGTAAGAAACCTAGTGTGCACTACTTTAGGGTCTTTGGGTGTAAGTGTTTCATACTTAACAAGAAACCCAAAGCCTCAAAGTTTGCATCCAAGGTTGATGAAGGTTTTCTCATTGGTTATGGAACTAATGAACATACCTATCGTGTTTTCAACAAGACCACCGGTTGTGTTGAGACCATGGTAGACGTGAAATTTGATGAATCCAACGGCTCTCAAGGAGAGCAAGTTAGTGAAAACCTTGTAGATGATGAAGAGTCTCCAAGCATATCCATCTTTAGAATGGGCACCGGTGAAGTGATGCCAAGGGAAGTTCAAGCTCAAGTCCAGGTTGACACAAGCAATCAAGATCCACCATCATCAACAAGAGTTGAACCACCTAGTTCTCAAGTTCATTAAGATGAAGGTCAAGCTCATGGTGACGATCATGGGAGTGGCTTTGATCAAAGGGAAGAACAAGGTGGTGAAGCTCAACCACAAGCGCCTCAAGTTGAAGATGATGATGATGGACCCATTCAACGTCAATCTCAAGCACCACATCCAAGGGTTCATCAAATGGTTCAACGAGATCACCCCGTTGACAATATTCTTGGTAGCATCCAAAGAGGGGTAACAACTCGCTCAAGATTGTCAAACTTTTATGCGTTTTACTCGTTTGTTTCTTCTTTGGAACCTCTTATTGTGGATCAAGCTCTTGAGGACCCGGATTGGATTATTACCATGGAGGAAGAATTGAAGAACTTCAAGAGGAATGAAGTTTGGGAGTTGGTGCCAAGACCCAAGCAAAATGTGATCGGCACCAAATGGGTTTTTAGGAACAAGCAAGATGAATTTGTTGTTGTCACAAAGAACAAGGCAAGGCTCGTGGGCAAAGGCTATACTCAATTTGAAGGCTTGGACTTTGGAGAGACTTATGCTCCGATGGCTAGGCTTGACTCAATTCGTATACTCTTGGCCTATGCTACTCATCATGACTTTAAGCTTCATCAAATGGATGTGAAGAGCGCATTCTTGAATGGACCTCTCCAAGAAGAAGTTTATGTTGAACAACCACCGAGCTTTGAAGATCCAAACTTTCCCAACCATGTGTACAAGCTCCATAAGGCGCTCTATGGGCTTAAGCAAGCTCCTAGAGCATGGTATGAATGTCTTAAGGATTTTCTTCTCAAGAACGGTTTTGAGATAGGCAAAGCCGATTCTACTCTCTTCATTCAAAGAAGTGGAAAAGATATCTTTGTTTGTCAAATTTATGTTGATGACATTATCTTTGGGTCTACTAATGATAAATTATGTGAAGAGTTTACTAGGATCATGACCAAGAGATTCGAGATGTCTATGATGGGTGAATTGAAGTTCTTTCTTGGGTTTCAAATCAAGCAAATGAAGGAAGGGACTTTCTTATGTCAAACCAAGTATGTGAAGGATATGCTCAAGAGGTTTGACATGGCCGACTCTAAGCCCATCAAGACTCCTATGGCATTAAATGGACATCTTGATCTCAATGAAGAAGGGAAGTCGGTCGACCAAAAGGTATATCGCTCCATGATTGGCTCCCTCCTTTACCTTTGTGCATCTAGGCCCGATGTCATGCTTAGTGTGTGCATGTGTGCAAGATTTCAAGCTAATCCTAAGGAGTGTCATCTAATGGCCGTTAAGAGAATCTTTAGATATTTGGTACACACTCCTAACCTTGGCTTATGGTATCCCAAGGGCTCCACTTTTGATTTACTTGGCTATTCCGATTCGGACTATGCCGGTTGCAAAGTAGATCGAAAGAGTACAACGGGGACTTGCCAATTTCTTGGTAGGTCTTTGGTGTCATGGAAATAAAATTCGGTTGCTTTATCCACGGTAGAGTATGTGGCGGTCGGTGCGTGTTGTGCACAACTCTTGTGGATGAAGCAAACGTTGAGTGATTACGGTTGTATGTTTAGCAAGATTCCGCTCTTGTGTGATAATGAGAGTGCTATCAAGCTAGCAAACAATCCGGTGCAACACTCTAGAACAAAGCACATAGATATTCGACATCATTTCTTAAGGGATCATGAGGCTAAGGGAGATATTGCTCTACGTCATGTAAGCACAGAGAGGTAACTTGCCGATATCTTCACTAAGCCTCTAGATGATCAAAGGTTTTGTGCTTTGAGGAGTGAACTAAACATCTTGGATTCTCGTAACTTGGCTTGACATGTTGCACATACTTGTTTGTTGCCTAGATAGGTTGAAAAAGGCTTTATTTTCTTTCATTTGTGTGAGTCTTTCGAAAATTTGGATTTTGAGATCCTTGGATCAATTTTTAGCCCAAGTGACTATTGTTATGGATTGTTGATTGTGGCTAGTCACTTGTGGTTAAAAGTTTATTATATGTCCACTAGCTATATCTCTATATATCTCAATCTCCAAATCTATCAAAACTTCCATATCTTTCATCCCTAAGCCTTTTGGGCGTCCTCTGGGCTCGCCGGATGACCCGACCCATCTAGCCGGATGACCCGGCGCGGCTCTGGAGGATGCCGGGTCACCCGGGCTCGTCGCAGGGGGTATATAAACTGCACGCCGGCGGCTTGAAACCCTAAAATCCTCACTTCTTCACACTCAAACCGCCGCTGCCGCTCTCTCACTCTCCTAGGTGATTTTCAAGCTCCACCAAGGGATTCGACCGTGGTTGGGGGCATTGGGTTGCTCTCCTCCTCAAGAGCTCCTTCCTCTCCAGATCATCCGGAAACTTCGCGGGAATCCAACGGTAAAATCGATTAAAATCCCCAAATTTCCGATCTCTCAATGTGGTTCGTTCTAGATTATTTCCATCGGTCAAATGCTTCTATATAGACCCTAGAACATACCCCTATGATCTTGTTCCGTTTCATCAACTCCATCCTTGCCTAGCTCGGATTAGGGTTCATCCGTCAAAGGGTCTCACCCCCTCTATGGATGACCGGACGGGACCTAGACGACCCAATGAGCTTTGTCTCATGCAAGTATTTTGCTTTCTCGTCGAAACATCTACCAATCCTAATTACGTGTATGCATTCTTACTTCACAGATGGGTAGAGAAATAGAAAGTGCTCGAGGCAAGGAAATTGTATCAGAAGAAAGTGAGGAAGAAGAAACTCGTGCTAGTGATGAAGAGGAATATCGTGCTTCGGATGAGGAGTACGGTATTCACTACCATACCAAGAGGTCCAAGCCACAAGCTCCTGCCGCTTGTGCACAAGGTCGTGGCCGTGGACAAGAAGGCAATCCCATCCTTAAGAAGAAGACCACCTCCATTGGTGTGAGGACGAAGAGAGCAAGCTCAAGTGAGGTTGGGGACCGCTATGATGCGGATATGGACATCTCTGACTATGTGAACATGGTGGTTCCCGTTCACGCCCCGGAGCGTTGTAGGCATGATCCTCCTATGGTGAATTACATGAGAAGCGGCACCGACATGAGACCCCATTACTTTCAAGACCCAAGGCGACTCCAAAGGTCTTTCTTTGGTGATGATCGGTTTTGGCATGCTTATCAAGCGGACTGGTGTGAGTCCACTATCTTGAACAAAGGGCGTGTCACCACGGAGATGAAGTGGATTGATTGGCAATTCTTACTTGATTTACCTCCTCCTCTTCAAGAACTCACTCAAGCTGTGTATACTCGCTGCCGCCATATGGGAGTTTCTTATCTCATGGGTTTGTCGTGTGATTGGTCGGAGGAAGTGGTGGCTCAGTTTTATGCAACCCTTTATGTTGACAACGACAACAACACCATGCACTTCACTCTTTGGGGTAAGAGATTCTCCTTCTCAGTTTGGGAGTTTGCCAATATCTTCAAACTTAGAAGTGCCACATCCACAAACTGTTTCTCTAGTGATCTTATGCGCATTCATAGTGGAGATGAGCTAGAAGTGACAAAGATGAAATTCATGTATGATAGAGCCTATGGAAATATCAAGTTTGGTCATACTAGTGGTCTCACTCCTTACTACAAGATGCTCAATCTACTTTTTAGGCACACTCTCACTCCTAGAGTCGGTGATTCCAATAACATCTCCCATAGAGCTAGAAATTTGCTTTATCAAATGGCTCCGGGTTTACCACAATTCAATGTTTGTCATTATCTTTAGATGGAGATCATTACATGCTCTTACACTGCTTCTAGTGGTTGCCACTATGCTCCATATATCTTCATGCTTGTCAAACATGCCACCAAGCTTGACCTTCCAACCGACACTCATCATGAGAAGTATCAAACTAGCAAGGGCAAGCTAATCCAAACCTTCAAACTTGGCAAGCATCAGACTGGCATTGACCCTAAGGGAGATTATCCGGGCATATATCCATTGATGGACACGTGATACGGGCCTCATCCTCTCAAGCTCAACCTCCAAGGTGCTCATTTGATCCTTCCAATGGAAGGTGCCTCTCACTCAAGGGGTCCCTAGGAACAAGAAGGGAAAGCTGAATTTTCTTGCCAAAGGGATCTTTGCTTGCTTCAACCTTGGTCGTCAAAATGCAAGGAAGCGTGAAAAGGATAGAAAGTGGCACGCCGAGGAGTATCATAAGGCCGAAGTGGAGAGAAAGGCCATGATGACAAAATTGGATATGCCACACTCTCCCGTTTGTGAGCTTAGGACTTTTGATCCTCCCTCTCCCATTCCTAATCCTTGGGAGGACCTTGGCTCTTGCGTCCCGGTGGATGAAGAAGAAGAAGAAGAAGAAGAAGAAGAGGACTACGGTGGTGAGGAGGAAGAGGACTACGATGATGAGGAGTAGCTTCCCTTTTTGGTGCTTGGTGCCAAAGGGGGTGTGAAATTTGAAGGATGGAAGCCCCTCACAAAATCATCTTTTTATCTATCTATCTTATGCTATTCATGTATTAGTCTAGTGGACATGTAATGAACTAAGTGATGGTGTGATGGATGGTTGCCAATTGAGAACTTTTAGTTATGTAAGACTTATTTGTGGTACTCTACTTATGCTAGTGTGGTGTAATGAATCTTATTTATCGTGTGTGATGCATGTGTAGGTTGATGATATGTTATTTCTCACTTTGTTGTTGTGATATATCTTGTCATATGCATCACGTTTTATTGCTCATCACACTTATGCACTATGTATTGTATGTAATGATTTAGGGGGAGCCCACTCTAAATATGTGCCATTGGCATTTGAGGCCATTCTAGTTGATGAAGCACATATTTAGGGGGAGTTCTTCTCTAAATAATTGGACACAACTCTTGAATTTTATTCCTATCTTGTGAGCTCAAATTATGGTTGTCATCAATCACCAAAAAGGGGGAGATTGAAAGTGCATCTAGGCCCCTAATTATTATGGTGATAATGACAAGTATAATTTGAGTATTTGATGGTTTATCTAAGATGTGTGCAGGAATAAATGAGACAAAATTTCATATGAGAAAGGAAGGACCTCAACTTGGTATATTTGTGTTGAAGCTCAAATGGAGATTTAAATTTATTTTCTATTTAGAATTTGAGTTTAGGCAACACCGTACTATAAAGAGGGACGAGATCGATCAATCAAAGTTTGCTACAAGTGCTCATCTTTAAAAGTCTAGCCACAAAAATCTAGCCAAAATCCAAGAAGCACCTTTGAAAAAGCTGAGCCGGGTCATCCACCCATCGCCGGATCACTCGACGCCTGGTGGTTCTTGGGGTGACTGACCCTCCGGCTGGGATGACCGGCCCAGTGCTGGCCGGCCTAACGGCTCTTTGAAGGGAGGGGGTATTTATACCCCCTCACTTCTTCTTCTTCCTAGGGTTGCTACCCCCAACGAAAAGAACACCTCCTCAAGCTCCATTCCCCTCTCTCCACTACTCTCTAAGCCACTCCAAGCAAGGATTCTCCTAGGGTTTGGGTGTGAGAGAGTTTTGAGGTGCTAGTGTGTGCTCCTTGAGCTAGCTCTTCACTCGTTCATCTCAAGAAGCACTTGTGGCGGCCAAGATCGATTGATTCTCGTTTGTTACTCTTGAAGCTTGCTTCTAGACGGTTAGGCATCGCCCGTTGAGTGCCCTCTCCGTGTGGAGCACACGGGAACGTTTTTATTACCCATCCTTTGTGGATTTCTCTTAGTGAGCACCAATCTTCCTTTGTGGGGATTGGGTGAGGCAAGAGGCTCTTTGTGATAGCTCTCCCTTTGTGGGATCCTCAACGGAGACGTAGCTTCCTTTGTGGGAGTGAACTTCAGATTAAATCTCTTGTCTTTTGCTTGTTTGAGTTCACCCCCTTTTCTCGAACCCTAGAAGCTAGGTTTGGATCGATCTACATATTTGTGTTGTTTCTTGTGAAATCCTTTGTTGTAGGTGGTTACAAGCTCAAATACACAAGTTTTGGTTCATATACTTTCTGCAAATTCAAGTTTTATTAAGCTTATTATACTCTATCTTCGCGTGTTGGTTGTCCAGTGATGTGGGTGACCCGAACCCCGGGGTCATCCGGCCATTGAGCCGGGTCATCCACTGATCATGCTCGATTTTGCAAAATTTTAAAGTGATCCTATTCACCCTCCCTCTAGGCATCACAAGATCCTTTCAAAATGGTGCTCCATACCTTGTCATGTTCATTCAGCCGACAAAGTCTCTCTGCGGTTGTGGTGACACTTTCTCCTTCCTCGAGTGACTTTATTAGAAAATAAGAGTAATCTGGCTCAAAATACCCATTAGCGTTTAGTTGTTGTAAGCATGCCTGCACGGCGGTCCTTTCATAAGTCCTCTTAACTAGTGTAGGGGTACCCCACCCAACAATTGATACCATTTGGATGGGTTCTGAAGACAGCGAGGAGGAATTTTGTCCTCGAACGGCTATGTCAAACGAGATTTTTAATTGTATGGAATTGTTTGGACCGACAATGACGCATTGTGTAACAAGAGGGGTACCACCTAAATTTTCAACAACATGTGCGAGCCACTGCAAATGATTGAGAACCTGCATTGTATGAAAGTAATATTATTATCCGTGTGTAGTACGTAAACATCAAATTTATACAACGAAAGAATATTACTATGTTGGGAAGAGGTCCACGACTTGATCACCAAGAGGTAACTCAATCACACCATGGGTGAAGTGTATGCACCGACGACGAGCCAAAGGTGGCGGTCATCAAAAATGATTCCACGACGCCGCCACGGCGACCACATGACGAGAATAACTTGCCATAGTTATTCGGACTACTCTGTAATATATATAAAACAATTCTTAAATAAGAGAATGCTTAAATTTATTCTATATAAAACAAAATATATAAGACCTATTTTCTCATTTTCTAATAACTAAACAGATAAGTGCAAGAGCTCGTTCGTGTGCGGTGAGCGAGGCGACGTAAGTCACATGACTATACCTTTTCTAATCACCTGATCATTTAGGAAGTACAACCTCACATCACCATCATATACACGCACCTCGCCTCCCACTTACAGTTCTCTACATCGCCAAGCTACTTCATCTCCTACCTAGCTACAGGCCCGACATCACCGAGCCACGATAGCCCGGCTCACGGGTGATGTCGACCGTAGCTAACTAGGATGTAAGGCTCCGGTACGAACGTCCAACCAACCGTATATATGGAAAAAGGAAAAAAAAAGAGAATGCCTAAATGTATTCTAAATAAAAATAAGAAATACTTGACAAAAATGAATTAAATAGGTAGGTAGTATATTTTCGTTTGGTAATGACCATTTTTTAATAAACTAACTTCTAATAAATTAAGCTAAATGTAAAATTAAATGCATCTATCATCTAAAAGTTAAAATCAATTATCTCTATAGCAAAAACTATAAAATTAGAGGATAAATCCCTATGTGAAACTATGCTTAAAAATATGTGAAACTAAATACAATGTTAGCTAAATCTAAAACATCTGAAAACATCATCTCACTGGTGGAAAAAGGGCCTTTCGTCCCGAGTGGGAAAGGTATTAAGTCCCTAAAGCCCCACCCGGGACTAATACATAGAGACGAAAGCCCCCCCTTTCTTACCGGGTGCCCAACCGGGACTACACACGCGCACGTCACAAGTCACAAGTCACGCGATTTTTTCACGCGAAATATACGCGTGCGCGGTGCGGGGATTCGAACTTGTGACCTGTAGCCTCGCGTGTAACTTCCTTACCATCTCACCTATACAGCACATGTGATTGAGTAGAGAATGCAATCCTCTTATAGTGACTCGTGGGAGACTCTTTAGTCTCGGTTCGTAACACGAACCGAGAATAAAGGGGGGTCTTTAGTCTCGGTTCGTAACACCAACCTAGACTGAACCTTTAGTCTAGGTTGGTGTTACGAACCGAGACTAAAGGGGGGTCCTTTAGTCTCGGTTCGTAACACCAACCTAGACTGAACCTTTAGTCTAGGTTGGTGTTACGAACCGAGACTAAAGGGTCGGAGCTCTCCTACCACTCATGGCCACGTCGTCCCAAAACCTTTAGTCTCGGCTCCAAAATTCAACCGGGACTAATGTGTAGGAACAAAGGTCGTTTTTCCACCAGTGTCTCTTAGCTCCTCCTACCACCTAAAAATCTAAATCCATATTTTCTCCATTTTTAACCATAAAAACGAAATTTAATCATAACAAATGAAGGAAGGATGAAGAATCAAACCTTAGCAACACTTTGGAGGAGAGAAATCTTCACAAATTGATGACGAAAAAATTGGACATCAACTCCCTAGGAGAAGAACTTAAGCTCTCGGGTGAATGTTAGCTCGGGTAGAGGAAGAAGAAGGGAGGCAGGGATATATAGGCGCACCCTTTAGTCCCGAGTGGTATTACCACCCTGGACTAAAGATGAGCCTTTAGTCTCGGGTGGAAACTTTAGTCCCGGGTGGTGTTACGACCCGAGACGAAAGGCTCACCCTTTAGTCTCGGGTCGTAATACCACCCGGGACTAAAGTTCACTACTAGAAAACCGACCTTCTGTACCGGGTGGCAACCCACATTAGTGTCGGTGGCCACTGCACAGCTAAGGCGGCACTAATGTGGGCAGCCACATTAGTACCAGGTGGAGTTGACAACCGGTACTAAAGTGGTAGCCCTGCCGCCAGCCTTCTTTTCTTTCTTTTTTTCTCTTTTCTTTTCTTTTCCTTTCCCTTTCTTCATCTCAAATCCATCTCATCTCTTATCTCAAATTCACACAGCACAACCATTATCAACAATCAAAGGTACAAGAACATATCTCGATCCATCTCATTTCTATCTCGATTCACACACACAAGCATCTCATTCATCTCATCTCTCAACATTCACACTCACAAAATCACCGAATCAAAACTAGATCTTACAACACAATCGAATGAATCACAAGAATCCATCCCTCCACCCACCCGCCATCGGGCTGGGCTCGCCCGCTGCGCCGCCCGCTGCAGTCTCCGCACCGCCTGCAGGCTCCCTGCTCCGCGCCTCGAGGCCGGGCGCCGCGCCTTGGCTACCGCCCGCCCTCCGCGCTTGGCTCCAGCACCTCCGCGCCCACCTCCCGCACGCCAGCCCCGGTCGGCACCACTACGCCACCGCGCCGAGAGGCCGCGCGCTGCTGCGCCATCGCACCGGGACGGCCCGGCCGGCGTACCTGCCTCAGATCCGCGCCTACCTGGAATAAAGCAGAGGAAGAAAATGAGATAAGGATGGAATGAGAGAGAGAGAGAGAGGAGAGGTGGTGTGCGGTGGGAGTGGAGAGAGAGAGCGAGGTGGGAGTGGGTGTGGTGATTTTTCTAAGTGTTGGCAGTTTGGCACCGGGTGGCAGCTCGAGAACATTAGTACCGGGTCCTCTTTTCAGCCGGTACTAATGTGCCCACATTAGTACCGGGTGGTGTCTAGAACCGGTACTAATGTAGGAGCCTCACATCAGTACCGAGCCTAGACACCAACCGGTACTAATGTGAGACATTAGTACCGGCTCTAGCCACGACATACTAATGTGGCTCTGGGGCGCAGGCGGGCCTCTCCTTCCCTAAGATGAGATGTGGACATCGCATCCGATGGGCAAAATACCCGCTACTGATGTCCTGGACAGAAGCCCCCTTTTCTAGTAGTGGTCTGGCGCCAATAATTGCGCTCGTGAGTTGACGCCAGCCTTTTAGTCCCGGTGGTATTACCACCCGAGACTAAAGCGGCGCAAACAACCTTCCGAGGCCACGTCGCCCCAATAGCATTTGTCCTTCTCCAAAGTTGAACCGGGACAAATGCTTGGGATCAAAGGTTGTTTTTCCACCAGTGGATTACGCTCATGTCATTGATTTTACTTTCTTGTTATATATATATATATATATATATATATATATATATATATATATATATATATATATATATATATATATATATATATATATATATATATATATATATATATGTTCATGATTTATATTTGAATATGACAATCTAGAAGTGCTGATAGTTCCATCGTTCTTGGCAATGGTGGAGTCTAGAGATTGAAGGTAAAATGTTTAGTGTTCCGGAATGTCTAAGATTAATTTATTTTTTCTAGCATGTTTTAACGGAATTTTGTTCTTGAAAATATGATAAAAGCTTTTCCTCCAAGTTATATTAAAAGAAGAAAATAAACCAAATACTTGTTGAGCTTTTTTGAGTAGAAATCAAGCAAAACCCCACACAACTAGGGTTGCACCACAGCTCATTTCTAGTTTTTAAAAGGATAAGTAGGAATAGTATAGGCGGAGCCGAACTGCACCAACCCTAGGTGAGTAAGTAGGTTGTGTTTGCTGCCCGTCTGGAGAGACCTGAGAGGGAGTGGGGGTAAGCTTGTGAAGAAGCGAGCTATGGCTGTCTTTGGCAAAGATTATGCTCCGGCTCCGGCGAAGCTCTGCGAAAGGACCTTGGGAAAAACAGCTCTCACATGGAGCCTCATGATATCTTGTCTCTAGAGCAGATCGATGGAGCGGGAGCCAAAAATGTCGGCTCCCCAAGGCTCCATCCTGCCTCCGGGGCTAAACTCCCTAGTTTGCCCATGGATGCAGAGGTCAGTGAGCTGGTGGGTGTGTCGGTGATGGGAGGTGTGGTCAACGGTGGTGAGAGCACGTTGGGGGCGGTGGGAGCTCGACGGCGGATGGAGGAGGAGCCGAAGATAGTCGACGGTGGGAGAGAGGCGACCGACAGCTGGCACAGCCGCTCAGGGGAGGGTGTCGGCGAGGAGAGGTGCGAGGCCAATGAGCACGGGACCGCATGGGGGATGGTGCCGATGAGGGAAGGTGGGAGTCTAGCGGGGCAGTGCGCCGGCGAGGGGTGGTCGGCTACCGGTGTGCGCAGAACGACGCAGCGTCGGTCGGTGAGCAGCGAATGGATATAATGAGAATGAAGGAGAGGGAGAGAAAGAATAAGGAGAAAAGAGAAATGAAAAAAGAGAAAATAATAAGAATAAAAAGGAAAAGGAAAAGAAAATATAATAGGAAGGAAAAAAGAATAGAGGAAAAGAAAAAAAAGGAAAATGAAAAAAGAAGGGTATTATAAACATTTCATCCTCTTATCCATGTTACATAGTCAGGAGAAGTTGTTTTGCCAAATATTTTTCCAACTAGACAAGCCACAGCGTGAAAAGGCTACTTCAGCAGCACAACTACAGTCGGAGCCGTTCAAGCCACAATGACAAGTCACATCTGTGCCAAACTGACCATATATACCTTGATGACTATGGTCGACCCAGCTAACAACTTTGCCAACTCAGTATATACATTCTCATCAAAATTCGGACAAATGAAACCTATATCTTAATGTGAACTGTATACATGCATGTTTCCTTTATGTGTGCTAAGCCATATATGTTTGTGGTCATTTCCAGGGACGGATCTGGCAGTGGTGCGGGAGGGGCTCAACCCCCGCACATATAGGAACACCATTGAAATGAGAGGGGAGAAGGAGGGAGAAGAAGAGGGGGAAAAAGGAGGAGGAATGGTTGAAGGAAGGTGAAGGGGAACAAGACCCTCTAAAATGAATCTAGAAGTGCTGACAGTTCCAACGTTCTTGGCAATGGTGGAGTCTAGAGATCAATGGTAAAATGTTTAGTTTTCCAGAATGTTTAAAAGATTTATTTATTCTTTCTAGCATGTATATCACCCGGATTTTTGTTCTTGAAAAATATGATAAAAGCTTTTCCTCCAAGTTATATTAAAAGAAGAAAATAAAAAAATACCCATTGAGCTTTTTTGAGTAGAACTCAAGCAAAAACCCGCACAACTAGGGTTGCACCACAGCTCTATTTCTAGCTTTTAAAAGGATAAGTAGGAATAGTATAGGCGGGGTTGGACCGCACCAAACCTAGGTGAGTAAGTATGTTGTGTTTGCTGCCTGTCAGGACAGACAGGAAAAAGGGCAGGGTTAAGCTTGTGAAGAAGCAAGCTATATGGGTGTATTTGGTAAAGATTATGCTCCGGCTCTGCGAGTAACTTCGTGCGAAGCTCTGCCAAAGGGCCTTGGGAAAAAAACTCTCACATAGAGCCTCGAGATACATGGTCTCTGGAGCATTTGATGGAGCGGGAGCCAAAAAGTCAGCTCATGAGGCTGCATCCTGCCTCAAGGCTAAACTCCATAGTTTGCCCATGGATGTAGAGGCAAGTAAACTGGTGGGTGTGTTAGCAGTAGGGGGAGGTCAACGACGGCGAGGGCACAACAGTGTATGGAGGAGGGGTCAGAGACAGCCAACGGTGGGAGAGAGGCGTCCGACAGCTGACGAAGCCGCGCACGGAAGGGTGTTGGCGAGGGGAGGTGTGAGGCCAGTGAACGCAGGGCCGTGGGGATGGTTGCGACTATTAGATTAGTGCAGGATATCTGTAGTTTCCAAATTGTTGTAAACTCTATCTCCTGGCGATCCTATCTGATGGTTGCTGATGCCTATGTAAAGCCACGTCCGGGGCTATTCCGTGACTGAACGAAACACGTAAACACCGCGACCCAAGCTAGGGCGACGGTGCTTCCGCTCCTCTGATTAATCTTACATGGTAATCAGAGCCTTTTTCCCTTGAGTAGATCGCAACCAAGCTTCTGCCATGGCGAGTTCATCATCCAACCCCTCCAATCCTCTCTTCGGCCAGCCCGTTACCGAGAAACTCAACAGATCCAATCATGCGCTGTGGAAAGCACAAGTGCGTGCAGCGATTCGTGGAGCCCGGCTCCAGGGCTACCTCACCGGCGCTTGCAAGATGCCAGCCGCTGAGGTCGTGACAAAGGGCGCCGACGGGAAGGAAGTCAAAGTGCCGAACCCGGCACTGGAAGATTGGGAGGCCGCGGACCAACAGGTCCTCGGTTACCTCCTAGCCTCGATCTCCAAGGAAGTGCTCACGCAGGTGGCCACAAGCACCACTGCGGCTGAAGCATGGAAGGCCATTGAAGACATGTTTGCGTCACAGACGCGCGCGCGGTCCGTGAACATACGGATTGCCCTAGCAACGACCAAGAAGGAAAACTTGTCTGTTGCAGAGTACTTCGGCAAGATGAAGGCTCTTGGCGACGACATGGCTGGTGTTGGATGGCCCCTAGAAGATGAAGAGCTAGTGGAGTACATCCTCACCGGCCTAGGCGAGGACTTCTCGCCGCTTGTCTCTGCTCTTTGTGCCAGAGTGGAACCCATCTCAGTTGGTGAGCTCTATTCTCAACTCCTCAATTTTGAAACTAGAATGGATCTGATCTATGGAGGAGGCAACTCTGGGTCGGCAAATTCTGCCACTTGAGGTCGTGGATCTTGGCGCGGCAAGGCACCCTCGCGCGGGAAAGGAGCTCCCCGCGGTGGTGCATCTCCTGGTCGTGGTGCTCCTGGTTCTGGCCGTGGTAACACTGGTCCAGGATCAGGGGGCCGTGGCTCCTACAACAACAATGAGCGCGGTTCCTACACCAACACTAACCGTAGCGCAACAGGATCTGAAGACAGATGCCAAGTGTGCTTCAAAAAGAATCACACCGCCATAGAGTGTTGGCACAGGTTCGATGAGAACTATGTGCCAGATCAGCGGCTTGTCGCAGCCGCCACCGGCTCATATGGTGTGGACACTAACTGGTACACCGATACTGGTGCCACCGACCATGTGACAGGCAGCTTGGAGCAGCTGTCGATCAAGAACAAGTATCATGGAGGCGATCAGATTCATACAACTAGTGGAACAGGTATGGACATTAGTCATATTGGTCGTACTACAATTCATACCCCTACTCGTGACATTCATCTTAATAATGTTCTTTATGTTCCCCAAGCTAAGAAAAATCTTGTTTCTGTTCACCGTCTTGCTGCTGACAACTCTGCCTTTCTAGAATTTCACCCTGATTTCTTTTTGATTAAGGATCAGGAAACGAAGAATACACTCCTTAGAGGAAGATGTTACAAGGGGCTTTATCCTTTGCCTGCGCCATCAATAAAGCAAGCCTACAACACCACCAGATTGCCTCTGTCTCGGCTTGGCCATCCTTCTCTTTTGTCGTAAAACAAGTTGTTAAAAGCAACAGTCTTCCATATCTTGATGAGTCCTCGAGTCAGTCGGTTTGTGATGCTTGTCAACAAGGGAAGAGCCATCAGTTGCCCTATCCCAAGTCCTCTAGTGTTTCTAAATTTCCTTTAGAGCTTGTGTTCTCTGATGTCTGGGGTCCAGCACCAGAGTCTTTTGGTCGAAAGAAATATTATGTGAGTTTCATCGATGATTTTAGCAAATTCACTTGGGTTTACCTTTTAAAGTATAAATCTGAAGTTTTCCAGAAATTCCAAGAATTTCAAACCCTTGTAGAACGATTGTTTAATCGAAAAATTCTTTCTATGCAAACCGACTGGGGAGGCGAATATCAAAAACTTAATTCCTTTTTCACTAAAGCTGGCATCCTACACCTTGTATCTTGTCCGCATACCCATCAGCAAAATGGCCCTGCTGAGAGGAAACACCGCCACATAGTTGAGACAGGTCTTTCCCTCTTGTCGCATGCAGCTATGCCCCTCAAATATTGGGATGAGGCATTTCAGACTGCAGTTTATCTTATCAACCGTATGCCTAGCAAAACTATTGAACAAAACACACCCTTAGAACGTCTTTTTCATCAAAAACCCGATTACACATCTATGAGGGTGTTTGGATGTGCATGTTGGCCTCATCTACGCCCATACAATACTCGCAAACTTGAGTTTCGTTCTAAACGATGTGTGTTTCTTGGATATAGCACTATGCACAAAGGCTACAAGTGCCTCGATATTTCTACTGGCCGCATTTATATTTCCAGGGATGTAATTTTTGATGAAAATATTTTTCCCTTCTCGGAATTACATTCTAACGCTAGCGCACGTCTCCGCTCTGAGATCCTCTCTCTACCGTCTCATCTTGTTAGTCATGATTTTGGGGGAGAATCTGCAGTAGATCAATATGCTAATTGTCCTCCTGATAGCTCTAATCTTTCTGCTGAGTTACGTGTTGAAAGCCAGGAAGAAATTGGTGTACAGGGAGGAGTTCTCGGAGCAACTGCAACCGGTGCTGATCCTGGAGTTAATGGCGCTGTTCCATGCATGGGAGAATCCACGCCCTGCCATTCTGAGGCGGCCACGACACCGGCTGTCCCCTCGACAATGACTGTGGCCGACACAAATGAGACTCAAGCAGATCCTGCGCACCAACCAGGAGCTGGCAGCAATACTGCTGATGGCACCAGCAATCCTGCACCAACGGATGTATCTTCGGCGCCAGCTCCACCAGCAACTCGTCCTACGACGCGTCTACAAAACGGTATCCGTAAACCCAAGGTATATACTGATAGCACTGTACGGTATGGGATGCTGACTTCTATAGAAGAACCTAATACAGTTGATGAAGCATTAGCTGACAATAATTGGAACGCAGCTATGAACCTAGAGTACGATGCTTTAGTAAAAAATAAAACATGGCATCTTGTCCCTCCACAAAAAGGTCGCAATGTCATTGGATGCAAATGGGTGTATAAGGTGAAAAGAAAATCTGATGGTAGCTTGGACAGATACAAAGCTCGCTTAGTAGCAAAAGGGTTCAAACAACGATATGGGATTGACTATGAAGATACTTTTAGTCCTGTTGTTAAAGTTGCTACCATTCGTATTATTCTATCTATTGCCGTGTCCCGTGGCTGGAGTCTATGGCAACTTGATGTGCAAAATGCATTTTTGCATGGCATTCTTAAAGAAGAAGTTTATATGCAGCAACCTCCTGGTTTTGTAGACCCTTCCAAGCCTAATTGTCTGCAAATTGGACAAGGCTTTGTATGGATTGAAACAGGCACCTCGAGCATGGTACTCCAGATTAAGTACCAAGTTGGTTGCTCTCGGGTTTAGGGCTTCCAAAGCTGACACTTCACTATTTTTCTACGATAAAGGTGGTGTCAGTATATATGTTCTTGTTTATGTTGATGACATTATTGTGGCTAGTTCTACAGAACAAGCTACTGCAGCATTGCTTCAAGACCTCAAAGGGGACTTTGCTCTTAAAGATTTGGGTGAGCTACACTATTTTCTTGGAATTGAAGTTACTAAAATAAGAGATGGAATAATCCTTTCTCAAGGCAAGTATGCTTCTGATCTTCTCAAAAGAGTAGGTATGACGGATTACAAACCTGTTACTACTCCTCTATCTACTAGTGAGAAGTTATCTTTTCATGAGGGAACCTTGTTGGGGCCGGATGATGCATCGCGGTACAGAAGCATAGTAGGTGCATTGCAATATTTAACATTAACCAGGCCCGACATAGCATTTACTGTTAACAAAGTCTGTCAATTTCTTCATGCACCTACTACAGTACATTGGGCAGCTGTTAAGAGAATTTTAAGATATTTGAAACAATGCACAGAGTTGGGGCTCAAGATACACAAGTCGGCCTCAACCTTGGTAAGTGCTTTTTAGACCTTGATTGGGCTGGCAACATTGATGACAGGAGATCAACAGGAGGATTTGCTGTGTTTATAGACTCAAATCTTGTGTCTTGGAGTGCACGAAAACAAGCGAGTGTCTCAAGGTCTAGTACAGAATCTGAATATAAAGCAATTGCTAATGCAACGGCAGAGGTAATGTGGGTACAAACTTTACTTCGAGAACTAGGAGTTCGTAGCCCACGAGCAGCTAAGCTTTGGTGTGATAATATTGGTGCAAAATATTTATCTGCCAATCCGGTGTTTCATGCTAGGACTAAGCATATTGAAATTGACTATCATTTTGTTAGAGAAAGAGTGTCTCGGAAATTGTTGGAGATTGAATATATTTCTTTCAGAGATCAGGTGGCAGACAGATTCACAAAAGCATTGTCTGTTCGGCTGCTAGAAAATTTCAAGACCAATCTGAACCTAGAAAGGTTAAGATTGAGGGAGGCTGTTAGATAATATCTGTTATCTGTAGTATGCGTGTATAATATTCTTGCATGTCAAGTAAACCAATCAGATTGTGATACGCCAGGAGATATTAGATTAGTGCAGGATATCTATGCGTGTATAATATTCTTGTATGTCAAGTAAACCAATCAGATTGTGATACGCCAGGAGATTTTAGATTAGTGCAGGATATCTGTAGTTTCCAAATTGTTGTAAACTCTATCTCCTGGCGGTCCTATCTGATGGTTGCTGACGCCTATGTAAAGCCACGTCCGGGGCTATTCCGTGACTGAACGAAACACGTAAACACCGCGACCCAAGCTAGGGCGACGGTGCTTCCGCTCCTCTGATTAATCTTACAGCGACGAGGGGAGGTGGGAGGATAGCAGGCGAGTGCGGCGGCGAGGGGTGCTCAATAGCTGGTGGGCGCAGAGCGGTGCGACGTCGGTCGGTGAGCAGCAAATGGATATGATGAGAATGGAGGAGAGGGAGAGAAAGAATAAGAAGAAAAGAATAAGACTAAGAAGAAAAGGTGAAAGAAAAATATAATAGGAAGGGAAAAAGAATAGAGGAAAATAAAAGAAGGCAAAAGAAAAAAAGAAGGATATTATGGACATTTCATCCTCTTATTATCCATGTTACAAGGTCAGGAGAAGCTGTTTTGCTAAATGTTTTTCCAACCAGACAAACCACAGATAGAAAAAGCTGCTTCAGCAGCGTAAGCCACAGTCACAAGTTACAACTGTGCCACACTGACCCTATATATCATGATGACTACGGTCGACCCATCTAACAACTTTGCCAACTCAGTATATATATTCTCATCGACATTCGGACAAATAAAACCTATATCTTAATGCGAATTGTATACATGCATGTTTCCTTTCTGTCTGCTAAGCTATATATGTGTTGAGCGAATGAGTACATAGAAATTCTTTGAGTTGGCCTATAAGGGCATGTTTGGTTCGCAGCTCCACCTCACCACGCAGCAGCTGTGGCGGCCACAGGTTGCGGCGGTCGATTCGATCACCACAACTCGCCACGGCCACGCTGCAGCGGAGGGCGCAAACGACAAGCGTGGTGGCCACTCTGCTCGCCGACCAAACGCGCACCATCGTATCAGTGGCGACCACGAGCGTGGCAAGGCGAGACGTGGCGCAGAACCAAACACGCCCTAATTGCCTCTATTCTCTTGGAGCATTCTTCCAAAAGATCTTGGAAATCGACCTACAGAAGTCAATTGACAGGTGGCAGCCACATTGCAGTAGCTTTACTGTTAATATAGTGTGTCCTGATGGGAAGGTCAAGCGGAACAGTAGAAAATCCAACTGTTGATCGCGTGCAGTATTTTAATCAATCAATCAATCAAATACTTTGTGCCGATATCCAAATTAAAACATCACTTATTTATGACTAGAGGGAGTACGTAGTCAGAGAAATTTTAGCCTATCTAGCTAGCGACCAACTTCAACAAAAATTTCTCTTTGTTGAAATGTAAGAATCTATCATGCGAGCATAAAATTTTTTTAATTTTAATCTTAAAAAACATCACGGGGTTGTAACATACTCACTCCGTCCCACAGAGTGACCATTTTGGTTTCTTTCCGGTCAAACTATTTAAAATCAGACCAAATTTATAAGGAAGGGTATCAATACTTATAATGCTAAATAAGTATGCTATGAAAGTATATTTCATAATGAATCTAATAAAACTTGTTAGATATCAAAAACATTGATATATTTTTAATATAAACATGGTTAAATACAAGATGGTTTGACTTTGGACAAACCCAAAGAGACATTCTTGTCGCGACGGAGGGAGTATTTGTTACAATAATCTATCAAGCAGAAATAAATTGAGTTCCTTGGAAAACAGTAAGAGTCAATATGGATATCCGTATTTGTATTTAATATGAATGTTACATGGATGTATCCGTATTCGATAAAATTTCTAACAAATTTTAATGTGAATGTTATAAATTTTAATGTGAATGTAAATGGATGTATCCGTATTTGTATTTATGACAAATCAAATTATTCGAATTCGTATTCGATAAAATCATCAATATGGATATCCGTATTCGTATTCGTTTTTAATGTGAATGTTAAATGGATGTATCCGTATTCGATTTCTAATATTTCTCTATCCGGTTCCAGATTCGTGTTCGACACGAATGTGGACTATTCGACACTATCCGTATCCGTATAAAACAAAGTAATTACAAAACAATGTTAATTTTAATATTATTACCTAAAAATGATGTACATCATCTAAATTATTAAAAGAATTTCTAATGAATAATTATTTTAGACTAATATTACTAGTCATATACAATAATAAAATTTAATTATTACAATATGACTATTCATGTTAATTTAAAAATATACTATATTATTTTAAAAGAAATAAATTATATTTATATTTATGAATGCACTTATTTTACTACTAGTAACATATTTTTACCAACTATAAAATCATCAATTTTGAGAGTTGTTTGGATTATTAATGCCAACGGTCACAACAAACTAGAGTTGTTTGGCTTTCTTTCACTTTAATTTGGTATTGTAATCTTTGTTTTTAACTGGATTTGGTACATTAGTTTCTATGTACTTGGCGCTATTTTATTACCTTATTGGCCTTGGTTAAATTTTAGAATATCAATTTCGAGTTGAACTGAGTAAATATCTAAATGTGAATTCAAATTCGAACTATTCGTTTTGCATTCGTATTCGAAAAGATTCGTATTCGTAAAGATTCGTATTCGTATTCGAATTCGATTTAAAATGTGGTAAATAGTGACATCCGGATCCGATTCCATGGATATCCGATCCGAATCCATTCTTACCAATCACTATTGGGGAAAGGACCTTTAGTACCGGGTTCAAAGCCCCATTAGTACCGGTTTTGGACCCGGTACTAGCCAGCCGGTACTAATGTGGAAGCCCACATTAGTACCAGTTCACTATACCCGACACTAATGTGCATTAGCACCCGGTACTAATGTGCCTGCCGACCGCAGTCCCTCTTTCCCTTTCCCTTTTTCTTTTTCTTTTTTCTTTTCTTTTCTCATCTCATCTCATCTCATATCTCATCTCATCTCATCCAATCCAAACCACAACACAGATTCATCCATCTCATTCATAGCTCAAGATTTAAAACTAAGTAACGATTCACAACACAAAATTCACAAGATTCACAACTCAAGATTTACAACTAAGTAATGATTCACAGACAAAGAGAAAACAGATCGATCTCACAAGAACAAGAAACGAAAAAAACAAAGAGGCAACATATCAAGCGGCAACCTCTGCTGCTCACGCCCTCTGCGGCACCGTTGGCACGGCGGGTCGGGGTGGTGGTGTCTAGGCTCTACACTAATGTGAAGGCCTAACATTAGTACTGGGGCCAACCACCACCCAGTACTAATGTGAAGCATTAGTACCAGGTACAACCACCACCCGGTACTAATACCGGTCACGGGGGGCACGTTGGGGTCCTCCCTCCCTACCCGGTACTAATGCCCACATTACTACCGGTTGCAAAAACCTACTAATGAAAAATGCCAGGACCAAAGGTCGATTTCCTAGTAGTGAATCCTCTTTTCCCAGATTTTGTGACCACAACAATCCGTGTTGTTTTCACGTGCTCCGGTGCAAATCAGTTGAACACTACTACTCCCTCCCTCCGTCACAAATTATAAACCATTTTAAATTTTTTGAATTCATATAATTTGATATGAGCATAGATACACATTGTGCATGTCTAGGTGCATACAACAAGATAAATATATGAATCTTAAACTATTAAAACGACCAATAATTCAGGATGGAGAGATACAATATTTGGTTCTGTTGGATTTATTTGTGGCTCCGCATGCTTATATACACTAGGTTTTGAGGATCTATGTGGTCCGAGGACCTGTGGATGGTCGCTCCTTAGTGATGAGTGATTGACAACGTGGTGTGGACTGACTCTTGGCCTAGTATTACAGGTGCAGGTTGCGGCTTGATTCACGTGGTGCAGGTGAAGAACAAGTGCGAAAGTTCTATGTCTGTGTGACCTCCCAGGAGTGGAGAGACAAGTAGGCTTCATTCGAGGTACCCGGTGGTCGACGGGATCAAGTGCGGGCCGCATGTTGGCAAGAAGAGCAAGACGACGTTGGGAGATGGAGCCGGTGCAAGGTAGAAGCTAACAACTAAAGTTTGCACGCAGGGGTTGTAGTGGTTTGGCCACAAAACCACTGGGTTACTTGGCTGAGCCACAAAGGCAAGGACGAAGACGCGACAGGACTAGACGGCCTGCCTAGGCCGGTCTAACTACTGGCGAGCGTCGACCACCCGTGAGGCTGGCCCCGTGTGTCATGGTTCTCGAGAAGCTTGTGGCGTGATCGCAAGGCTTGCATGGAGATGAAGCGGGCTTGCGGTCGACGAGCATCCGTCCAATGGAGAAATTGACCATGTTTCGCAAAGTTCCCTTGGTGGGCGTGTATCTTAATATTAAGTAGTAGGGGTAGTTTGGTCATTCAGCACCCTCCATATATACTCACTTGAGTGGGAGATAGTAGCCAACTCTTGGAACTCTAGTTCATTTGCTCTTTGTGTCTTTCCCTTAGTTTTCCATAGGCTAGCTTGAGAGCTTCATGAGTCATCTTGAGAGAGGGTTGGAGTTCGGGCAGCTTGCTAGACCTTGTATGAACCTTTCATGGCATTTATAGAAGATTCGGTGTGGTTCATCTTGAGTCCCTTTGTCTCCCGGTGTTTTTCTTTTTGGTGATTTTTGGAGCTATTTCTTGGGATTTTTGTGGTGGCTTGTTGGAGGCGTTTCTTGGTGGGATTCTTGTAGGGTATCACACATGAGGTCTTTGTGCCTCTTTTCTTAGTGATTTTGCCTCAGCAAACCCTCAGGAAATCCTTCGATTTGGGTGGTTTTCGTGGTTCCTCGAGTTCATGAATTAGAGCCCTTTGATTCGCGATTCCCTTTGATGGAGAGCGATTTGGTGGATTTCCTTTGGTGGAGAGGTCGTCCAGGAGGTGACCCAGCTATCCCCAAAGTTTTGCTGCAAACCGTGGGGGTGAATCAGGAGATCAATTGATGGGAAGTTGAGGGTTGACCCATGCCGCTCGGGGCGGTCTAACCGCGGGGTAAGGCGGTCCGACCGTGGTTTCGCCGAGGAAGTTTGGTTTTCTAGGGTTTTCCTCTGAGAGCTTGTTCACCTTGATTAGAGGATTCTCCAGGTGAAATCTTGGGTCGTTTCGGGGTCGTGTGCTTCGTTTGGTGGTTGAGGAAATTTCCCAGGCACAGGCGGTCTGACCACCCCTTCCATGCGGTCTGATCACCCCTGCCAGGAGATTTGCCTCGTGTGGTTTCCACTGTGATTTGTGCATAGTTGAGTTGGTTGGAAGTGTGGTTTGTTCCTAGGGTCAGTGTAACGCCATGGGTTTTCAAAATCGGAAAACCCAAGATTCTCGCCTCGTGATAGTCCACGGATCGACGCTATCACGCCGCAGGCATTCATCACAGATAAATAACACAGTCATACATCGAAATAAAGCATCAGAGTACGAATAATAATCTGATTATTACAAGTCTTGATTATTCGGAGCACAACAATACTCGCCTCTTGGCGGAATAACAGAAATAAGAGCCTACGCAGCGGTAGCTAGTCTTCAAAAGGTGTCTCCATCTTCGTGCATCTCCCACAGGCATCCTTGAGCGGGCGTCAGTGCCCCTCGTGTACCACCCGTCGGCATTGTTGTCGTGAGTCGGACTCGTACCACCGCAAGCTCAGGGGCTATCCCCAAGGATCGGGATAGGTCCACGTCACCAACCGTATGCAAGCTTTAAGTGGCCTATTTCTAAGGGGAAAAGAGTATATCAAGGTAGTAGCAGGGTTTCCTATGCAGCAGCAGCAAAAAATAGAGTAATATCTCCATAAGTTCACCATATCCCATATCTCTCATCCACATACGGATACATCGGTTACCCGGATCACCGTCACCATCACCTATCTCCATCTAGGGTCGGGTGAGAACTCCCACTCCTCGCACCTCAATGGTTGCACCGGATCCGCGAGGTAGAGGGAGCAACTCTCCTCCCGAATACAACCACGGCTCACCAATCACACTCATCCTATAAGGGGAGGTAGAAATCCCAAAACATAAGAGTCGGAGAAACAACGGCATGTCCATAACCGAGGACGCGGCTATACGTATAGATCTAAACTCTGCGTAGCGTACACCAAGCACCCATCTCGGAATAGTGCGGACGGTGTACGGCCGACCGAGCCTACCCCTAGGGGCGAACACCTAGGAGTTACGGTTCCATCACGCATCCGGGTCTCGATGCGGTCCCCGTAGAAGACCACCCGTAAGGCGTGAAAATGCCCCTGTGGCCACACGGGAGTCGTGACCGAGGGTGGACTCACTCCCACCTCTCCCCACGATGCCCCCGCTATCCTGGCCGGGCGTATGGTACCGCACTTGCTGGGTCGAACGGCCCTATCCCCACTCTCGAGGTGGTGTGCGAAAGTCCCGTGTAACAGGCGACCCACTCGGTTTGCAGGCGAGCTCATATCCTCCAAGTCATCTCAAAATCCCCAACACTGTGCTCCTAAACGGTGTACCCGCCATAGGTACCATCTCGCAACGTCCGAGAAGACGATCCCCGCCCCGATCCCGGATCAGGTTGTCTCGAGCTCACCCCGCCTAAAATATCCCAAAACACCTTCTCCCGGTTTTCCCAACACACACCAAGAAACTATCACAATAATCCCCACACATGCACAAGCTCAAAGACATCATCTAGCTTAAGTAAGCAGAGTAGGTCGATCAAGGACAAGTATGTAAAGAGGCTATGCATGGGTTCATCATATCCATCTCTATGCATTAAATAAAGCACTAGCAGTTCTAAAATAGCCATGCCTAATGGGCATTCAAAGATGGTCGGGCGTGAACCTGGGTACGAGTGGTCGTCGTAGCTGAGGTCGTCGTCGTAGTCCTGGTTCAGCTCTCCGGCTCCGGCAGCTCCTAGAAGCGTATTTAAATAAATAAACTCGGCTACTAATAGCAATAAATCCAAGATAAAGAGCAAATAAGATCCAAAAAGAGGCAACCTCTAGTCTAGCACAGTTTGGATGTTTAGAAAATTTTCAGAAGAAGTTTCATATTTTTCGGAGCTAAAACGGATTTATTATGATTTTCCGAAGATAAAATATATTTCTGAAATTAAAATACGCATATACAATATTGCAGACTTTTAACTAGCTCTAGACTATCTCTAGCTAGCTCTAAAGGGTCTTATAGCCGGTGGTAGGCCGGCTCTCCGACGCGGGCTGCCACTTGCCCGGCTTTAAGCCTCTGCGGCACGTGGCGGCGCGTCATCGTGGCGCGCGCCGGATCGAGCGCGCTTCGCTGCGGCTGTAGGTCGTGGGCGTGTGGTGGCACTGCCGTGGGTGGCCGGCCGCACGGATCCCGGCGGATCCTTTGCGAACACGTGCACGCAGTCGCCGTGGTGTGAGCAAAACCACGAGGTTTAGCGCCCGGCGCCGCCAGGTGTTCGACGATATGCTCCAGGGGAGCGGCGGCGCGGCAAACATCGCCGGCGGCGAGGTGCGGCCGGGGCCGGTCAACAAGCAGCGGGGCTCAGCTCGGGTGGTGCTTGCGCGTCGACCCAGACCACAAGAGGGGCACCTAGGGGCCGGCGGCGATCCCATCGGCGTCGGTGTGGTGTGAGGCGCGGCGGCGCAGGACGGCGTTGGTTGGCGACGGCGTGTAGGGGCGCCAAGACACCAGAATCGCGGCGTGTGTACCAAGCAAGCGAGGCGAGCAGGGGGCCGCCCGTCAGCCGCGAGTGCCGCCGCCATAGCGGAGCTCGGGCATGGCGGACACGGTGGTGGCGGCGAGCTCCGCCCGCACGGGCAGCGCGTGTGGGGGCACGCGGTTGCCGGCGGTGAGGCGACCACGGATAGCCCAAAAGGCGGTGCCTTTCCCTTCTGCTACCGCGTGCTCGGGGCATTCCCCCATGGCGGCGGCCATGGCGGCACGGTGAGCAGGGTGTCGGCGTTCCGGTGGCGTGCGCGTCTACACGGGTCAAGGGAGGCGGCGGAGGCGTGCGCGTGCATCAGGCGACGGCAACGGCACCTGCAGAAACTTCCCAGCACGGCTCGAAGGCCGGCTTCACCATGCGGCGTGCGCGGTGGCGCGGCGGCGGCAGCGACGGCGTGCACGAGTTCCGCCTCGGCTCGAAGGCCGGGTCGACCACAAATGGGCGAGGGAGCTCGGCCTCACCTTGGTGGCCACGGGCCGGCGTGCAGGCGTTGGTGAAGAGGGACGGAGGCGGTCGTGTCGGCGAGGAAGGAGGCAATGGCGGAAGCGAGGAAGCGTCGCGTCGTCCTTGGCCACTGGCGTCCCGAGCTCCCACGTCGCGGGCCTTCGGCTTCAGCGAGGTCGACGGGCGAACTCGTGGGCGTGCTCCTCGGCCTTCTTCTCCCTCTCTCCTTCTTCTCCTCGGGCAGCGTGGCAAGGTGGAAGGGAGAGCTCCCGTGCGGCTAGGGTTGGGAGCTTCTCGGGCTGTGGCCGGTCTACTTATGGAGGGCAGCGGACGCAGCGTGGGCAGCCGGGATGTGTGGATGCATGTGGGGGCACGCCGCGGCGGCGGCCACGGGCGGCTGCCGCGGCGCTTTGGCCGGCGTCGACCAGCGGTAAAGGTGAGGATGGCGATGGCGGCGTCCGGCGTGACGTGGGCGTGTCATCATGGCGGGCCCCAGCTGTCGGCGACCGAGCGCGCGGGCGGTAGGTGGTAGCGGCGCGCAGGGCTGGTTCGAGAAAGGAGATGGAGGTGGTTCGGTGGACTCCGGGGCTTTGGGCTCGCGGCCCAGCAGTGCAGCTCCCCTTTCTTTTTTTCTATAACTATTTACCCACTTTTTTTAGTTTCAAATTTGAATATAAATTCAAATTTGAAACCCACTCAATAAACTCAAATAAAACCAAATGAACTCCAAGTTTCTCACACTAGCATTTTTATATTTCCTAGAAATTTTATTTAAATCAACATTAAACCTAGGAATAAAGGAGAGAAACGGAAGACATCCTTAAATAAATTGTTAATCACTCAAATAAATCATCAAAAATTTTAAATCCACATTTTTATTAATTAACATTCCTCAATAAATTTGAGGGATGTTACACCCCCTCAAAAGAATCTCGTCCCTCGAGATTAAGAAAATACCTCCGTCTCTCAAGAGGTGCGGGTACTTCCTCTCATGAGACTCCTTCTCCCACGTTGCCTCTCGCTCGGTGTGATTGCTCCACAACACTTTGCAGAGGCGAATGGTGGTGCTCCTGGTAGCCTTCTCGGCCCAATCCAGAATCTTCACTGGGTACTCCAAGTACTCCAAGTTGTCTTGCAGATCGATAGCATCGGTGGAGATATGCTTGTCAAGCTTCGGGTCTAGACACCTCCGGAGTTGCGATATGTGGAACACGGTGCACTCGGCAAGGTCGACGGTAACTCCAAACCTATAGGCAAGTTTCCACCTTTGCCACAATCAGGAAGGGTCCAACGAATCTCGGGGCTAGCTTCCCCTTCACGTGGAACCTCTTCGTGCCTCTAAGCGGTGACACTCTCAGGAAGACGTAGTCACCGACTTCGAAGGAGACATCCTTCCGCTTAGGGTCGTAGCTCTTACATCTCGCTCGAGCTATCTTCGTGTTCTCTAACCTTGGCCACATTCTCCTCAGCCTCAAGAATGGAAGCAGGACCAAAGAAGATCCTCTCCCCCACCTCAGACCACATCAACGGGGTCCTACACTTTCTGCCATACAGGGCTTCAAAGGGTGCCATTTGCAAACTTGCACGATCGATAGCTGTTGTTGCGACGAGAATTCAGCGTAGGGCAAACTCTTTTCCCAATCATTGTTGTCAGAGGTCAACACACAAGCTCTCGGCCGGATCTTCTAGAACCTCGATTCACTCGTTCGGTCATCCGCATCATGCGGGGGTGGAAAGCTGTGCTGTAGTCCAAGTGAGTGCCCATCGAATCGTGCAGACTCCTCCAGAACTGAGCTGTGAACTGGGCACCACGGTCGGACACAATGGTGCGAGGTGCTCCATGCAACCTCGAGGATATGCTCAACGTGAGATCAGCCAACCGACTCACAGTACTTGTTCTTAGCAGGAAAGTGCGCTACCTTGGTCAAATGGTCCACAATCACCCAAATCGAGTCATTCCCCTTGAGTGCGGGAAGACCTACCACAAAGTCCATCTTGATATCATCCCATTTCCACTAAGGTACTTGAAGTGGGTAAAAGTAATCCGTGGTCTCGATGTTCGCCTTCACTCTCGGCAAAGTGTCGCATCGGGCAACATACTCGGCTATGTCTTTCTTCATATTCTCCCACCGTAACGACACTTCGGTCTTGGTACATCTTGGTGCATCCGGGTGAATGGAATATCGAGATTCATGTGCTTCCTTCAATCGTCTTCCGGATATCCTCACCACTAGGCACACATATGCGATTCTTCAACCATAACGTGTCTTGCTCATCTGATAGTCGGGGCCTTGCCTCTCGTCAAGATCTTTCACTTCCTCAATCTCGTGACACTTCTTCCGGGCTTGCCGATCCGGTCTTCAAGGTGTACTTTACCCTCAACTCGTGAGTGACCTTCTCGATAATGTCAAGCCGCAATCGCCCATCTCTAGGTACAACAACTCGGCTGTTCCTTCCGCACCATTAGGTTGTTGCAAGAACTTCTTCTCAAAGCATCGGCCACGACATTACATTGCCTTGCGGATGATAGTGAATGTCGAGGTCATAGTCCTTTATCAACTCTAGCCATCTTCGCTGCCTCAAGTTCAACTCGACGGGGTGAAGATATACTTGACTCTTGTGATCCGTGTAGATATCACTTGTTGCCCATCAAGTAGTGCCTCCATATCTTCAAAGCATGAACAATAGCACCAACTCAAGGTCATGCGTTGGATAGTTCTCTTCGTGTTTCGGAGCTGCCTTGAAGCATAAGCGATCACTTGCCTTCCTTGCATCGGACACAACCAAGACCTTGCCTCGAAGCATCAGACACCACAAAGTCCTTGTTGTCATCGGAAGGCGTCAACACAGGAGTTGTGGTGAGTCAGTCTTGAGCTCTTGGAAACTTGCTTCACACTTCTCGTCCACACGAATGGCGTGTTGTTCTTGACAACTCGGTCATCGGCCCAAATCTTGGAGAAGTTCTCGATGAAATGGCGATAATATCCAGCCATTCCCGAGAAAACTCGATCTCATCACAGCCTTTGGGCGCCGCCACTTTGATACAGCCTCGATTTTTGAGGGTCCATCAGCAACTCCTCTCCCGGACAACACATGCCCAAGAAAAGCCACTTCTTCTAGCGAACTCACACTTGCTGAACTTGGCATACAACGATTCTCGCCTCGGCTTCTCAGCACAATCCTCGGATGCTCTTCATGTTCTTCTGGGTTTAGAGAAGACCAAGATGTTGTCAATGAAAACCAAGACAAACTTGTCCAACTCGTCCATGAACACCTTGTTCATCATATCATGAAGTGGGGCGTTCGTAAGACCAAACGATACAATGTGAACTCATACTGCCTGCACGGGTCACAAACGCTGTCTTGTAGATGTCCTCGGGCGAATCTTCATCCGATGGTAGCCCGATCAAGGTCAATCTTGCTGAAGTACTTGGCCTTCCTCAACCGATCAAGCAGGTCATCAATGCGCGCGGTACTTGTTCTTGATGGTTACCGCATTAAGAGCCTTGATAATCGACGCACAACCATTGCATCCCATCCTTCTTGGCACAAACATCACCGGTGAAGCCCAAGGTGATGCACTGGACGGATGTACCCCTTCTCACGGAGAGCTTCCAACTCCTCCTTCAGGGTTGCCAGCTCTAACTTGCCCATTCTATAAGGACTCTGTGCCACGTGCGCACGTGCACTAGGTTGATCACGAATTCCACGTCATGCGGTGGTAACCCCGGCAGATCATCGTGAAAGACATCGGGTACTCACAAACCGGAACATCGGCCACTATCTTGGTTGAGAGGTTGTACACCGGTACTTCCCGAGACTTTAGGCTCGAAGGTGATCTTCGTTCCCTTCGGGTGCATCAGGGTCACTTGTCGGGGTGACGAGGAGATTACCCCTTTGTGAGCGGTGATCCAATCCATGCCTAGAATAACAATAATCCCATTGGACTTCAGACGGTCGATCTCCGAGGAACTTGTGACCCTTGATGAACATCTCCACTCCCTTGCATAGCAAAGGTGCACCTAATATCTCCGAGCGGGAGCTCGTTATGATGGGTTTCGGACGAGTCATGGGGAGAGATAGTTTGTTTACAAAGTTAGAGGACACATAAGAACTAGTTGCACCAAGATCAAATGTAATCAAAGCCTTAGTGCCACAAACTAAAACTCACCAGCCTCCTCCTCGAGGTTGAGCCTTCCGCGCGACCGCACGGTCGGGAGCAGCTGAGGTGGCCTCCTCCTCGAGCTGGTGCCCCGCAGGTGTAGCAGCCTTCTTCGTCGGGCACTCAGACGACTTGTGGCCTTGCTTGCCACGTGCGTAACACGCCGGGTGAAACCTCCAAAGGCCGGGTCTCGACGCTGCTGGGCGGTTGTAGCCACCACCCCCTGCCTGGCCGTAGTTGCTCCTTCCTCCCGGGTGGTGCACGGTTCCTCCAAGCCTCGCCCGGGTTGGTTGTTCCCGGCGGTAGCTCCCTGAGCAGTTGCTCGCTCGTCGCCTCGGCCTGGAAGGATCGGCCGCCATGGTCCCGATCTCCAAACCTCTTCTTGCCCTTCATGCGCCTCCTCATGCCCCTCCTTTCCTCCTCGAGCGATAGCCCTGCTCACTGTGGGCGGCGAAGGACTTGTGCTCGCCGGGCCTTCAAGCCCGCGGAGACCATGGTGGAGGCCTCGCAGAAACCGTAACTACTTCTTGTCCGGTGGTGGTGGTGTCGTGGGGCATAGCGCATCATCTTCATGAAGTGCCTCGTACTCCTCCACCCTCATCGCACCCTGAAGTCATGGTGCGGAACTCCGAGCCTTCTCCGGATCATGAGTCCTTCGGTGTATTGCTCACGAACACCTCACGTAACTCCACCAGTGATGAACGCTGGGTTCGGGTGAGTCTCGAGTAGTTGTCCCACCAAGACTTGGCAGACCTCGAGGTGGACGAGAGCAACACACTCGCTCGGTGTAGGCGGTGAGGTCGAGCTTCATCTCGATCACGCGAGCTCATCGCATCGAGGGATCGTCCGAGTAGTAAGGTAGGGGCCTTGAGACGGATGAACCTCTCGATCTTCTTGGCAAGTCCTCCTCCACCGGGTGTTGTTTCCCACCGACTCGGTTCTCGACGGCCACCATCCTCCGTGATCACCGAGTCTGCAGGCCATCACCTCGCCTAGGTTAGGCGGTGGTGGTGGGTGCTCCTCCACGGCCACGACCACGCCCACGACCACGAGGAGCCGGGTGTGGCGCAGTTCTCGGCTTCCTCCTCTTCTCCATCCTCCGCCTTGTCCGATGGAGGCGGTGGTGGTGGCACCATAGCCTCGGCCACGCCCCAGAAGCGCGTGTCCATGACCACGCAGCGCCACGCCCACGCACGGGAGCGCGCCACGTCCACGACCACGACAGACGGGCGGCGGGGCTTGCTCTCTTCCTCGGCAACCTCAAAGCGTCCCGCAGCATCCGGACCTCCGATCGACATCTTCGAAAATAAGACCAAGAATATAGGAAAGCTTTAGATCGTCTCTCACCAACAAATTGAGTCTCGATATACAATCATGAAAATATTTCTACTAATATAAATCCTACACTCAATGAGAAGAAGCAATAAGAACAAACAACTCCATTAAGACCAAACAACCAAAGATCCATTAAGAGTACATAAGTTCCTCGAGGTCGACTCAAGCCTTGGAGGTCACACACAACAACGATCTAATATAGCGTTACATGATCTCAAAAGGGTGTGCACATCTAGGTGTGAAAAGACTCATAACTCATCATGCACCGGAACAGGCTCTCGGCTGCATGGAACAACTCATGGAGACTACCTATCTTACAACTCTACTCTTATTAGCATGGTCATGCTCGACGCTACTCGGCAGGACTTCTTGTACCTCACTGGGTAACGGTCCTCCTCGGGGAAGTCCCTGGGGAACATCCGCGACAGCCTGGAGTGAGCAGCCCTCACCTCATCGGTCTCAACCGGAGTGGCCATGTCGGCCAGGGGACACATGTGAAGCTTGAGGCGACGGGTGGAGCCTGAAGGTCTCCTTGCGGATCGCCCACTGGTGCTCGGGGGTAGCAGATCGCTGAGCTCAAGCTCGCCCACACGGTGAGTCGGCGTCCTCCCAAGTCTCAAAGATCCTCTTGCACTTGTCCAGCAGAACACGGAAGTCCCGGTGAGTGCGCGATGTTGGCGGTGTTGTTGTAGTGGTCCTCCACGAGCTGCCACTCGCCTTCTCACGAACCAAAGTTGCGCTCGGGCGAACTGAGCATCCTTCTGGTCCAGCTTGGCGAAGAGACGGGTGAACCTAGCCTCGCCATGAGATCCTCCCGAGCGTAGATCTTCTCCTCGAGCGGTCACCCTCTCGGCCTCGCTGACCGCCAAAGAGTTGGCGTGGCGAAGTCCTCGCTCGAGCCGCTCAACCCGGCGGCGAAGGGTGAGGTTCTCCACGAGCAAGCTCGGTGCGGGGTTGAAGCTCCTTCAGCCTCCAGTCAGTGGTGTACTCTCTGTCAAGAAGAGTGCACTCTGCCGCCGCTTAGTCGGCGGGCGTGAGTGTCGAGGTCCACGAGGTAGCTCCTGGTGATGAGCGTGTCGTCGGCCTCACGTAGAGGTCCCTCGAACCACCTCCTCGTAGAGCAAGTCCGGTCCGCACTGCTCACGATCGGAGCCACTCAGTAGTAGTCCCGAGGGATCGCCTCGGTCTCCGACCCCTGTAGACGCGGCGCAGCCGAGGTGGCGGCACGTGGCTGCAGGCGGTGTCCACCGTCTCGACGTTGAGTCCTGTTTGTGCTCGAGCATCCGGGAAGCTGGAAGTGCCGGGTGGGGTAGGGATGGCCACCGTGCAAAGCACTAGTGGTCCCGATGCGTGCGACGCCCCTCGCCAGAGGGTGATGGTGCGAGGGGGAATCTCACCGAGGACGACCCGGCCAACCCAACCGAGTCCCTCATGTGCTCCGGAGCAACTCCACCTCGACGAGCCATCTCTGTGACACGAAGAAATTTCTAGTTAGCGCAGTGAGAGATAGAACTTTTCAAAAGAAGGATAAGTTTTGTAATATAAGTCAAGAATGGTATATAGCAAAAGAGTTTCGCTTAGAGTCACTAATTCCTAACGTCCATTTCTAAGGGCACGTGCTATGGTCAAGTATGGCTCGTACCATCAGAACGCCTCGGGTTTTCAAAACGGAAAACCCAGATTCGCCCTCGTGATAGTCCCTGGATCGACGCTATCACACATAGGCATTCATCACAGTATAAATAACACCATACATCGAAATAAAGCATCGAGTATGAATAATAATCTGATTATTACATGTCCGATTATTCTGAGTACATCAATACCGCCTCTTGGCGGAATAATGTAAATAAGAGCCTACGCAGCGGTAGCTAGTCTTCAAAAGGTGTCTCCATCTTCGCATCTCCACAGTGCATCCTTGAGCGAAGCGCCGCGTGCCCCTCACCGCATACCATCCGTCGGCATTGTTGTCGTAGTCGGACTCGCACTCGCAAGCTCGTGGGCTATCCCCAAGGATCGGGATAGGTCCACGCCACCAACCGTATGCAAGCTTTAAGTGGCCTATTTCTAAGGGGAAAAGAGTATCTCAAGGTAGTAGCAGGGTTTCCTATGCAGAGCAAAGAAAAATAGAGTAATATCTCCATAAGTTCACCATATCCCATATCTCTCATCCACATCCGGATACATCTAGTTACCCGGATCACCGCCACCATCACCTATCTCCATCTAGGGTCTGTGAGAACTCCCTCCTCGCACCTCAATGGTTGCACCCGGATCCGCGAGGTAGAGGGAGCAACTCTCCTCTCCCGAATACAACCACGGCTCACCAATCACACTCATCCTATAAGGGGAGGTAGAAATCCCAAAACGTAAGAGTCGGAGAAACAACGGCATGTCCATAACCGAGGACATGGCTATATGTATAGATCTAAACTCGCAGAGCGTGTACACCAAGACTCAACTCGAATAGTACCCTGACTGCACCCGACCGAGCCTACCCCCTACCAACCAACACCTAGGAGTTACGATTCCATCCCACATCCGGGTCTCGATGCGGTCCTTCGCAAAAGACCACCCTTAATCGGTGAAAATGCCCCTGTGGCCACACGGGAGTCGCCCAAAGGGAAGGGACTCACCCCAACCCTCTCACCGATACCCCGCTATCCCCCGGGTGTGTATGGAATCGCACTTGCTAGGGTCGAGCGGCCCTATCCCCACTCTCAGGTGGTGTGTACGAAAGTCCCGTGTAACAAACAGACCCACCTGGTTTCGCAGGGCGAGCTCATATCCTCCAAGTCATCACAAAATCCCCAACACCGTGTTCCTAAACGGTGTACCGCCATAGGCACCAATCGGGCAACGTCCGAGAAGACGATCTCGGCCCCGATCCCGATCGGGTTGTCTCGAGCTCACCCCGCCAAAATATCCCAAAACACCTTCTCCCGCCGGTTTCCCAACACACGCCAAGAAACTACCACAATAATCCCAACACATGCATAGCAAGCTCAAGACATCATCTAGCTTAAGTAAAGCAGTAGTAGTAGGTCAATCAAGGACAAGTATGTAAAGAGGCTATGCATGGGTTCATCATATCCATCTCTATGCATTAAATAAAGCACTAGCACTAAAATAGCCATGCCTAATGGGCATTGAGGTTCGTCGTAGTCCCGGTTCGCTCTCCGCTCCGGCAGTCTCCTAGAAGCGTATTTAAATAAATAAACTCGCTACTAATAGCAATAAATCCAAGATAAAGAGCAAATAAGATCCAAAAGAGGCAAACTCTAGTCTAGCGGAGTTTGGATTTTAGAAGATTTTCGTAAGAAGTTTCATATTTTTCGGAGCTAAAACGGATTTATTATGATTTTCCGAAGATAAAATACATTTCTGAAATTAAAATACGCATATACAATATTGCAGACTTTTAACTAGCTCTAGACTATCTCTAGCTAGCTCTAAAGGGTCTTATAGCCGGTGGTAGGTCGGCTCGCTACCGACGCTGGCCGCCACTTGCGGCTTTTGCCGCAAAGATACGTGGCGGCCGCGGGCGCGATGCGTGGCGGGCCGGGATCCAGCCCGCGCTGGCGCCGGCCGTCGTAGGGCGGCTGCGTGGCTGGCCGTGCGGTGGCCGCACGGGATCCGGATCCTTTGCGAGCACGCACGTGTCCGCCCGTGGTGTGAGGGCAAAACCACGAGGTTTAGCGCCCGCTACCGCCAGTGTTCGACGATATGCTCCAGGACGGCAAACATAGCCGGCGGCGAGTGCCGGCCGGTCAACAAGCGGTGGGGCTCGGCTCGGGTGGTGCTTGCGTGTCGACCTGCACCACAAGAGGGGACCTAGGGGCGCGGCGATCCCATCGGCTGGTGGTGGTGTGGCGCGGCGCGGGCGCGTTGGTCGGCGGCGGCGTGTGGGCGCCAAGACACCAAAATCACGCGCGTGTGAGTACCAAGCAAAGCAAGACGAACAGAAAACTAGGGCTTTCGCCCTTCGTCACCAAGCGCAGGGCCTTGCCCGCCATAGCGGAGCTCGGGCATGGCGGACACGGTGGTGGCGAGCAGAGCTCCCGCGGCCGGGCACGGGCGCGTGTGGGGGCGCGCGGTTGCCGGCGGCGAGGCGACCACGGATAGCCCAAAAGGCGGTGCCTTTCCTTCGCCACCGCGTGCTCGGGCATTCCCCATGGCGGCGCCATGGCGACGGTGAGCGTGGTGTCGGCGTTCGTGGCGCGGCCACACGGGTCAAGGGAGGCGGCGGAGGCGTGCGCGTGCATCGCGCGGCAACGCACCTGCAGAACTTCCCAAGACGGCTCGGCGGCTACCATCGCGGGCGGCCATGCGGTGGCGCGGGCGGCGGCAAATGACGGCGGCACGAGTTCCGCCACCGGCTCAAGGCCGGTCGACCACAAATGGCGAAGGAGCTCAGCCTCACCTTGAGGACACGTGGCGGCGTGCGGCGTTGGTGAAGAGGGACGAGGTGGTCATCGAGGAAGGAGACGGCGGCGAGCAGGGAAGCAGGGCGTCGCGGTCCTTGGCTTCGGCCCCCGAGCTCCCACGCGGGCCTCGGCCGCGAGGTTGACGCGAACTCGTGGGCGTGCTCGGCCTTCTTCTCCTCTCTCCTTCTTCTCCGGGCGGCGGCAAGGTGGAAGGGGAGAGCTCCCCGTGGCGGCTAGGGTTGGGAGCTTCCCGGGGGCTGCGGCGCGGTCTACTTATAGCGGAGGGCAGCGCGGGACGCGTGGACGCCGGATGTGTGGATGCGCTGGGGCAAGTCGACGCCACCGGCCACGGGTGGCTGGCGCTTTGGCGCCGGGCCGCCCAAAGCGGTAAAGGGAGGATGACGATGGCGGCGACGCCAGTGACGTGGCGTGTCATCATGGCGAGCCCCACTGCTTGGCGACGAGCGGCGGTGAGGTGGTGGTAAGCGGCAGCAAGTGGGCCGCGGTGGGCTGGTTCGAGGGAGAGCAAAGGGGTGGCGCGGTGTGTGGAGAAAGGAGATGGAGGTGGTTCGGTGGACTCCGGGGCTTTGGGCTCGCGGCCCAGCAGTGCAGCTCCCCTTTCTTTTTCTATAACTATTTACCCCCTTTTCTATTTAGTTTCAAATTTGAATATAAATTCAAATTTGAAACCCACTCAAGTAAACTCCAAATAAAACCAAATGAACTCCAAGTTTCTCACACTAGCATTTTTATATTTCCTAGAAATTTTATTTAAATCAACATTAAACCTAGGAATAAAGGAGAGAAACGGAAGACATCCTTAAATAAATTGTTAATCACTCAAATAAATCATCAAAAGTTTTAAATCCACATTTTTATTAATTAACATTCCTCAATAAATTTGAGGGATGTTACAGTCAGTAGCACTCCAGTGGTTATGTGATCTTGGCAAACTTGAGGATTGAGTGGTGGAAGTGATTTCAGGATTCAGGCCGTGTTCATCTCGCTAGAGGAGTTATCGCTTACGAGAAGAATTTTTATCAGCTTCCATTCACTCCCCCCCTCTCTGGTTGCCCAATCCGGTCCTTCAATTAGTATCAGAGCCGGTTACAGATCTTTTTGATTCTAACCAGTCTAAGATCCAAAGATGAGTGACGATGGAAAGGCATCGGGTCCTCCCCACTTCGATGGGAAGAACTACCAGATGTGGCAGAGGCGCATGGGCGTGTTTCTTCATGGCAAGGGACAATTGCTTTGGGATGTGACACAGGATGTCAATTATGTCCATCCCACTAACTTCCTTGCCCCAGGTTCTCGAGACATGTTTGAGGCCAACAACAAGGCCGTTGATTACTTGTTTCGTGCACTTTGTGCCACGGAGTTTGATCGTGTGTACAGAGAGGAGTTGGCAGGACAGATTTAGGAAAAGCTTAAGATCGCACATGTTGGGAACAGTCCGGTGCAGTTTCGTTTGTTTGCCACTCACCGGAGAGAGTATGAGAATTTCATTCATCTCCCTAGTGAGTCGATTAACACGATATTCCAGTGCTTCACTTGTATTGTGAACAACATGAGAGCCAATGTGGCCGTGCTCCCATACACAGATCATGATAGAGCTATCAAGCTCTTGCACACACTTGACAGATCTGTGTGGAGTGCCAAGGTCGAGGCTATCTTGGAGTCAGGTGTGTATGAGACTTTGACTGTGGATGAGCTGTTCTCAAAGCTCAAGTCGTCTGAGGTGGATCGTGGCCTGAGAGACAAGACTGAGAGCCCGACTGAGTTGCATAGTCTCGCTCTCATCTCTAGATCTGGTGCAAGGACTAACGCTAACCCATCCTCTAGGATGTTTCATTGTCTTCTCTTATGTCCTTGCCAAATGAGGAGTTCGATGAGCTCGGAGAGGACGAGCTGGCCCTGCTGGCCAGGAGGTTCGAGAGGATGCATGAGAATCGTGTGAACATGAGGAGGACCACACGGATGTGCTACAGATGCATCAATAGGGACACTTCATCATCGAGTGCCCGCAATAGATCGAGCCCAAGAGCGAGTACAAGCACTTACCAAGGATCGAGAACAAGCACCGCTCAAGGTGTGAACACAAGCACAAGTACAAGGATAAGGATGAGCGGAGGTCGAGGAACGGCGGCGGCTACGACAAGAAGAAGAAGGCTCAAGCGATGGTGGGTGTGAGCGACATCGACTCTAGCTCCGGCTACACCACATCAAGTTCCAACGATAACGACGATGACAGCAAGCACAAGAGGAAGAAGCACAGGTCAAAGAACCTCAGCGGCCTGAGTTGCTTTGCACGAGAGGACGGCTTCTGCGGCATGGCCCACAGCTCCAGCAGCAAGAAGAGCTAGAAGGATGACTCAGACTCAGATTCTGAGGATGAGGTATGTGATGAGCTCTATTCCTTGCATCAGGAGAATGAGGAGTCAGTTGCTTTGCTTGACAACCGCGATTGCATGCTTAGAGAGGCCAAGAAGCTTAGGAAAGAACTTAGGGCCTCACTAGAAGAAGCTAGGGAGAAGGTGGTTCAGCTAGAATATAAGAATCTTGATGCTAGGCTTGAAATTGAATCTCTTAAGACTGCTCCTGTATTAGTTGAGGCTGTTGATTGTGATGATTGCAATGCTTTCTTGGCTGATTTGACTGTGCTTAAGGAGAAGCATGCTTCTAAGTTGGAGGAACTAGATTTGCTTAGGGCTGAGCTTGATGAGATGAAGTCTAGGTCTGCTTTGCTTGGTGCTTGCACTTCTTGCCCTGTGTTGTATGCAAAACTAGATGAGTCTCATGGTAGGATTTCTTTCTCTTGAGGCTACTTTGAAAGCTCCTATTGCTACCACTTGCTCTACTTGTGGATTACATGTTGTGAAGAATATGGAGCTTGCACATTATGTTGATCGCTTGCAGGGTGAGAATGATGAGTTGAGGAAAATGATGAGTTGTGTTGGTGGTCGATTTCTGTCAACCTAGCCACTTGTTTACCTTCTATGTTAGCATTAATTTGAAATTCACACTAATGATCCTAACCCTCATTATATGTCAAGTTTGCACTCGTGCATGGTTTTTGGAGTTTATTGTTTACGCAGGAATCAAGAGCTTAAATGAGGACTTCTGGGTAAAGTTCATCAAGGGTTTTACAAGATGATCATGGAGCCCGGGACAAGTCAAGATACAAGATGAACATGACTCAAATGAACCAAGGACTAAAGCGTGAGAGAAGTCTTGAGGACCTAGACGGAAGATGTGGGAGTTCATACGCCAAGCACCCTTATCTAAACCGTGAGGAAAATGACGTCAAAGACCCACATGTAACTCGGCAAAAGTTCTAGAAAATACGAGAAGTGACGGGGAGGAAGCGGGGCGGGTGGGCCCAGGCCGGCCTAGCCCATTTCGGCGGTTGGCGCCCCTTTGACCTAGACGACCCTCAGGCTATTTATAGTCCCCGTGTGAAGTTGCAACTATCAAGTCATTCGTCATCCGCCGCCGAGGAGCAGAGAAGCTTGAGGGACACCATCTCGAGGAGAGGAGGGTCGTGATAGTCGTCTAGGGTTCACCTAGTCGGCGTGGAAACCTTGCATGGAAGACCACGTCAGAGTTCCAGAGGCTTGAATCAAGATCAAGGTAGGATCCCAGTTGGATCTTATTCATGTATAAACTTATGATGGAAGTCTTTTAAATCCGATTTAACTAGCGAAACGAGTGTTCTCTACGGTTTTGTCTTCTCTTGGTTTTGCTTCTTCCTCAATTTATACTTAAGATAGATTGCTTAGGGTGCTCTTGTAGCCAGCGGTGGCTAGAGGTGCATACCAGATCTACCAAGTGTTTTCAACACGTTCCTTCGTGAACGTGCTCTTAGGTTCACCTACACAATAAGCGGGGCATCGTGATAGGATGTCGATCACGTGTGTAGTGGGTGCCCTTTGAGGATTGGAATGGAGGCCACGGTTTAAATATGCTTTTATGAGATTCACATTGCTATCTTCATCTCTCGCTTGGAACTACAACAAAGGCATGATCTAGACTGTCTAGATCGGTTATCTCTTTGCTTTCTCTCGCTACCTCTCATGTTTAGTAGAATAGATGCATTTGAAACCTCTCTAGAACAAAGTGTTATCTCGCTTTATTGGATTGAATCTTGCGTTGCACATGTTCCACGGATTCGATACCTTGGGTTTACACTTAAGGGAAAAAGGGTTCCATGTGATCCGTACGCTTGCAGATCGAAGTTTACAACGATAATCAAACATCAACAAACCCCTTTTTCTGGCACCATTGCCGGGGAACAAGCAATTAAGATCCGATCTGGTATTGCATTTGTAAGTATTTTTCAATTTTTCTTTTGCATCTACTAACTTTGATCATCCTCAAAAATCAATCTAATCTAGTTTTTGACTAACCCTAGACTTTTCTTTTTGGTTTTTGTATATTTTGTTTATCACTAACCCTAACCGGAGATGGACGGCTACCTCTCCAACAAACCCAAGTTTTCTTTTGTGGATGATCCAAAAAAAACTTTACAAGCAAAGGAGACGTGCATCACAAGCTAAGGAATTTGTAGATCCAAAAGCCGAGGCTGAAGGATCGTCGGAATCTCCAAGGGAATCACCAGCTCCAAGTCCAAAGGGAGATCAACCTCAACCGCCACCCATGGGAGAAGAATCGCATGAGCGCAGGTCGGGAGCTATACACCCGGCATCGATGATCTACCAATCCTAAACCTTGAAGATGTCAAAAGGCCGTTCAAGATCAAGATCTCAACTATCCGCGTGGTGCAACATTCGCCTTTCACTAGTAAAGACGATCCCAACCATCACCTCCAAGCATTCGTTGAACTATGTCAAACTTTCAATGTGGAAGGGGTGACTCAAGATCAAATGAGGGCAATGCTTTTTCTGTTTTCACTACTTGGAGAGCTTTGCATTGGTTCCACACTCTATCGGCAGAGTCAAAACTAAATTGGGAAGCATTGATGAGGGCCTTCATGAAGGAATTTTATTCGCCGGCTAAGACTCAGAGTTTGCGCAACAAGATTGATACATTTGTTCAATTTCCTACGGAGACGATTGAAGAAGCTTTGGAGCATTTCAATGAATACATGCGAGCCAAATTCCTTGAATGGCATATCGGTTCACTTATGAGGAGGTTGGAGAAGATGGAGATAGAAAATTGAAGCTATAAAGGCCGTCAAAGTAAGATCAACATGTGAGGATTGTGGGCGATCAACCATGTCCAAGGAGATTGTCGAAGGAAGCAAAGGTGCTCAATTACATGAGAAAGGATAGTTGCCAAACTTCCGCTACGGGCAAGGTAAACCTCAATATAATTCAAGCTCGTGCATTCAAAATTCGGTTCTCTTCTTGTATACAATTGAAGGACTTCATGGAGGAGCAAGCTAAGATCAACAAGGACACCATCACTAAGTTCAAGGCTATTGAAAAATATTGGAGAATATAGATGCGGCAAGGTGACGAGGTGAAGCTCTTATCATCAAGTGCTCAACATGATGAAGATACTAGAAACACAAGTGGGACAACTTGCGGCGCCTAATGGGCAATGACATACTTGCCAACAAGTATGAGATGGCGACACTCGGGGTAGATCACATCAAGATGTCCGAGGAATACGGTGCCATGTGCATATCAAGGACCCGAAACAAAGAGGCCCGGATGTCCGATCATCCGTGTTCCATTAACTCATTCAAGTTCAAGAAGGCGTTATGCGACCTTGGAGCAAGTGTGGGAGTCATGCCAAGAGACATGTTCGAGAAGCTATGCCTCAGGAGCTAGAGCCCACGACCATGATGTCTAGAGTTGGGTGACAACTCTATTTGCTATCCTGTGGGAATCGCTGAAGATGTACCTGTAAAAGTTGAAGATCACTTCATCCTCGTCAATTTCGTGGTTCTCAAGATGGGAGAAAGGGAGAAGCCGCCACTCATCTTTGGGAGGTCATTCCTCAAGACCGTCGGAGTGATGATTGATGTTGGCAAGGGGGAGATCAAGTGCAACATCAACAGCGAGAGAAGTGCATTCAAGTTTCGACCACGTTTCGAGGTATGCAACATGATCAATGTTAAATATATTCCACCTTATCGTCGTGATATCAAGGAAGAGCCAAAGAAGATGGAAGCAAAGGAGATCAACGAAGTTGTTGCATCCGTCAAGACCAAAGAACAAAGTCAGCCTGTAAAGACCAAAAAAATGACTAAGCCGAAGAATAAGCTTGCGCCCATGCCAAGGATGGTGCAGAAGTGGGTACCCAAGATTGCAACACCCACAAAGAGCATTGATCCGAAGTGAAGAAGAGAAGTCTAGCTATAGATTATAAAACGAAGCGCTGGCGAGGCAACCCATTCGTCGAGTCAAGAATAAGCTACCGGATGACAACCCGATCAAGAATAAAGCTACCGGAGGGCAACCCGAAGATTAATTCAAGTAAGTTGGTCATAGCATTTGCTATGCAAGACATTTTATTAACTCTAAATGGTCGAACTAGTTTTTGGAGAACCTTTTTATTTGCTCGTTTTATTTGGATTTTCAATCTTAAACCAATGACATGAGCCATCCCATGATTATTTGCCTCTTTTGAGAAACTAGAACCAAAATTTTAGATCCTATTTGAGCCTTCCATCCTCTCCATGATGGTAGGTTCAGTTTTGTTTTCCATGTTAAAAGCACATGAGTAGAGCTCCGTGTTGTTCCTTAATGATTTTTAATCTTTGATGCATGGTAGAACTCGCGTGAACCTAGGAAAATTTATTTTTTGGTTTCATTCAACTTGACATCCACCGATTTCTCTAGATTTAGAATTTTTCTAAGCCCCATTAATTTATTTGTTCAAAAATTTCTCTCTCATGTTTGGCAAAAATTAGAACCTAAACCCATACCCCCACGGTCAAGCCGGAGGACCTTGCTATAAATTAATGAAAGCAAACGATCCCGGTGCAACCAAAATAAAGGTAGTCGGAAAGTTTTTGACTTACAAATGTTTTTGATGCCTAAAAGCTCCTCTAAGAATACATTTGGACTCATTGCTAGCTCTGAGTTAATTTTCAATTTTCAAAATCAGAGGAGTGATTAGCGTCAAAACATGATTAAGGGGAGGATTTTGAGTTTGCTTAACATCTAGTGCTCCATAATGCATCACGGGAAGGCATCCATCATTTGGCATTTTGGACACATGCAAAGGACAAGCATGGGGGGCAGCAATGACTTTGTTTTGCAGGAAATAAGTGAAAGCACATAAAGCATGGAAGACAAGAAGTGACACAAAGTAAAGGGGGAAGGCATTGATCTCATCATTCAAAACAAAGGAGTGGCCAAGAGCGTTTAGGCGATGGATTCTTGTGGAGCACGAGGACACAAGACAATAAGGAAGAAGGAAAGCGTCTGAGAAAACTGGAGCAGGATGAGGCAGGAGGCCCCCTAGGCTGATCGGCCTAGGCCGGCAGGCCTGCCCCTTCCAAACAGCCCCCGATGCTCCCCTTCGTATTGTAAGTAGTTCATCCATTTGCTAGTTTGTGTTCTCGAATTCATATTCTAGAAGTTCCGAAACCACCAAAATTCATGCCTTCAATCCTAAGTCTAAAAATCCCTGAAATATTCGTTACAGTTCTTGCCCTTTCATATACTTTCTTTGTGCGTATTTCCACCGGCAAGAAACCCCCGGGGAGGTTGTTTGTGAGTTTGTGCAGCAAGGCATGATAAGGAAAGCCATGAACACCGTCCTCGGAAGGAAGACATGATCATCATCAATGGTGTCGCCATCAGCTCTTCGGAGGCACTCTATCTCCGAGTCCCTGCGAAACATGGAGGAGGACATGGCACCACCGAGGAGCGACACGCTACTCCTTGGAGGCATGAAGAGTACACAAGCTCGTCCATGCGTACAATCGAACCGCATGGGCACAAAGAGGAGCCACCCGTTCGACCTCGACACCACCATATACTCCGAGGTACTCCAAGCTTGGTTTCATCATAAAGTCGGGAGATAAACCATCAGAGCAAGAGTGAAGGAAGGAAGAAGAAATAATGCTTGTAAGTTTAGTTTGATTTCTCTTTCTCCTTTCCTTTATTTTTCAGTTTGTGTGCAAATTTGTGTGTGCGTAGCATTTTCAGTTTTTATTTTCAGCATGTGTGTGGTAGTAGTAGTTTTTGTTTTCCATCACCATGAATAAATTTTACCATCGTTTTATGATCTTTAATATGGTTGGAAAATTGTGACAAGTTGATATATGATGACCATTGCCGCTTTGCTCATCTTTGTACTTGTTTTATGCATGATTAAGCTAGTGCTCTCTTTAATGCAAATCAGAAATTAATTTAAATACTAGATTAATCCTTTGCAGAGGTTATGATAAAGATGAGACTCATAGTTTTTCTCATGCTCTCAATTTTGGATGGGTTCAAGATGATTTATTTTTGTTCTTAAAAGTAATGCTAACCTTGTCATTAATACCTCTTGCATGTTGCTCTACCTATCCAAAACCTTATATTTGATTGAGTGCAGAACCTTAGTATACAAGATTTATTTTTGGGTGCATTGATTCAAGGCTTGATTTCTCTGGCCCGAGACTAAGAAGCTGGTCATTCCTTATTTGCGTATCTATCTTTATGCTAGTCTTTTCTATCCGTGCATTGTAAGTTTCCACATTGGAAATTTTACAAACCTCACCAGGATATCCACCCACAACCCAATATATCTTTTTTGTGTTTACCTCCTTGACCACAACCCAATTTTTTTAGTATGGATGAATATTTCAAGGTAGATCACAAGAATGAAGATGCTAAGATTGAAGTATAATTTTGGAAGACCTCTAAGGACGACATAAAGGTTGTGTGAAAGATCCCTAGAAGATTTCAAGTGTTTCTCTCTAGGAAAATATAGGACTTTAGTACCTACCTTGGCACAAAATTTCACCACTTCTTTGCTCGAGGACGTGCAATCATCTAAGGATGGGAGTTGCCAAGGAGGTAGGTACAATGTAATCTAGAGTTCAAGGGAGTATATAAAAAAAGAAAAAAAAGAGGAAGTAATAAAGAAAGAAAAAAGTTAAAAGAAAAATATAATATATGTGTATATATATATAAAGAGAAAGAAAAAATAAATAAAGCTCCCCGGCTCTCTAGATGCATTAGAAATTTCAAGAGGATTCAAGATCAAGACCCATACTCATCTTTCCAACCATGTGCAATCCGATAACGAGGACTTCGTTTGTGCCTTGGGATCACTCTTTGCCATTTGCACATGTCCACCTATCTCAAAGTGTGTGTATTTTTCTCTCCCCCTCCTTGAGAACATTATTTTTCCAATGACCTTTTTGACGAGTCTCGGTAAGACCATGAGAAGCTTGTCTTGTTTTGATAATATCTCGATTATAATATCTTGGTAGGACTAAACCTTTCCCATAGCTCCATATAAAGCCTTCTACTTATATATATATTTGAGAGGGAAGGAGTAGAACAAATAGGCTTGAGAGACTTGATGAGATGAGAGTTCATGAGCAAGATGCAAGGAGGTTTAAATTTTGAACTTGGTTTAGCTCTTTTCTTCATCTTGCACTTCATTTCAAAATTTTGAGATTCATTTAAAATTTGGGAGCATGATTAACTTCTTGTGGGAAAACCTTAATTGATATCCACCCTCCGTGCGATGAAGGCTAGTTACATTATGGAACTTTAACAAATATAAATTTAGAAACATTATGTTTTCTCATGTATGATCAAGTGCGGTATGGACATTGAAGGGCAACACTGATATCCATTGAAGGCTTACTCGAGGACGAGCAAGGTTTAAGCATGGGGGGATGTTGGCAGTTGATTTTCGTCAACCTAGCCACGTGTTTACCTTCTATGTTGGCATTAATTTGACATTCACACTAATGATCCTAACCCTCATTATATGTCAAGTTCGCACTCGTGCATGGTTTTTGAAGTTTATTGTTTACTCAAGAATCAAGAGCTTAAATGAGGACTTCTGGGTAAAGTTCATCAAGGGTTTTACAAGGTCAAGTTATCGAATCCGTGGAACATATGCAACACAAGATCGATCCAATAAAGTGAAAAAGCACTTTGATCTAGAGAGGTTTCAATCGCATCTAATCTACTAAAACATGAGAGGTAGCGAGATAAAGCAAGAGGTAACCGATCTAGAGAGTCTAGATCGTGCCTTTGTCGTGGTTCCAAGCGAGAGATGAAGATAGCAATAAGAATCTCATAAAAAACATGTGGATTCTGGTCCAATCCTCGAAGGCACCTACCGTACACGTGATCGACATCCTGTCACGATGCCCCGCTTCTTGTGTAGGTGAACCTAAGAGCACGCTCACGAGGAACGTGTTGAAAACACTTGGTAGATCGGGTATGCACCTCTAGCCACCGCACTACAAGAGACCTAGGCGATCTATCTTAAGTATAGATCGAGGAAGAAGTAAAACCAAGAGAAGACAAAACCAAAGAGAAAGTACTCGATTGCTAGTTATCGGATCTATTAAAACGCCATCACAAGTGTATACATGAATAAGATCCAACCGGGATCCTACCTTGATCTTGATTCAAGCCTCCGAACTCCGCGTGGTCTACCATGCAAGGTTCCCACACCGCTAGGTGAACCCTAGACGACTAACATGACCCTCCTCTCCGAGATGGTGTCCTCAAGCTTCTCTCCTCGACGGCGGTGAATGGCAGAATGGCTTGATTGTTGGAACTTCGCACGGGGACTATAAATAGCCTGAGGATCATCTAGGTCAAAGGCGCGAACCGACCGAAAGGGACAGTGCCAGCCGCCAAGGCCGACCGCCCAAGGCCTTGGCCCGGTTCGCCTCGGTTTCTTCAAGCTTCTCGCGACTTCACGAGTTTTTTGCCGAGTTGCATGTGGGTCCTTGGCGTCATTTCCTCATGGTTTAGATAAGGGTGCTTTATGATGAACTCTGCATCTTCCGTCAGGTCCTCGATCCTTCTCGGCTTCACGCTAGTCCTTGGTTCATTTGGAGCCATGTCCATCTTGTATCTTGACTTGTGCCGGGCTTCATGATCTTCTTGTAAAACCCTTAACAAACTCTACCCAGAAGTCCTCTTTTAGTCTCTTGATTCATGTGTAAACAAGAACTCAAAAACCATGCGCAAAGTCTTGAACTTAACATATAATAAGGGTTAGGATCGTTAGTGTGAATATCAAATTAATGCCAACATTGGAGGTAAACTCATGGCTAGGTTGATGAAATCGACCGCCAACATCCCCCCATGCTTAAACTTTGCTCGTCCTCGAGTAAGCCTTCAATGGATATCAGTGTTGCCTTTCAATGTTCATACATTTCACTTGATCATACATGAGAAAACATAATGCTCTCTAAATTTATATTTGTTAAAGTTCCATAATGTAACTAGCCTTCATCCCTACGGAGGGTGGATATCAATTAAGTTCTTCCCACAAGAAGTTAATCATGCTCCCAAATTTTAAATGAATCTCAGAAATTTTGAAATGAAGTGCAAGATGAATAAAAAGAGCTAAACCAATTTCAAAAATTTAAACCTCCTTGCATCTTGCTCGTGAACTCTCATCTCATCAAGTCTCTCAAGCCTATTTGTTCTACTCCTTTCCCCTCTCAAAATATATATAAGTGGAAGGCTTTATATGGAACTTTTGGGAAAAGTTTAGTCCTACTAAGATATTATAATCGAGATATAATCAAAACAAGACAAACTTCTCATGGTCTTACCGAGACTCATCAAAAAGGTCATTGGAAAAATAATGTTCTCAAGGAGGGGGAGAGAAAAATACACACACTTTGAGATATGTGGACATGTTCAAATGGCAAAGAGTGATCCCGAGGCACAAAAGAAGTCCTCGTTATCGGATTGCACATGGTTGGAAAGATGAGTATGGGTCTTGATCTTGAATCCTCTTGAAATTTCTAATGCATCTAGAGAGCCGGGGAGCTTTATTTATTTTTTTCTTTTTCTCTTTTTTTTGATATATACACATATTTTTTCTCCTTTTTTTCTTTCTTTCTTACTTCCGCTCTTTTTTTCTTTTCTTCTTTTTTATATGCTCCCCTTGAACTCTAGATTACATGGTACCTACCTCCTTGGCAGCTCCGCCCATAATTAGACGATTGCACATCCTCAGGCAAAGAGGTGGTGAAATTTTGGTGCCAAGGTAGGTACTAAAAGTCCTATATTTTCCTGGAGAGAAACACTTGAAATCTTCTAGGGATCCTTCACGCAATCTTTATGTCGTCTTAGAGGTCTCCGAAAATCATACCAATCTTCAGCACCTTCGTTCTTGTGATCTCCTTCGAAATATTCATCCATACTCAAAAATTGGGTTGTGGTCAAGGAGGTAAACACAAAAAAAGATGTTTTGGGTTTGTGGGTGGATATCCGGCGAGGTTTGCAAAATTTCCAATGTGGAAACTTACAATGCACGGATAGAAAAGGTTAGCATAAAGATAGATACGCAAAAACGGAATGACCAACTTCTTAGTCTCGGGCCAGAGAAATCAAGCCTTGAATCAGTGCACCTAAAAATAAATCTTGTACACTAAGTTTTTGCACTCAATCAAATATAGGCTTTGGATAGGTAGAGCAACATGCAAGAGGTATTAATGACAAGGTTAGCATTACTTTTAAGACAGAAATAAATCATCTTTAACCCATCCAAAATTGAGAGCATGAGAAAAATCATGGGTCTCATCTTTATCATAACCTCCACAAAGGATTAAGCTAGTATTTAAATTAATTTCAGATTTGCATTAGAGAGAGCACTAGCTTAATCACACATAAACAAGTACAAAGTTGAGCAAAGAGGCAATGTTCATCATATATCAACTTGGCACAATTTTCCATCCATATTAAAGATCATAAAACGGTGGTGAAACTTATTCATGGTGATGGAAAACAAAAACTAAAACTACCACACACATGCTGAAAATAAAAAACTGAAAATGCTACGCACACACAAATTTGCACACAAACTGAAAAATAAAGGAAAGGAGAAGGAGAAATCAAACCAAATTTGAAAGCATTATTTCTTCTTCCTTCCTTCACTCTTCCTCCAATGGTTGATCCTCCGTATTTATGATGAAAGCAAGCTTGGAGTGCCTCGGAGTATATGGTGGTGTCGAGGTCGAACGGGTGGCTCCTCCGTGTGCCCTTGCGGTTCGGTACCGCATGGATGAGCGTGTACTCTTCATGCCTCCAAGGAGTAGTGTGTCGCTCCTTGGCAGTGCCATGTCCTCCTCCATGCTTCGCTGGGGTTCGGAGATAGAGTGCCTCCGCGAAGAGCTTGCCGATGGCACCCTTGATGATGATCATGTCTTCCTTCCGAGGATGGTGTTCATGGCTTTCCTTATCATGCCTTGCTGCACAAACTCACAAACAACCTCCTCGGGGGTTTCTCGCCGGTGGGAATACTCACAAAGAAAGTATATGGAAGAGCAAGAGTTGAAATGATTTTTCAGGGATTTTTAGAGAAGGAAGTGAGGCACAAATTTTTAAGGGTGGTTTCTGGAACTTCTAGGATATGAACTCAAGAACACGAACTAGCAAATGGATGATCTGCTTACCAGACGAAGGGGAGCCCCGGGGGCTGATTGGAAGGGGCAGACCGGCCGGCCTAGGCCGGCCGGCCTAGGGGGCCTCCTCCTCTTCCTTGCTCCAGTTTTCTCCGAGCTGCTCCTTACTCCCTTGTTGTCTTGTGTTCTCGTGTTCCACAAGAATCCATCACCCAAACGCTCTCTGTCACTCCTTTGTTTTGAATGATGAGATCAACGCCTCCCTTCTTTACTTTGTGTCACTTCTTCTCTTCCATGTTTTATGTGCTTTCACTTATTTTTTTGCAAAACGAAGTTATTGCTGCCCCCCCCCCCGCCATGCTTGCCCTTTACATGTGCCCAAGATGCTTTGATGATAAGACCTTCCCGTGATGCATCATGGAGCACTACGTGTTAAAGAAACTCAAAATCTTCCCCTTAATCGTGTTTTGACGCTAATCACTCCTCTAATTCTGAAAATTGAAAATTAACTCAGAGCTAGCAATGAGTCCAAATGTATTCTTAGAGAAGCTTTTAGGCATCAAAAACATTTGTAAGTCAAAAACTTTCCGACGCCTTTATTTTGGTTGCAGGATCGTTGCTTTCATTACTTGATAGCAAGGTCCTCCGGCTTGACCGTGGGGGTTTGGGTTTAGGTTCTAATTTTGGCCAAACATGAGAGAGTGAGAGATTTTTGAATAAATAAAAACAATAGGGCTTCGAAAAATTCTAAATCTAGAGAAACTGGTGGATGTCAAGTTGAATGAAACCAAAGATTGAATTTCCTAGGTTCACACGAGTCCTACCATGCGTCAAAGATTAAAAATCATTAAGGGACATAGCGAGGCTCTACTCGTGTGCTTTTAACATGTAAAACAAGCCAACCTTACCATCATGGAGAAGATGAAAGGCTTGGATAGGATCTGAATTTTTGGTTCTAGCTTCTCAAAAAGAGGCAAATAAATCATGGGATGGCTCATGTTATTGGTTTAAGATCGAAAAATCCAAATAAAATGACCGAGCAAATAAAAGGTTCTCTGAACTTTTTCAACCACTTAAGAGTTAATAAAATGTTTTGCGTAGCAAATTCTAAGACTCACTTACTTGAAATTCGAAAATCTTCCGGATTGCCCTCCCGGTAGCTTTATTCTTGATCGGGTTGTCCTCCCGGTAGCTTATTCTTGACTCAACAAACAGGTTGCCTCCCGCAAAGCGCTTCGTTTAAAGTCCATAGCTAGACTTCTTCTCTTATTCACTTCGGATCAACGCTCTTTGTGGGTGTTGCAATCTTGGGTACCCACTTCTGCACCATCTTTGGCTTGGGTGCAGGCTTTTTCTTCGGCTTAGTCATTTTTTGGTCTTCACAGGCTGGCTTCCTTCTTTGGTCTTGATGGATGCAACATCTCCCTTGATCTTCTTTGCTTCCTCCTCCGTTGGCTCTTTCTTACCGATGTGACGGTGAGGTGGAATATATTTATCATTAATAATGTCGCGTACCTCGAAACGTGGTTGAAACTTGAATGCACTTTCGCCGTTGATGTCGATCTTGATCTCCCTCTTGCCAATGTCGATTGTCACTCCGATGGTGTTGAGGAACATCCTTCCGATGAGCGGCGGCTTCTCCCTTTCTCCCATCATGAAATCCATGAAATCGAAAGGGATGAAGCGATCTTCAACTTTTACGGGTACATCCTTGGTGATTCCCACGGGATAATGAATAGAGTTGTCACCCAACTCTAGACACATGGCCGTGGGCTCTAACTTTGGTAATCATAGCCTCTTGAACACGTCTCTTGGCATGGCTCCCATACTTGCTCCAAGGTCGCATAACGCCTTCTTGAACTTGAATGAGCCAATGGAATACGGGATGATCAGACATCCGGGGCCTCTTTGTTTCTCAGATCCTTGATATGCGATAATGGCACCGCATTCCTCGGACATCTTGATGTGATCTTCCCCTGGTGTCGCCATCTCATACTTGTTGGCAAGTATGCTATTGAAGTAGCGTGGCTTTAATGAAGGCATCTTCAATCTTCCTTCATTACCCATTAGGCATCTGACAAGTTGTCTTATTTGCGTTTCTAGCATCTTCATTGTGTTGAGTACTTGATGGTTAGAACTTTCGACCTCCGTCACCTTGCCGTCTATATTCTCTAATATTTTGTCAATAGCCTCGAACTTAGCGATGGTGTCCTTGTTGATCTTAGCATGCTTGTCCATGAAGTCCTTCAATTGTACATGAAGAGAAACCGAATTTTGAATGGACGAGCTTGCATTAAATTGAGGTTTACCTTGCCCATAGCAGAAGTTTGGTGATTCTCCTTTTCTCATGTGGTTGAGCACCTTAGCTTCCTCCGGACAATCTCCTTGGACATGGTCGCACTCCCCACGCTCCTCACATATGGATCTTGCTTCGGCAGCTTTCATAGCTTTTATCTTTTCTATCTCTATCTTCTCCACCCTGCTCATAAGTGAACCGATTTGCCACACAAGGAATTCAGCTCGCCTGTATTCATTGAAACGCTATAAAGCTTCTTAAATTGTCTTCGTGGGAGATTGAACAAATGTTTCAACCTTGTCGCGCAAACTCTGAATCTTGGCCGGCGAACAAAATCTCTTTATGAAGGCTCTCATCAATGGATCCCAACTTAATTTCTTTGCCGATAGAGTGTGGAACACAATCCAAAGCTTCTTCGAGTAGTGAGAACCCAAAGAGCTTTGCCCTCAATTGATTTTGGGTCAACCCTTCCACATTGAAAGTTTGACATAGTTGAACGAATGCTTGGAGGTGAAGGTTCGGATCCACTTTACCGGTGAAAGCTGATTGTTGCACCTTGAGGATAGTTGAGACCTTGATCTCGAACGACCTTTTGACATCTTCAAAGTCTAGGGTTGGTAGATCATAGATGTCCGGGATGCATAACTCCCTGATCTTGCACTCCGGCTGCGATTCTTCTCCCATGGGTGGCGGTTGAGGTTGATCTCCCTTTGGACTTGGAGGTGGTGTTTCCTTTGGAGATTCTGACGATCCTTCGGCCTCAGCTTTTGGATCTACAAATTCCTTAGCTTGTGTTGCACGTCTCCCTTGCCTGTAAAGTTTTCTAGATCATCCACAAAAGAAAACTAGGGTTTGTTGGAGAGGTAGCCGTCCATCTCCGGTTAGGGTTAGTGATAAACAAAAATCAAAAAGAAGAACTAGGGTTAGTCAAAAACTAGATTAGATTGATTTTTGAGGATGATCAAAATAAGTAGATGCAAAAGAAAAACCAAAAGAAAAACTGAAAATTACTTACAAACGTGATACTAGATTGGATCTTGATTCCTTGTTCCCCGGCAATGGCGCCAGAAAAAGGGGCTTGTTGATGTTTGATTGTCATTGCAAACTTCGATCCGAAATACGGATCACATGAGACCCTCTTTCCCTTAAGTGTAAACCCAAGGTATCGAATCCGTGGAACATGTGCAACGCAAGATCGATCTAATAAAGCGAAAAAGCACTTTGATCTATAGAGGTTTCAAACGCATCTAATCTACTAAAACATGAGAGGTAGCAAGATAAAGCAAGATGTAACCGATGTAGAGAGTCTAGATCGTGCCTTTGTCGTGGTTCCAAGCGAGAGATGAAGATAGCAATAAGAATCTCATAAAAGCATGTGGCTTCGGTCCAATCCTCGAAGGCACCTACCATACACGTGATCGACATCCTGTCACGATGCCCCGCTTCTTGTGTAGGTGAACCTAAGAGCACGCTCACGAGGAACGTGTTGAAAACACTTGGTAGATCGGGTATGCACCTCTAGCCACTGCGGCTACAAGAGCACCCTAGGCGATCTATCTTAAGTATAGATCAAGGAAGAAGTAAAACCAAGAGAAGACAAAACCGAAGAGAAAGCACTCGATTGCTAGTTATCGGATCTATTAAAACTCCATCATAAGTGTATACATGAATAAGATCCAACCGGGATCCTACCTTGATCTTGATTCAAGCCTCCGGAACTCCGACATGGTCCTCCATGCAAGGTTCCCACGCCGGCTAGGTGAACCCTAGACGACTAACACGACCCTCCTCTCCGAGACGGTGTCCCTCAAGCTTCTCTGCTCCTCGGCGGCGGATGATGAATGGCTTGATTGTTGGAACTTCGCACGGGGACTAAATAGCCCGAGGATCATCTAGGTCAAGCAGCAACCGAGAAAGGGCCAGCCTCGGCCTCCCTCGGTTTTCTTCCTGAAGCTTCTCACGACATCCTGAGTTTTTACCGAGTTGCATGTGGGTCCTTGACGTCATTTTCCTCGCGGTTTAGATAAGGGTGCTTTGTGTATGAACTCCCGCATCTTCTGTCTAGGTCCTCGATCCTTCTCGGCTTCACGCTCTAGTCCTTGGTTCATTTGGAGCGATGTTCATCTTGTATCTTGACTTGTGCCGGGCTTCATGATCTTCTTGTAAAACCCTTGACGAACTCTACCCGGAAGTCCTCTTTTAGTCTCTTGATTCCTGTGTAAACAGTAAACTCCAAAAACCATGATGAAAGCGAACTTAACATATAAGGGTTAGGATCGTTAGTGTGAATATCAAATTAATGCCAACATTGGAGGTAAACTCATGGCTAGGTTGACGGAAATCGACTGCCAACACACTGCCTAGAGGACAGGCTGAGGTGCATACAGTTCCGAGTTGGGGAATGAGAGGAGTTCCTACTCGAGGTGGTGGTTCGCGTGCTGCTACCCAGGGGGGCGGTCAGACCGCGTCCCAGCTGGGAGCAGGGGGTTTAGGTTTCGTGATCGAGGTGTTGATCGGTTTGGTTCCTATGGTTGTGGTACAGGTGGTAGGCGTGATGAGTCTGGCCGTGGTGTGTTTGCTGGATGTTCTCCACCTCATGGTCTATATGAGGATGGGAGAGACCGTCACATCTTTGAGTCTCAAAGGGGCTACATGCCACGCTTTTCCTTTCGTGGTTATCGTTCTCCTCCAGTGATGCATGAGGTGGTTCAGCGTGGTAGTCGTAGCTTTGGACGTGATAGGATGGATGTTGCTAACCCCACTTTTGAGCAAATGGCTCGAACTGGTTTGACTCATTTTGTTCTGACCCCAGTGTTGAGTCGCTTGCTCATTCTCGTTCTCGTTTTTGATTTGCAGGTGGGAGGCATGAAGAACGTTTGGTTGATCGACTCCGGTTGCTCGCGACACATGACCAAAGATCGGGGTGGTTCTCCAGCCTCACCCCAGTGGTGTCAAAGGTGTACATCACTTTCGGGGATAATGGACGAGGACATGTGCTTTCAGAAGGTGAGGTTAAAGTGAGTAGCAAGGTGACCTTGAAGTGTGTGGCCCTGGTCAAGTCACTTGGGTATAACTGGTCGATATCTCGATTCGGATGAGGTTATGAGGTTCGGTTTAAGTTGGGGGCTTCTCAGATTCTTGACTCTCGAGGCGATCTTGTGTGTATGATCATGCCTGAGGGACATATCTTTCGTGCGGATTTTTCTCAGTCTTTTGGTCCCCTGAGGTGTTTGGTTGCTGGTCCTTCGAGTGAGTTGTGGAGGTGGCATAGGATGTTGGGACACTTGAGTTTTGAGTTGCTTTCCCACTTGAGTAGTCTCAATCTTGTCCGAGGATTGCCCATGTTGCGTTTTGAGAAGGATTTGGTTTGTGCGCCTTGCAGGCATGGCAAGATGGTAGCCACTCCCCATCCACCCTTGACTGCAGTCATGACTGAGCGTCCTAGGGAGCTGTTGCATATGGATTTGGTTGGTCCAGCTCGTGTTCGCTCGGTAGGTGGGAAGTGGTATGTCCTTGTGGTTGTGGACGATTACTCTCGCTATGCCTGGGTGTTTTTCTTGGAGGATAAGGGTGAGACGTTTGGTTTTGTTCGAGACCTGATCTCGAGGTTGAAGAACGAGAGACATGGTGACGCCATTAGAGCTATACGCAGTGACAATGGCACGGAATTCAGGAACTCTCGTTTTGAGACTTTTTGTGATGATCTTGGTCTTGAGCATCAGTTTTCGACTCCGTACACCCCTCCTCAAAATGGTGTTGTGGAAAGGAAGAATCGGTCCCTGTGTGAGATGGCTAGGACGATGCTCGATGAGCATAAGACTCCTAGAAAGTATTGGGCTGAGGCGGTGAATACCGCATGCTATGTGGCAAATAGGATCCTCCTCAGGACTTTCAAGAAGAAAACGTGCTATGAGCTGATGCATGGTCGAGCACCTAAGGTAAGCCACTTTCATGTCTTTGGTTGTAAGTGTTTCATTCTTAAGAAGGGCAGAAAGTTGGATAAGTTTGAGGCTAGGTCTATTGATGGTATTTTCTTTGGTTATGTTACTCATTCTCGAGCATATCGTGTGCTCAATCTTAAAACTAACCAATCGGGAGACTTGCGAGGTTACCTTCGATGAGACACAGCCGCGTAGCTCTTTGGTTTTTGAGTGTGCAGGTGATGATGAATTTGGTGAGGAGATCTTTGAGGAGAAGGTGCAAGAAGATGGAGATGATGGTGGTGGTGGTGGTGCTCCCACAGCTGACCGTGTACCTCCTACTTCCACTACGACTACGATGACCGAGGATGGCCCATCCCCTACTCCTACGACGACTGAGGGTATTCGAGTGGAAGCTATTGTTGAGAGGGAGGTTGTCTCAAGACGTGAGGCTCCCCGGTGTGTACAAGTGGATCATCCACCTTCGAGGATCATAGGTGACCTTCATAAACGCACTACACAGTCCAGGTCACAGAAGTACTCTCATTTCGCTCATTCTACATTTGTTGCTTTTTTCGAGCCTAAGGATATTGGACACACACTTTCTGATCCAGATTGGGTGAACGCTATGCATGAGGAGCTTGAGAACTTTAGAGGAATCAGGTGTGGGAGTTGGTTGAGCCTCTACCAAATTGCAAACCTATTGGTACAAAATGGGTGTGGAAAAACAAAGAGGGAGAAAATGGGGGAGATTGTGAGAAACAAGTCGAGGTTGTTTGCCCAGGGGTATAGTCATAAGGAGGGGATAGACTATGAGGAGACCTTTGCTCTGGTGGCCCGTTTGGAGGCAATTCGGATCCTTCTAGCATTTACCGTTGCTAAAGGGTTCAAATTGTACCAAATGGATGTGAAGAGTGCCTTCTTGAATGGGGTGTTAGAGGAAGAAGTGTATGTGAGGCAACCCCCAGGTTTTGAGAGTGAGAGATATCCCCACCGTGTGTACAAACTCAGAAAAGCACTGTATGGCCTAAAATAAGCACCCAGGGCGTGGTATGGTAGGTTGAGAGGGTTCTTGTTTATCAAGGGGTTTGTGATAGGGAAGGTTGATCAGACTCTGTTTCTCCTCAGGCAGGGTGATGACATTCTGATCGTGCAAGTGTATGTGGATGATATTATCTTTGGCGGCTCGTCTCACTCTTTGGTTGCTAGGTTTGTAGAGGATATGAGCAGGGAATTTGAGATGTCGATGATGGGAGAGTTGCAGTTCTTTCTCGGGCTCCAGATCAAGTAGTGCAAGTACGGGACGTTTGTGCATCAAGCGAAGTACATCAAGGACATTGTCAAGAAGTTCAAGATGGATGACTCCAAGCTGATGACGACGCCGATGAGTACGACTACGTCTTTGGATACAGATGAAGATGGCAACCCGTGGACGAAGAGAGCAGAGCATGATCGGCTCCCTCCTCTACTTGAGACGGCGAGGCCGGACATACGATTCGGTGTGTAATGCTGCTTTTCGCTTCACCAAGGACTTCACATCGGCAGGTCATCAAAAGAATTTTCAGGTATTTGAACTACACTCCTGAGTTTGGTCTTTAGTATTCTGCGTCCTCAACACTCAACCTTCACGGGTCTGCGGGCGCTGACTTCGCTGGGTGTCGTTTGGATCGTAAGTCTACCTCGGGTTCTTGCCAGTTTCTTAGTTCTTCTTTGTTATCTTGGTCATCCCGCAAGTAATCTAGTGTAGCTCAGTCCACTACCGAGGCCGAGTATGTAGCTGCAGCCAGTTGTTGTTCCCAGCTTTTATGGATTATCTACACTATGAGCAACTTTGGTGAGTGTTCCCATATCCCACTCTTTTGTGATAGCACCAATTCCATAAGTGTAACCAAGAACCCCGTTCTACACTTCAAAACCAAGCATATTGAGGTGAGATACCACTTCTTGAGAGACAATGTGGAGAAGGGAAAGATTGCTTTGATCCATGTGCCCACCCAAAACCAACTAGCCGATATCTTTACCAAACCACTTGACCAAGCCACTTTCACCCGCTTGGGTGAGCTCAGTGTGTGTTGCTTTCTTGAGTTGGTGGTGGGAGCTCCTTTGTAGCATATGTATCATATTTACTTTTTGCATAGCATTGCATTTGTATCATGATGTATAGGTATCTTTGTATCTTAGGTTGTTTACATTTGTATCATATGCATTGTGGTAGGTTGAGCTTCTCCTATATACATTGATGACCGTGATATGCTAGTTGTGAGCTTTTGAACATGTTGGATATGATTTGGTGATGAATAGGTATGCTCGTGATAGTTTTGCTATATTTGCATGATGGGATGGCTTGTTTTTGGAAAATGCTAGGATAGGCTCTCTCTTGTGAGTTTAAGTCTTTGCATGATCTTAGTGTGCTTTGGTGGTCTATATCAAGTTTAACTTGTGTTTGGATATAATGTGCTTATCTCTTGGGGTCAAAGACCCATTTGTCATTGTGAATGTTTAGCCATGTGATACCTTGTGGGGGAGCATAAGCTTCTTTTTGCCGCAAAGGTACTTCATGAACCATTTTGTGCTTAAACTTGAAAAATGAAATTGGTATTAAATGCCTATGCTTGAAGTTATGTCATACATGCTTTAAATTACAATTATTTTGGATGCTAAACCGTTACATGTTGTCTACCTTGAGAAGTCTCATTTTAAGAAGTAGACACATGACTCGGTGGCTTTAACATGACATGAGATGCTTATTGGTGTTCACAATGATCTTTTGATGAGGATATGTGACCTATAGCATGAAGTTTGTGTGATCTAGATTTACTTTTGCATGTTCTGCTCATGTTTAGGTCTTTGCTCATGAGAGAGAAATTTTTCGCAAAATTGCTTAATTTGATCATGGCTTACTCATATGCTCATATAGCTTTACTATCATGATGGCTATGCTTATACGCAACTTTGGAATGTCTTGCTTGCTCATTTGCTCACTTGTAGCATTTTGTGGTGCTCATTGTCTATTTGAGAAGCTCTAGGTTGATTTTTTTTTGAAATATGCCTTGATTCATGCATTGTCAACAAGAGGGAGAAGTTTGTGCATGAAAAAAGAATCTGAGCATGTTTAGAAGGTTTTCAGGTGGTTTCAGAATTTTTCGGAACATATTTTGAGAGGGTGGTCTGACCGCCCTGTCTGTAATGTGACCGGCCAGGGCGGTCTGACCGGCCTAGGTAGGCGGTCTGACCGGCCGTGGTTAGTGCAGAGCATGTTTTGCACTTTGTTATGCATTTGCAGTAGTTCTTTGCATGCATGTGTTCAGAGGGAGTTGCGTTTGCTCAGGGCAGCTGCATGTGTTCAGGGGGAGCTCCTTGTGTCGTCTGAGTTCTTACTTTGGTGGTTTGCTCCGTGTGAGCTTTGGAAGTTGTCTCGGTTATGTTGAGTCGTTGCCCTAACCTTAGGAGACCGAGACTTTGGCTTTCAGGTGATCAGGTTTCCGCCTTAGTTTGACTTTGACTTGATTGGGTTGTTGTTCGTTTCGTTTCTTTTTCTTTCTTTTTCATCATGGGTTACTATGTGTGTTGTCAATGCACTCATCAAGAGGGAGATTGAGGACCTGTGTGGTCCGAGGACCGGTGGATGGTCGCTCCTTAGTGATGAGTGATTCACAACGTGGTGTGAACTTACTTTTGGCCTAGTATTGCAGGTGCAGGTTGCGGCTTGATTCGCGTGGTGCAAGTGAAGAACAAGCACGAAAGGTCTATGTCTGTGTGACCTCCCAGGAGTGGAGAGATAAGTAGGCTTCGTTCGAGGTACCCGGTGGCCGACGGGCTCAAATGCGGGCCGTACACTGGCAAGAAGAGCAAGACGACGTTGGGAAGATCGAGTCGGTGCAAGGTAGCAGCTAGCAACTGAAGTTTGCACGCGGGGTTTGCAGTGGTTTGGCCACAAAACCACTAGGTTACTTGGCTGAGCCACAAAGTCAAGGCCGAAGAGGCAACGGGACTAGACGGCCTACCCAGGGTGGTCTGACCGCCCAGGAAGGGCGATCTGACCGCGTGTGTCGTGGTTCGTCGAGAAGCTTCGAAACGGAAGACACACGGCGTTATCGCAAGGCTTGCGTGGAGATGAAGCGGGCTTGCGGTCGACGAGCATCCATCCGATGGAGAAGTCGACCAAGTTTCGCAAAGTTCCCTTGGTGGGCGTGTATCTTAATATTAAGTTGTAGGGGTAGTTTGGTCATTCGGCACCCTCCATATATACTCACTTGAGTGGGAGATGGCAACCAACTGTTGGAACTCTAGTTCATTTGCTCTTTGCGTCTTTCCCTTAGTTTTCCATAGGCTAGCTTGAGAGCTCCATGAGTCATCTTGAGAGGGGGATGGATGTTCGGGCGGTTTGTTAGACCTTATATGATCCTTTCATGACATGTATAGAAGATTCAGCATGGTTTATCTTGAGTCTCTTTGTCTCCCGGCGTTTTTCCTTTTGGTGATTTTCAGAGCTATTTCTTTGGATTTTTGTGGTGGTTTGTTAGAGGTGTTTCTTAGTGAGATTCTTGTTGGGTATCACACATGAGATCTGTGTGCCTCTTTTCTTGATGATTTTGCCTCAGCAAACCCTCGGGAAATCCTTCGATTTTGGTGGTTTTCGTGGTTCCTCGAGTTCATGAATTAGAACCCTTTGATTCGCGATTCCCTTTGATTGAGAGCGATTCGGTGGATTTCTTTTGGTGGAGAGGTCGTCCAGGAGGTGACCCAGCTATCCTCGAAGTTTCACTGTAATCCGTTGGGTGAATTGGGTGATCGGTTGATGAGAAGTTGAGGGTTGACCCACGGCCCATTTTCGGGGGGGAGGGGGTAGGCGGTCTAACCGCAGGGGTAGGGTCCGACCGCCTGTGGTTTCAGCCGAGGAAAGTTTGGTTTTGCGGTGTTTTCCTCTGAGAGTTTGTTTGCCTTGATTAGAGGATTCTCCAGGTGAAATCTTGGGTCGTTTCGGGGTTGTGTGCTTCGTTTGGTGGTCCAGGAAATTTCCACGCAAAGCGGTCTCGACCGCCCTTCCATGCTTGATCGACCGCCCGCCAGAGATTTACCTTCTGTGGTTTCCGTTGTGATTTGCGCGTAGTTGAGTTGGTTGGAAGTGTGGTTTGTTCCTAGGGTCAGTAGCACTCCGGTGGCTATGTGATCTTGGCAAACTTGAGGATTGAGTGGTGGAAATGATTTCGGGGTTCAGACCGTGTTATCTCGCTAGAGGAGTCATATCTTTCTTAAAAAAATTTTATCGACTCTCATTCACTCTATTTCTGATCGCTCAATCCGATCCTTTGTGTTTTTCCTCCCACCATCCGAGATCGGTGGGTGATATATGGACGGATGCATTGGTCGTCCACTTGATCTGCGCGTTATTATCATATAAAGACGTGCAGCTAGCTGTTGCGCTTTGTTCTCACATGAAAATCAAATTTGATAATTCACACACATGGTCGATTTATGCTGAAAATAACAAAAGCAAGATGCCAAAAACACGTACGCTGGGTCCATGGATTCTCGATGGCCGTGGTGGATCCGGGCTAAATCTTTGATGGTGGTGTGTTAGAGTTTCCTTAGATTATGTAATATCAGTCTTTGTAAAACTCCGTTTGCTTCTTCTTCTTATATGAAATAACAGTCCTTCTGCTTCAAGGTTTTTAAAAAAAATCTTTGTTGGTGGGACCGGCCGGGTAGCGACCGGCGTTGCATTCCGGCCAGGTGGCCGCCGTCAAGAGTGTCAGCAGGGCAGCATGCAGCAACAGCAACAGCATGTGAAAAGGCACCAGCCGCTCTTGGTTGTCGACAAGCGCGGATCAATCAGGACTACATGCTCCTTTAGCTCCTTGTAAACAAATCATATATGCTTTCTATAAAAGCAGGATAATCCTTCATAAACAAAATTCGCGAGACAGATCTTTTAGACCTAATTAGATTTTTTAAAGACATGCAGCACGTTTTTCATAGATCATGATTAGAGAATGTGATGCTATAATAATATGTGCTAATCATGATTTAATTAAGCTTAATAAATTCATCTTATGATTTATTAGATCATACTTATATTTTCAACAAATTCCTTCTTAAGGCTAAGCGTTGTGGGCAGCGGTAAATATGCACAACATCGAGCATCTACTTTTTTTAAACGGACACACGCCTTTTACTTCGCATGACCAAGTTTCTCGTCATGGCCTTTGTTTAGTTCGCAAAAATTTATCAACGTCAATCTTCAGACACTAATTAAGTGTATTAAATGTGAATTAATGACAAAACTTATTTCATAATCCTACTAATTTTTCGAAACGAATCTAACGAGTCTAATTATGCTATGATTAGACAATGTCATGCTACAGTAAACAACATCCAATGATTGATTAATTAGTCTTAATAAATCTGACGAGGCTCTGGACCAGGGCTCACCACGGTCTCTGAAAAACGCAATACGGACTGACGCACAACATACTTGGCGGCCGTCGACGCAGTACTATGCCTCAGTAGGCCGGGCAAATGCACGACTAGTTCCCGTCATAGACCAGGAGCGGAGCGGCCCATGCGCACTGGTGCCTCTTCCTCCGAGTACGTGGCGGCCCACGCGACAAGTTCTCCACCGCTTGACAGCTCGCACGGCAAGTTTCCGTCTCCACCTCCGACTACTCGTTCGCACGAGTAGTTTCCGTCTCCTTCTCCGACTACTCGCCACACGCAGTAGTTTATCATCGACCCTCGAAGCCAGATGGAAGGCAACGGTGTGGGCCCGCGAGATCCGGGATCTCGCGCGCTCTCCCACGCGCCGCCACGCGTCCGCTCCACCGCGACGACCCGCCCTGGCCCGGCCGATTCGGTGTCAGGGGGCGGATCCGTCCGCGCCACGAACCACGAATGACGCTGGCGCTACTCCCTAAGCATCGGAAGGTGTGGCGTAGACTACCTACTCGCACGAGTAGTTTTCCGCCCCCGACCAGTCCAAGGCTTCACAACGAAGACTGCAGATACGTGAGCCCCCCGCCGATATCCCGTGATATCTGGGCACACACCCACGCACCGCCACGTGCCGGCCCCTCCGTGCCGGCCCGCCCTCACCAGGGCGATTATGACTCGGTGAAAGCTATCATCTATGAGAAGAAGCTTGAAGAGTTGAAGCCTTCTCAAATCTTGAGCAAGATCATGGCACATGAATTTCAAATCATGCCCAAGTCCAATAAAGCTTCCAAGGATGAGCTCAAAACAAAGGAAGAACCACAAGTTGAGCTCAAGGCAACACTCCAAGAACCATCTTCTCCAACAACAAGTCAAGCACTTTGAAGCCAACAAGAGAAGAAGTTGAGAAGGATGTCAATTCATGGAAGCTCAAGTGAAGATGATGATGATGATGATGACGATGAAGGCTCCTCAAGTGATGAAGAGGTCGAATCGATGGTTTCCACGTACGTGAAGAAGATCTTCAAATATGTGAAGAAAGTCAACATGTACGGCTACAACATCCACTTGAGAGAAGGGCGTCATCATCAACACATCAAGTTTTCCAAGATCAAGCACAAGCCCAAGAAGAAGGTGGTCAAGGAGAGGAAGCCAAAGCAAGAAGCACTCACCGCCATCCGTGAGTGGATAAGTGGTGGAGAATCAAGTTCTTGTAGCTCAAGTGATGAATCAAGCAAGAATTTCACCACCCGCTTCATGTAAGGTCCCCTATCGTCATCACACATGTGCCTTATGGCCCAAGGTATGGAAAGCAATGTGAGTGATGATGAATCCGACACCACCTCATTTGATGATCTTGTTGAGCTAGTAAATGAGCAAAAGGGATGCTAAAAAAAACAAGCTAATGAAATTAAAGAACTTAATGCTCTCAATGATCTTAGTGCTACCCTTGCTACAAATTATGAACATTTGTTGTGCAAATTCAAATTGCTTAGCGAGGAGAATGAAGAGCTAAAATCTAAGCTAGAGAGCATTGAGATTAAAACTAGTGATTCCTTTGAGCTCAATGAATCATCTATCCCTTGTGCAATTCCTATATCCAAGGTAGATGCTTCAACTTCTTGCATTGATTTAATTGATGAATCTTGCTCACCATCTTGCAATGAGAATGTTAAGATTATAAGCATGAAGAATGATGAGCTCAAGCAAGAAGTAAAATGGCTCCGAGAGAAGTTGGTTAGCTTGATGGGCAAGGGCAAGAACAATGAAGAAAAAGAACAAGCCTCTCAAGACATGAAGAGCAACATCCAACCTCCTCAAGATAACCGTGACGACATGGTGAAGAAGCTTGAGAAGGGATCAACCGTGACTTGCTACAAGTGTCATGAAGAAGGGCACAAGTTCTACAAATGCCCTCAATTGGTCAAGAAGATGGACAAGGGTGAGAAGAAGAAGATGAAAACCACCATCAAGAGCTCTCTCATCTACACCAAGCCCAACCGCAAGAACAAGACCAAGAGCAACTCCTATGTCATCAAGAAGAAAGCTAATGGCAAGGTGGTTGCACACAAGGTTGGGAAGATGAAGGAGTGGGGTTGGAACCAACCCATTTGGGTGCCCAAGGAAGTCATCACCAACATGAAGGGGCCTCAAATGGTTTGGGTTCCTAAGGCCACGTGAAGGCCATAAGAACGGGGACTTGGGAGGCTTGGCACAAAGAAGAAGTGAAGATTCAAGTCTAGAAGCCAAGCTTGCTAGATTGGACATGTGTTGCACAAGTTCCCCGGTTAAGGTAATGGAAACTAGAACTCATCTCATGTATCATTGTAGCTCCATTGCCTTGTTTAGGTTGCATTTGTTGCTATGCCTAGTTGTTTACATATGGTAGGTTGCTTGTGTCATGTGCTAATCCATGAGCAACCTACATGGTTGGTGTGTAGGAAAGCTACACTTGTTTCTTTCATGATGCATGTCTTTATATATATCTCTTTGCATCATGAGCAAGCTATAGGGTTAGCTTCCCTTTTGTTGTCATAAACAATGTGCATACATTTGGTTGGTGATTCAAACACTAAATGCACACATTTAGGGGGAGCTCATCTTATGGTTTGTTTGTGGGACTAACATTGTTTTAAGCTTATTTTGTGTAGTCCCTTGGTGACGCGTTCGTGTACTTCATTCTAAGAGAATGTTATTTCACTCTAAATGTGATCTAACATCTCGAAGAGAGTGAATATAGCAATATGAGCTTCATGCTATTGAGTCATGTCCTTGCGAGCTTATGTCTCTATATAAGTTCAAAGACAATGAACTCATACATTCCTAATCTTTGTGGTACCCCAAGTGTCTTCTTTGCAAGCTTCTTTCAAAGTGGTGTCATCTCCAAGTGATATCATTTTCAAGTGGCTTATCTCAATGTAGTGCCAACAAGGTAGAGAGAAAATCCCCAAGGTATGCAATGCTCAAAATCTACAAGTGGTAATGTTACAAGAACTCTCTTGTCTTATCTCTTGTCTTTTAAGCTACCTCCATGATATGCTCTAAGCTTCCTTATCTTACAAATATTTGTAGTTGTGCACTTGATTTTCACACTATCATTTTGTGCACACACTTAGCTTAGTTTATATAGTCTCATGAGCTTGTGATCCACCTTAGTTATTCACACATGTGGTATCTTCGTTGATATCATACATATGGATCATGGTTCATGGGACTTTCTCCCTTGAATTTAACATTTCTCTTTGAGCTATGATTGCTAGGACTTGCTAAGTTTCCTTAGGAGACTCTTTTGTTTTGGACACTTTTTGGAGATTTTATTCCAAAGGGGGAGAATTTGGAGCCAAAGCAAGCCAATGTTTCCAAGGGGGAAGTAGCAAGCTACATGTAAAGAGGAGATCATAAAAGAGGGAGAACACATCTAGGGGGAGTTGGATGATGGTAAGCATCCAAGCAAGTGTAAGAAGTTCAATTTTATCAAATTTTGCAAATTTATGCTTACTTTGATTGTGTTGTCATAAATCACCAAAAAGGAGGAGACTGTAGCGAACATGGCCTCATATGCCATTTGTTCAAAGCTTAATTTTGGTGATTAATGACAACATGATCAATGGGACTAACCATATTGTCTAGCATGTATTTGTAAACACTTCTAGGTCCCAAGGATGCAAAAATACCATATGCCAAAATGTGAAGATAGTATATTTTTCAATGGTCAAAACCGCGAAAGAAAAAGAAAAGAAATGCCACCGTCGGATGAACCGACGGTACACTTGGAAGCGGCGTCGGTGCAATCACCGGATGAAGTGGTACACTACGTGAAGACTCAAGACAACTTGAAGATCACAGGATCATCCGACGCCCCCATTTCTAGTTGCGCCGGATGAATCAAGAGACCAAGCAAGCAGGAATCTTGACCGGATGAAGCGATGGTGTAGCGGCAGTTCATCCGCGACCGTATTTGCTAACAGAGACATTCGGGCGCAAAGTCCTTCAGCACCAGATGAACCGATGGTATAAGGTTTTGAGCGACGGTTCATCCGATGGCTGCGAAGAAGCTAACAGTAAGGTTTTTGGCATGGAATCCTTTAGCACCGGATGAACCGACGGTAGGAGAAGGAAGCCGTCGGTGCAAGCGTCGGAGCAATTGTGTCAGAGGATCTCAACGGATATGTGGACGTGGAGGGCACGGATGAACCGCTGCCACGAATTCAATAGCATCGGTTCATCCGTGGTATGAATTCTCGCAGCTTTTAGCCAACAACTCTTTAGACGCCTTGGGCTATTTATACCCCCTCTACTCACCCATTTGGAGTTGCTGGAGTGTGTGGAAGTGCAGAGGAGTTCAAGTCTCATAGAAGATCATATCCAAGCCATCCAAGTGCTAAATTGCTCATCCATAGACTTGCACATGCTTTGTGTGTGTGCTTAGTGCTAGGCTTAGCTTAGAGTTGAGTGAGTGCAAGGTGTGCCAACCTTGTGAGGTGATTCTCGAGTGGATCAAGTTGTACGAGGTGCGCCGGAAGCCTTGGAGCCTAGGTGGCTCTCCCAAGAACGTCTTCGACCCTCCGGCTTGGTGTGGAGCGGCGAGGACACTTTGTGCGAGGGACGTGGAGACCCCCTTCCCTTGGTGGAGAAGCTCCTTAGTGGAGGTGTCAGGGGGTGAGACCTGGACAGATCCGCTAGGGGGTTGCCCTAGTGGTTTGCAGGTTAATGGAGGATCGAGACCTAAGAGCGTAGGTGGTTATGCATGGGATGCACACGGAACTAGGCGAGTATGACGGCGAGGAACAAGGAGACAAGGGGTTTTAGACTGGTTCAGGCCTCCGGAGAGTAAAACCCTACGTCCAGTTGTGGTGGATTATGCGAGGATGAGTTTAGTTGTCCTGTGCATGGAGCCCTAGGCCACCTTATATGGGGAGGACGGGCTAGGGTTTGCATGCGCAGGTCGGTTGACCCGTGTCGGGGCCGGTTACAACTATGGGAAGCTTATCTCCCGGTTTACAAGGAGTATCCCGTGATACTCGGAGCTATAGGCGCGGTGCGCCAGGTCCTAGAGTCCTTGACTTGCACGCCAAGCATTGCGGTCTTAGGGATCTGATCGGTCGCCCGCGCCTTCGGAGGTGTGGATAAGGTCGCTGGGCCCACTTGTAAGGTCGGCGGGTCTTCTGGAAGGTTGGGTCCACTTGTCAAGGGCCCCTGGGACCCTAGGCGGTGGGGACCCATGGGTACCCATGTCTCTCAAGCCCCCAATCGACGTGTAGGCGTAGTGGTCGAGGTGAGGTCGTGTCGAAGAGTAGCGAAGGCGCGGCACCATCGAGGTCGTGAAGGGTGCACGGGGATCAAAAAGAAAACCCCTCCGATGCGCGCACAAAGTTGAACGTCGGGCTTCTGGGATGAAGGACCATAAGGTCGAAGTGAAGACAAGGCGTAGATCTTGAAGAACCGCCGACCTGATCGGAGTCAGGAATGTTGCAATGGCAGTCACGACCGTCAGGAAGGTCAACAGGCCTACCAGTGGTAGGTCGAGCCGAGATGCGATGGGCGAGGCTTCCATTAGGTCGAGGCGACCCAAAGAAAATAGGCGTCAAGACGCACTAGTGTAGTAGCCCCGGCGAAGAAAGCGACCAAGATGGCGGTTTGATGCTAAGAGGAAGAGAAATAATCTGAACCTCACGACCTTCCGCTTAGGGAAACAGATGCTCTTGTAGTGTCGACGCTAGAGGACAAGGGCTCCGAGAATCTGCAGAGGGTCAGCAGCAATGTGTCTGGCGTAACCAGAGTCACACGTGCATTGTACGGTCAAGGACCAACTCCCAAGCGAAGCACAGGTCGCAATCACCCGCAAAGACAAAAGCGCTCCGTGATGTGGTCGTAGGGGGACAAGCGCCAATGCCTCCCACGGCGAGCGGTGACCTCGTGCTCCACGAGGGTACAATGATCTTGCGGATAAGGATGCCACGCAAGCTGGCTTGTGGATTAACACCCAATGGCAGGTGCTGGAGTATAAATAGGCACCCGAGGCTTGAAGCAAACCGTACCAATCGTCGAAGGTGAGTCAAGATGACCCAACGTAGTAATATAGCCATGGCAGGGGCTTGTGTCCGCCCACCAGAATGTAGAGTTGATGTAGTTCATGCTTGGAGCTAGAAGAATGCTTGCAGGCTCAAGAACTCGATTGGCCTCTTCTCCCGGCCCGTGAGGAACCCGGAGGAGTATGAAGCGGTAACAGATCGTCGTACTGACACTTTCGGTAGGAGGTGATGCAGTGGGTGCGCTCCACCCGGTGAGGTTGGTGTTAAAGCTCGGACCTTTTGCAATCTTGCAGTGAAGCTCAGACTTGATGCTGGGCGCTGCAGGAGACCGGTTGGTGCGCGAGTAGAGGTGGTTGTCGGCACTGCCTCCACAAGTTGGAGAGGTCGTCCGAGTAGGTCCCTGAAGCTAGAAGAAAGCTGTGACAAGCCTTATTAGTGTAGACCGAGTAAGCACTTTGGAAGGTAATTCAGGGACATTTAACATCTTTGTATCTTGTAATTTGGCCAAGGGCCAAACTCCTTGTAGCTTATGAAGCTGTAAATATAGTTTTTCATGAGAAGTATCATGATTTTGGTGATTGTAAGGGCGCCCAGGCCGCAATGGTACGGATACCAAGGGCTCGGCAGGGTTGTAATAGCACACCGACCTTTAGAAGGCCTTTCGTAGAGACGAGGAACCCGTGTCGACCTAGGTCGGCACTGATGACACAACGCAGTAGTCAACCTGAAACTCTAGGTCTATACGACCTAGAAGGCAGCAGGGCCTTAGCGACCTCGGGAAGGTGCTACATGACCAAGTGGTCGCCAACGGGCAGTGGAGCCATTAAGCACGGGGCCGTTGGTACAACCATTAAGGCAGTGTAATAGGTGGCAGGACCTTTAGCGACCTCTTGGAGGTGCTACTTGACCTGGAGGTCGCCAACGGGCAGTGAAGCCTTTAAGCACGGGGGCCGTAAAAACGAGCCATAGAGGCTAAGGCGATCCAAGAGGTAATGAACCTAGGAGCTAGAACCCAATCGCTGAAAGTCGAGGCGACCTACCAAGCGTAGTACACGACCTTGTGAAGATGTCATCATGGACCCGGGAGGTCGCGGATGCCGTGGAGACCTTGAAGAAAATGATGCGTAAGGGGCTTGAAGTAGGGCATAACGAGTCCATGGTCATCGAACCGTTGGGCGGAAGGCCAACAGGCATGGATTCCCGCACGGCAGCGTTATCGCTGGAGCCGTTATAAAGAGCTGTAGAAGTATTTCGCTGTGTTGCCGGGAATATCGCCGGATCCCAAGGGATGCTTAGGGTGCCGCAGCCCACCGTATTGATGCTTGTTATAAAAGGCGAGAGGGTCGGGGGACCCCAATCACTTCAATTCCCCGCAACAGCTAGGGTTTTGATTCCACCGCCGAGAGCTTTAGCGCTGCGCCCACGCTGCTTAGATCCACCGCGCCCAGTGCCGCCGCATGCGCCATAAGTCTCTGGTGGTGTTTAGAGCTAAATCCACGGGCGTCGAGGAAGAAGAAATGGCCCCAGAGCTTGCACCGTCGCCGGATAAGGTGTGGGAGCACTCAACGGTGACGGAGGCGCAGCTGAAGAGCCTGGTGGAGCGTGGGCTGCTGAAGCCCCGGGAGCAGGTGGGCTGGAGGCTAGCCACCGGCGAAGCCTTCCCCTCCGAGGGGACCAGGGAGACCGTCACCTTTGTCACGCACGTCGAGCGCGGATTTGGAGTCCCGGTGGGTGACTTCTTCCGCGGGCTGCTCCACTACTACCGCATCGACCTGGTGCATCTTGTTCCCAACGCCATCACCACTGTATCCTCATTCATCCATCTGTGTGAGGCGTACTTGGGGATACCGCCACATTTCAACTTGTGGCGGTATTTCTTTGAGGTGAAGAAGACGGGGAAGAATGGCGTCTGGTCGGCTTCATGCTACGTATCACATGAAGACGGTGTACATCGACATGGAGCTGCTGGACAACACCCAAGGCTGGAGGCGAGGGTGGTTCTACATCGACAACCCGAAGCCGACGCTAACCACTAGGTCGGGGCTTGCGCCGGTCCCGGTGCCAGAGTGGACCAACCAGCTCACGTCACGGGAGATGGACACCGCTGCGGAGGACCTCAAGACGAGGAAGGAACAAGGGCTGACAGGCGGCACGGTGGCCATGAGTTTCAGCCGGAGGCTGCTACAGCCGATCCAGGATCGGGTGCACCCGCCTCACGAGTATCGGGTCAAACCGACCCAACCGCTGACTGAAACGCAAGGTCTCAAGCAGAGATGGTGGCACGGTGAGGGAGCTCTTCAACGGGTGATTCAACCGAACGCGTGCCCCAAGGAATCCTCCCTCACACGCCCGCCGACGTGGTATGTCGCATGATCGACCTTAATTCCTCTGTTGTTTTGCACTCCCTATTTTCGAGACGAAGGTCACCATTGCGGTGGTCGTGAAGGCTTGTTCTGGAGCCTGACTGCCCTTGCCGACGAGGGTGAGCGTAGCTTCAAGGTCCGGGCGGCGGAGGACGTGCAGTGCTCCACCCGGAGTTATTGGAGAACTACCTCCGACTCATGGGGGGTAGTGATGATGAGGACCCACCGTGGTGAGCTCCGCACCAACAACGCGGGCGGACTCGGTCCGTCACCGGGCAAGATCCGGCACAAGGGTCAAGATCATCTCCGCCACCTGAGGCGAGAAGAAGAAGAGGAAGAGGAAGGACATCACGGCTTCATCGAGACGGCAACGACAAGCACCGCCGAGGTCGCCTCTCGAGGAGGAGGACGTCGCCGCCGCACGACGTCGCACGGGATCGAGGCGGCAATGGGAGGAGATGCCATACCGCGGCCGGTCTTTGTGAGCGAGCAACAAGCCAAGCGCGAGGCGTGAGCGACCAAGGGTCGCAGAAGAAGCCAAGGCGGGCGCCGCCCAGGCCGATGTCATTGAAGTTGAAGGCCGACAGCGCAGTACGCAGCTTGTTTGTATGCTTTTATTCATCTGTGCCGTTTATTGGGTTCGCCAGTGCTGATGAATTTGTGCACCTTAGGCAGGGGGGCTCCTACTGCATCGGGCAGCAGTAAGAACGCCTCAGGTCAAGAGGCCACCAGGCGGAAGGTTGAGAAGGCGCCAAGGCGCCGGCAACCTCGGGCGGGGACGTCACCAGCGAGGTCCCTGAGACCGTGGGGATGACACCGTCAGAGGTGACCAAGGTCGCTTGGAGCGCGCAAGAGGAAGGCCCAGCCAAGACCTGCCCGAAGCAAGCCTGCCGGAGGCGAGGTTGGCGGAGACCGGAGGTGGAAGCGAGGAGGACGAGCAGCATCGGTGCCTCTACACCGGCACTCCGTGGGAGGACGAGGTCATCGCCGACGCCAAGGACCTTGCCGACTTTAAGACGGCGCAGGCAACCATCACGGAGGCGGCGAAGACAATCGGCAGGACACTCATGGTGAGTCAGTGTTACCCTTTGGGGCAAGGCCTTCAATTCACTTAGGCACGTTGAGATGACGATGTTGAGTAACGTGTGGATGCAGACCCTTGCCGAGTGGGCGTAGGGTAGGGCGGCTCACGACGGAGGGCCAAGCTCAAGCCACGCAGGCGACCACGGCGCGGAGGCCATGCTCCATGCCAAGATTGAGGCCAAGCGACGTCTCCCTCAAGGACGAGGCGACCTCAAAGGACAAGGCGATGGAGGCCTTGAAGCAAGAGCTGGACGCGGCCAAGCTGAAGGCGAAGAAGGCAGAGGACGAACTGAAGGTCGCCATCGCGGGTACGTCGTAGGACACCTTTGGTCTTTATATTTCTGCGCCGTGGGTGACCCCATCCTGACCTTGATTTTTACAGATGCCAAGAAGAGGGAGGCCACCTTAAAGAAGGACCTCAAGGACTCCAAAGAGCATGTGAAGATCCTCAAGGAGAAGCACAAGGAGGTCGTTGTCAGTGAGTCTTACTTCACTCGTAAAGCTGCATATGAATTTGGCGTTCGCAGGGATCTAGAGATCGACCTTGGCCGGGTGATGCAGACCCTTATTGATCATCAAGAGATGACTGCAGATCTTGAGAGGGAGCTTGACGACCTCAGGGAGGCCGCCGAGTTGTGGACGCGTGTACACCGAAGGTCGAGGGCTCCACAGGAACTCATCAGCGGGGGAGGACGGAAGGTCGCATAAAGACCTTGCTGATAGACAGCGGCAAGCTCACCGCTGCTACAGCGCTAGCCACGGTGAAGCACCATGAGCCGTCGTTCGACCTTGAGAAGGTCAAGGAGGAGGTCGCTTTGTCGCTGGTGGGCAGAAGATATCCGTGCCAACGTAAGATGAAATTATGAAGAAGATAGACCTATAGATGTAACTTAAGACGAGGCAGGCTGTTAGTAACGATTGGTCGTGGACCCTTTTGATGTAATATAAACCTTGAATGAATGAAAGAGAAAATGTTGTTAAGTTAACGTGGTCCCTTATTTGACTTTGTACGCCCTTTATAAGAACGCGAAGGTAGCGAAGTTGCGAGACCCCTCTTCCTCCACTAACCCAACTCGGGAGGAACGGGCACACCACACGCTCGACGTTGGAGGCTTATGTGCGGCCGGCGCGCGGAGGGGGTCAGGGACCCAAGGTCAAGCAACCCCACGATCTAGGAATACTTATAAAATGTATAAGAAGTTGTGGTAAGGGAACACTGGATAAAAAGAGAGGTAAAAACCTCAGGTCGAACGACCCTTAGGTTGGCAAGGCCAAGCCCCGAGCGTGAAGGGCCTTTAAAGCCAAGCCCCAGCGAAGGGTCGGTTTGAAACCAAGCCCCGAGCGTCGGGAGGGTGAACAGAAAAACAAGCCGAAAAAGAAATCTTTATATTCATATATGGAATTACAAAGGAAAAGAATACATAGCTTTATTGTGATACAAGGCTCCTAAGGATAGAAGCGCGCAAGTGCTCGATGTTCCGGGGTTGGACGCCCAGCCATCGGCCCATTGAGGCGGTAGGTCGCCGGTCAATGACCTTAACTATGAAGGGGCCTTCCCAAGGCGCGGAGAGCTTGTGCATGTCCTTGGTGCTCTGGATCCGCCGCAAAACTAGGTCGCCCACATTGAAGGAACGTTCCCACATGTTGCGGTCGTGGTAGCGACGTAGCTGCCGCCGTGGGTGGGTGTGCATGAGCGCGCCACGATGTTCCTCGACACCGCCGAGGTCGAGCCGGCGTGTTTGCTCTACTTTTCCTTCGTCGAAGTTCTGGATGCGAGGAGCACCGAAGGCCACATCAGTGGGGAGGATGGCCTCTGACCCGTAGACCAGGAAGAAGTGCGAGTACCCTGTAGCCGAGCTGACCTGGGTCCTGAGACCCCAGAGGACGTGGCGGACCTCTGAGAGCCACCTTGTCGCATAAGGCGCGGAGCCGTCGAAGATGCGATCTTTAATGGCCTGTAAGACCATGCCGTCGGCACGCTCAACCTGGTCGTTGCATCGTGGGTGCACCACTGAGGAGTAGTATACGTCGATCATGCTATCTTGACAGAAGTCCCAGAATTCGGCTCTGGTGAAGGCCGTGCCAAGGTCGATGACGATCCTGTTTGGCACCCCGAAGCGATGGGTGAACTCCTCAATGAACTTGGCCGCCTCTTTCGATGTGACGCTGGATACGGGATGGACCTCGACCCACTTGGTGAACTTATCCACCGCCACAATGATGTGCTTGTAGCCGCCAGGGGTGGTTTTGAAGGGACCCACAGAGTCGAGACCCCAAACTGCGAAGGGCCAGGACGGAGGGATGGTCCTCGTGGGCCTGGCCGACATGTTGCGCTGTAGCAAAGAACCGACACCCTTGCGCGACGTACAAGTTCACGGCATCGCCATGGCCGGGCCAGAGAGAAGCGACCAAGGCCTTGCCCACCAAATTGGAAGAGGCGGCGTGGTTGCCGCATTCGCCACCATGGATCTCGCCCAAGAGCCCGAAGGCCCTCAGATCGCAGGATGCACTTCATCGAGTACTCGATGGAGGCGGACCTCCGGTAGAGTTCCCGATGGCGTAGTTAGCACTACCTCGCGATCTTTTCTCGCCCGCTTTATCCTCGCACTGATGCTCGAGGAGGAAGGCAATGAAGTCAGGTGCCGGTCATCTTCCGCGTCGATCATGAGGATCTCGCGACCCGCAGGCGAGGTCACCTCATCGCCCGACTCTGGTCGGGATGAGCTTGATGGATGGCTTGCATAGGTCCTGGATGAACACACCGGCCGGAACCAGTGCGCGCTTGGAGCCGAGCTTGGAGAGGACATCGGCCGCGACATTGTTGTTGCGGCAGACGTGGTGGAACTCAAGGCCTTCGAAGTGACGCTCGAGCTTGCGTACCTCGGCACAGTATGAGTCCATTGTGTCCTTCGGCCGAGTCCTTTGCGACTTGGTCGATGACGACCTTGGAGTCGCCGTAGGCCATGAGGCGCTTGATCCCGAGGGAGACAGCAATGCGGAGCCCGTGGATGAGGGCCTCGTACTCGGCGCCGTTGTTGGACGCCTTGTAGTGGATCTGCAGGACGTACTTGAGGTAGTCGCCCTGAGGGGAGATGAATAGGACACCTGCACCGGCTCCTTCGAGGTTCAGGGAACCATCGAAGTACATTTTCCAGTGGTCAGGTCGCTCCAGGGGTGGAGGCTGCCGGATCTCGTCCACCCAAGACAAGTCTGCGATGACTTGGGACTTGATGGCTGCACTAGGCAGTAACTCTAGGTCGAACTCCCTAGCTCGATGGACCACTTGACGACGCCGGTGGTGTCACGGCTCCGTAGGATCTCGCCAAGGGGAAAGGCCGAGACGACCTTAATCTTGTGGGATTGGAAATAGTGCCGGAGCTTGCGGGAGGTCATGAGTAATGTGTAGAGCATCTTCTGGGGCTGGCTGTACCTAGTCTTGCTATCGGACAAAACCTCCGACGTAATATATGGGTCGGATGGGGTAAGGTCGCCTCTTCGTCGCTCGCTACAGATGGCGACCGACCACAAGGGTGGTCGAGATGTAGAGCAGTAGAGGCTCCTTAGGCGGGGGCACCATCACCGGGGGTGTTGTGAGGAAGGTCTTGAGTTGCTCAAGAGCTTGGTCCGCCTCCTCGGTCCAGACGAACTTGTCCGCCTTTTTTAGCAGCTTGAAGAAGGCGCCTTTCTCCCGAGCTTGCTAATGAATCACTGGCCGCCATCATGCCGTGAGCTTCATGACGCCCTTCTTGCCAGAGGTCGCTTCATCCCGAGGATGGCATCCACCTTGTGGGATTGGCTTCGATGCCCGATGCTGTGACCATGAAGCCAGTGAGCTTGCTGACGGGAGACACAAGACGCACTTCGGATTGAGTTTCCAGCGAAGTGCGAGGTGAAGGTCTCCGCGAGGTCGCCTATGAGCTTGTCCTCATGGGTGGTCTTGACGACCACATCGCCGACGAGGCTTCTACGTTCTTGCTAATCCGGCTAGCAAGGCACTTTGGATGGCCTTTGATAGGTCGCACCCGCATTTTTGAGGCCAAGGTCATGGCCGTAGCAAGAGATGCCAGGGCATTATGAACGCCGCCTTGTCTTGGTCGAGACCTTCGTGGCTATCTCGATGATACCCGAGTAGCGCCGAGGAAGCAGAGGAGGACGCCCGGCCGTGGAGTCCACGACCGGTCGATTCGCTGGAAGAGGAAGGGATCTTTAGGGCGCGTTCTGAGATCGGTGTAGTCGATACACATTCTCCATTGACCGTTTTCTTTGGTACAAGAACCGGTTGGCGAGCCAAACCGGTTTTTACACTCTCGGATAACAACCGCAGCTAGGAGCTTTATTAGCTCTACCCTAATGACGCCCTTGCGATCTTCGCAAAGCGCGAAGCTTTACTTGACAGCTTGGCCGCCTTGCTTACATCCAAGGCGTGCTCACCAGCCTCCCCGGGAACACCGCATATCCGATGGACTCTGCAATATGTCGCATTTATCCCGAGGAAGCCGGTGAGCGCGAGTTCTATTTGGGGTCGAGCCCGCCGATCACCACCGCTCTTCTCCGGGTCGGCAAGGCCGAGGCGCACCTTCTTCGCCGAGGGAGCCGTGTAGAGCGGTCTCGGTGCGCGCTCGGGGATTGATCGATGTGGTCGACTTTTGGCCTCACCACCAAGACCGCGGAGGCCTCGCGCGGAGGTCGCAATGAGGTCGAGAGCCTCCGTGTTGCACTGAAGGAGATGACGAGGTCCCTTTGACGAGAGGACCCCATGCGTGGAGTCGAGATCTTCAACACCATAGGTGTAGTGTGGGATGGCCATGAATGCCAAGACGGGCGACCTAGGATCGCATGGTAGGAGGACTTGAAGTTGGCGACCTGGTTGAGGTACTTCCGTGCGAAGTTCGCCTCCGTGCAAAAGTACAATGGAGGGAGACCCACCTGTGGTGGCCGCCTTCGGGACGATGCCGTAGAAGGGCTCGTCAGACTCCATCATCTTGTTGAAGTCGAAGCCCATCTTCTTGAGGGTCTCAACAAGATGATGTTGAGCCCGCCTCGCCAAGGTTTGGGAGAGCAGGGCTCCATCCACCGTGGGCTCGAACGAGCGGTAGGACCCGGGTCCGGGATATGGACCCGTGATCGCCCCGAGAACGTGATCGCCGCTCGCACCAACGAGGGGCACGATTGACGAGTGTGACGAGGTGGACGCCGCGCTTGTCCTTCCTAGCGCCGCCGGCGCTGACTTGATTCCACCGACGATCATGTTGATCGCGCGGCTGCGCCCCGAAAGGCCCATTGGGGTTGCCCGTCGCGGAGGGGCAGGTTCGCCTGCCGCGCCGCGAGGGTCGCTACAGGTGGGTCGCGAGGTGGCTCGCGCGATCGCCGCATCGCCGTCACATCACCGCCGTCGCCGCACGTAGTTGTTGTTGTAGGGCGGTCGCCGCCGCCCGCCGCCGCCTCGGTCGCGGTCCGGCGCTGAAGGCCCTCTTGAACCGGGAGCACTCGCGAGAGTGTGGTGGCCCTCATGGAACCCGCAGATGCTGTCGAGCGCCAGGTCGAACTCCGCTTGGTTGAAGGACGAGCCTCGTCGCCCTTCGGCCGCTAGGACCTCGGAAGGTCGCTTGAGAAGTTTATCCGCAGCGTGCGATGTACCAGCGCATCGAACCGGCCTCGAGCGCGTCGTGTCCATCAGCTTGTTGACGATGACCATGAGCTCCTTGACGTTGGTCGGGCCAGCCTCATGGATTTTTTCGAAGACCTTGCGGTCTTTGATGCCTTTCTTGTAGCTGTCGACGATCTGGTCGTCCCTGACGCCAACGCACTCGTTCCGGTTCTCAAAGAACCGGGTGTTGTAGTCGCGGAGCCGCTCATTGGGCTTCTGCACGACCCGCCCCAAGCTAAAGGTGTTCCCAGGGCGATCGTAGGTCGCCTGGAAGTTTGATGTGAAGGCCTGGGACAGGTCGGCCCAGGTCTTGATGCTGCCAGGTGCAAGATTGTTGAGCCAAAGCGAAGGGGCCTTGCCCATCACCAGTGGGAAGTAGGTCATCATGTGGTCAAAGCTACCACCGGCCGCCTTGACGGCGACGTAGTAGGTCGAGAGCCAAATGTTAGGTCGGGCGCCCATCATACTTCTTGATGTTGGGCTTGAAGTTGTCAGGGTACTCCACCCTCTTGAAGCGGGCATCCAGCGCTGGAAAGGCGTTGAGCGCAAGGTCATCGCTGGTGCCTCTTGTCGGGGCGGCATCTCGTGGCGTGGAGTGGACGCTGCGCTCCGGGACGACAACCTGGGAATGTGGCCGTCCCTGGTCGATCGACGACGGGCGGGTCGCCGTGGTCGGCGCCGGTTTGGCACACCGTTCTCGATCGTGTTGATCACGAGCTCGCGCTCCATGATGCGGTGAACGCCACGCAGCCGACTCGCGATCGTAGTCGGCGGCGGCGAGCTCGCTCCTCGCGCTCCCGGTGGTGTTGGTCAACGATGGGGCGGGCATCGCGAGCACGCCTGTTGGCGTCGAGGTTGACGCGAAGGTCCCGCAGCGGCTGCCGGGCTGCTTGTGGTTGGCCGACCTCCTCTGATGGGGGAGAGATGGCTGCGCAGGTCGATGAGATCGAGCGCGAGTGGCGGTTGAGGATGACGCGCGACTTGCAGGCCGCGCTCTTCTCTTCCACAGGCGTTGGCAACCCGAGGTACGCGAGGGCCCGCCGCCTTCAGCGATCGGACTTGGAGCGGTAATGGCCGCACCCAGGTTGGCCTAGGGGCTGTTGAAGGTCGCGATCCCGGCTTCCTCGAACTCTGCGCGCAGATCTCGGCGCAGGGCAGGCGCTGCCGCTCTTCCGCACGCCGCCGCTCGGCGGGCGGGCTTGCTTGATACGGGCCGCCTCCGAGGGCGGTGACCACGCTGCAGGGTGGCTCGTTCTCCGAGATCACCATCACCGACGGAAGATGACTTTGTTGGGGAGATACGAACCCGGACCTTCCGAACTTACACCGGAGATCGGGTAGGTCGCTTAGCTCGGCGAGGGAGCTCGTTGTCGATCTTCTTCAGCGGCACTCATGAGGGTGTGCTTTGCACCATTGTGGTAGGTGCAGGGCACATCAAGGGGTCGCTGGCGAGGTGCAGGCCTTGGGTCGCGTGAAGGTCGCCGCCCGATTGGATCCGGTGGCGTGGAAAGTTGCTCGCGAGGGCGGGCGCGACTTCAGCCGGCGAAGGGGAACGCGTTGTAGCGAGTGCTGTCGCCGAGCGTTGAGCTCGCTCGCAGATCTCAAGGTTTCCCTCATCGAGCCGATGATTTTTCCATCCTCGGACGAGGTCGCGGGTTTGGGTGGGTGGGTCTCCGATACTAGATCGGGAGCGGAGATGGCGGCGGGACGCCGTGACGACCTTCCTGAGGTGTCGGAGGAGTCAAGCTGCCGGAGCAGAGAGGTCGCCGTGAAAGATCCAAAGCAGATCTCCACGGGTCGGCGAGGAAGGCCGCCATGCTCACGGAAGACGACCGGATTGGGCCACCACATACAATGAAGTTCCCCGATCTCCCAACCGCACGCCAACTGCTGGGGGTGAGACTCGGACAGATCCGCTAGGGGTTGCCCTAGTGGTTTGCGGTTAATGGAGGATCGAGACCTAAGAGCGAGGTGGTTATGCACGGGATGCACACGGAACTAGCGAGTATGACGGCGAGGAACAAGGAGACAAGGGTTTTAGACTTCAGCCTCCTGGAGAGTAAAACCCTACGTCCAGTTGTGGTGGATTATGCGAGGATGAGTTTAGTTGTCCTATGCATGGAGCCTTAGGCCGCCTTATATGGGGAGGACGGGCTAGGGTTTGCATGCGCAGGTCGGTTGACCCGTGTCGGGGCCGGTTACAACTGTGGGAAGCTTATCTCCCGGTTTACAAGGAGTATCCCGTGATACTCAGAGCTACAGGCGTCGGTGCGCCAGGTCCTAGAGTCCTTGACTTGCACGCCAAGCATTGCAGGTCTTCCGGGATCTGATCAGTCGCCATGCCTCGGAGGTGTGGATAAGGTCGCTGGACCCACTTGTAAGGTCGGCGGGTCTTCTGGAAGGTCGGGTCCACTTGTCAAGGGCCCCTGGGACCCTGGCCGGTGGGGACCCATGGGTACCCATGTCTCTCAGGAGGCGGCATCAAGGTGACCAAGAGAGCTTGGTGCCGTGGCGCCTTTGTGGCAAGTGCCCTTGGGAGACTTGGGAGAGACTTAGTGACCGGGAAGCAATACTCTTGTGTAGAGTGCTTCAACAATGTGGACAATGTGGACTAGGGGTGGCTTAGTGCCTACCGATACCATGGGATAAATCGCGTGTCAAGAGTTTGCTTCCTCTCATCCCCTTTACATTTCCGCATTACTTTCTTGCAATCCTTGTTTGCCTTTACTTTCCTAGAGTAGTATCTTACTAGGATTGGCTATAGGTTGCAAAACTTGTTTTGGGATGGGAGTTTCACACTAGAACAACCTTAGTTGCATATCTAGATAGTATGTTCTAGTTTATATTTCATGCAAATTAGTGAAAGCCATAGGTTAAGTTTTGAAGTTGCTAATTCACCTCCCTCCCCTCGCCCTCTTAGGCACGGCCACATCCGCGTGATAGATGTTCGATGTTCTGTTTTCTGGATGTTCTGTTCTTCTTCTTCTTATTAGACTGTGAATCAGATATGTGTTCGTGAAGTGTAGTTGATGAATCTGTGAATCTATACGATCCATGTATATGTTGTGAATGTGTAGTTCTTGTGACTGAAATTTGTACGAAATCTTGAGGAGAAATTTGTTGTGCTGGAGTTGAAATTTTGTGAATGTGTATTGTGATGAAATCTGAATGAAATTAGAGGAGAGAAAAGAAAAGAAAAGAACAAGAAAAGAAAAGAAAAGAAAAGAAAAAAGAGGGGAGAGGAGCTGCCGGTGGTGTGGGTACATTAGTGTGGTGGCCACAACTAATGTGCGGCCACATTAATCGACCGCACACTAATGACGCCCACATTAGTACCGCCTTAGCTGCACCGGGTGGCCACCCGGCACTAATGTGACTTACCACCCGGTACAGAAGCCGGTTTCCTAGTAGTGTAAGTTGATTTTTGAATTTGTAATTGTTGCTACAAGAGGAGGTATGCGATACAGCCAGTGGCGGACCCAGAAATTCCATGGAGCCTGGGCAAAACTAAAGAATCATCTTTCTATCTTCAATATACAAAGGTTACAATTACGTAGAAGGTTGATTCAAATACTAGCTACTCTAATAACAATGTCATCGGAGCCTGGGCGGGTGGCCGGGCTTGCCCCCACTTAGGTCTGCCAATACAGCACATGCTATATATGCTAATAACTCAACATCATTTCCACCTAAATTCTAAACCCTAAACCACGCAAGATGCGATGGAGGTTTGTCTTTTCCCATATTAATTCAGAATAATATCGATCGCAATCGCAGCCGTCCACCACTGAATAACAATATGAATGAACAGTACTCCCCTGGTCTCTGCTGAGTCACCAACAGTTCTGCAGTCGTTGGTGTATGCATATAGATGCGTGGTGGTCCAAAACGCAAAGTTGCCCAGCAGCCACAAGTATGCACACTTGCACCAGATCAACTGATCATATATGTTCTTAATTCGTTGGGCGCCGATATGATCTTGTTGCTGTGTATGCATGGGTGATGGGTCAGCTAATCAAGCTTGATGCGCGGCCAGAAAAGAAATCCGCTAACCACCAATCAAGAGTATGTGGCGGACGTGATCGCGTCTCCATGTAGAGATCTGCATCCATTAACTCGGCTTGCATTGGGCAATGCGGTTAGCAGTAAGGTCCCCATCAACCATTACACATGCATGTCGCCAAGTAAACTCGTGCCCATGTATCTTTCTTGTTTTTATTTCAGTTTAGCTGTTTCAGTTAGTTTGTTAGCAGCTCGCCCAGGTAGTTAGAGTCTGGGCGCGTGATGGCTGGAGATGTGCTCGTTCACGTCGCGGCCGTTGCGCGCGGCACGATCGCAGCGTGCGGGATGGCGCACGCTAGGCGCGGTAGTGGCGCGCGCATGCAGGAGCTGACCAAGCCCTGCCTTTCCTTTTTTTTCCCCTTTCAGTTGTAATCAGATTATAAATAAGAAGAAGATAGAACAGAAAAGGCTGCTAGGCTTTTGCAGCCCATACACTCTGTCATTCGTTTCTCTTGAGCTCTTCTCTGAAGGTGTCTGCTCATCGCCGGAAAGAGTTCCGGCTGACAATGCAAACAAGAGATGGGTTTTAGCTCTGCTCTCCCTCGCTGCAAAACTTCAAAAGCAACCTACAATTAGGGGTGGAAGGAGTACGATTTTTTAATTTATAGCTATTATACATACTGAAACGATTAAGACTCGACGAGATGACAATTTCTCGCCTATACCTTCCTGCGCCTATACATGTTCCCATGCATGCTCGTTCGTTGGTAGCTCCAGGTAAGCGTATAGGACAATATGGCACGTATACGTGCGTCACTGTCATAAACAAACAATGAAAAAGTTGAACATAAATCGCTTTCGCGCCAACAAGACAGAATTTTGAATTTCTTTATATAGCAGTGTTGACAAGGACCCCAAGTAAAGTAAAAATATAAAATTGATCCACATCAAGAAATAAATTGAACGGGATGGATGTTTATATTAGCAACTAGCAGCCAGCAGGTCACCACTCATCACCACATCGTAGCCACAAGAATTTCTTCTAGCCAATGATCAGCTGACGGGTGGTAGTTTATTTATTGATTGATAAATGTGGCTTATCAAAATATTTTGTACTTACTATTTTACAATATATCGAATAATAGAAGGTGCAACACCATCATATCTCGCGTGAAAGCGATATATATCGGCTGTGTTTCTCCTTCTGGTTATTCTGTCCCTTTTCTTTTCCCTTGGATCCGCAATCTTTTTGTCTACTCTGAAAATGATGAAAGTTTTCTTGATTGCTTCCACTTTGATGCTTCAACCATAGACTATATATATAGGAGTAAAGAGATGATTGAAGACTACACTAGTAGAGAATCCACCTTTGATTCGACCCTTCAGACCCGGTTGAAATTTAGAGCCGGGACAAAGAAATTCAGAATGACGTGTTGTTGACGGTTCAATAACGCCAAGATTCACCGCAAGCTTACAGATCATCTAATACTTTTTTCCTCGAGTATGGACCCAAGGTATCAATCTGTGGGTCGGAAGCAAACCGCTAAGATTCTCTACCTTATCTAGTCAATCTAACCTAACATGAAGCATCGATTGCATATAAAGGTAACATTTAAAGATATATAGGTGAAAGCACAAGGATGATCACATCCAAGAATATCGGCTAAGGTAAAGCTCCACCGAAGGGGTAACTAGGCCTAGCGTCTTCTAGTTGAAGTTCCGACAAACGAGCAACAAACAGAGCATCTCATCTAATAGCATCCTTAAACTCCTACCTACGGCTTACCTCCCGAAGGCATTCGCTCTTTCGGGGGTATCATCCTGTCACAGTGCACCCTTAATCAAGCGGGGAGTCTAGGGGCACGCCCAAACATGAATGTGTCTACAAATCATGAAGAGTCGACATACTAAATCTAATCACCACGATTACATAGAGCATGCTATTTAGTCTAAACATATGCACTAGACTAAGGATCAAATCGCATTCACGATACGTAAAAAGTATAGACGAAGACATGGAATCGCTAATAGATCGAATGACAAGATTATTATTGCTCACATTAAAAGTATGTATTACACCATCACCATCGAGATCATACCTAAGATTATGAACACGTAGCTCCGGAACTCCGTCATGGCACAACCACGCAGGGCGGCCATAGCGGCTAGGGTTGGCCTAGGCCATCTCCTAGACAACTTCAAGAACTCACGGCCATCGTCTCCCTCCGGTGCTTGCTTCTAGGGTTCACCGAATTCTGGTGGATGGATGTCGCGGCCGTCGGGGGCAGGAGCTCTAAATACACCGAGGAGGGTCTAGGTCAAAGGGGGTGCCGAGCCGAGCAGGGGTGGTTCGACCGGCCTAGGCCCGTTTCGGCCCAGTCCGGCCTCGGCTCGCTCCCCGATGCTTCTCGTGTTTTCTTAAATTTCTGCCAATCTACATGTGGGCCCTTGACATCGTTTTCTCCATGATTTAGATAAGGGTACTGTTAACAGCTGTTAAGTGCTACTTTTACACCGTCAATACCTGCACAAAATAAATGTAAAAGGATCATTAATACTAGAATAGGTCTTGATACTAATGATTTCCACAAGTGTTGGTGTTTCTAGCTTTTGCTGCAGGATGCACCAAAATATGTGCCAGATGGTACAGTTGAGAGCAAGTAGTCAAGTGGCTATTAAAGGGCGTCATCATAAACTACCTCAAATGCCAATTTGGACTGCACCATTGTGACGGGCTCGTCGAGATGATCAAAACAGATATATCATTTGTCTACTTCGGAGTCCGGATGAGAAAGATATGCACAAGACAAGATCATACTCCCGATATCTTGTGAGCCCGGTGGGACCCACACCAGACCACGTGGCGACGTGTGCCACATTGGATGCCATGTGTCCATGACACCTCATCAATCCATGTGAAGAAACTCCCGACGAATCAGACACCGCCACGTGTGCAGCACAAGGATCCAAGGACCCACCAGGGAACCAAACCACCTCAAAAATCGTCATGCACCTGGAACCATCATAAGGGCCCACATATCAGTCACCCAAAGAAAGAACATGCCAGAAGGAGGTGGGCCAGGGTCAGCCGAACCTAGGTTCGACCGAACCCTTTTTGCCTTCGTTTGCCATCTGCTTCCACGTGGTGCCTCCTGGTTGATCCCTTGCTGCGCTCCGGGGTGGATTGGTGACATGGCGCCCGTTGATTGGCCAGTAGAAAGTTAGTTTGGATCCTTCCCTTGGAAGCTAGAGAAGAGTGCATTGCAAGATTCCTCGCCACGTGTTGCTCTCCTGTTGGTGGCGCCCAAAGGAGCCTGCACACTTTGGAGAGGATTTGGTCTCTTGACAAGCCACCCCTCCTCTATGAATAGGAGGGAGGGGCTCCCTTTTGGAGCACATCCAAGCTCTCCTCTCCTCTCATTCCTCATGTAGGGTGTGTGTGTGTGAGTGCTAGGTAGAGAGGGAAGTGAAGGTGAGATGAAGGAGTTCTTCTTTGTTCTTCATTTAGACCAAAGTAAGTATTGCGACATATCTCATTTAGACTAAAGTATGTTCATGCATGATTGATGTGTTCTTGTGTTCTTCATGTGTTCTTGAACTAGAGGCTTGTGTTCTTCATGAACATAACCCTTCGATCTAGTTGAATATATACACAAGTGTATTTATCTGTTTGTCTTGGATCACCCTTTTGATCTAGTTGAGGCTCATAAATATGTCCGTAGTTGTTCTTCCTAACCTATCCTGATCTGATAAGGTACAATCTAGTCCACACTTGCTTACGTTCGTGGTTCCGTATTTATACGGATTGCTATAGTGTTGTAGACGGGCTGGGCAGACGTCGCAGTGCTATAGTAGTTATCGGGAGTGCAGACGCGGTGTCTGGACTCTGGTTATCCTACAAAGACCAAGTGCATTCACGTAACGATAGAGGTAGGCCGCAGTGGTGACAGCCTGTTGCACCCTTTGAAACCCTCCGCGCCTGTGTACTGAGTTGGGCCCCGTTGCCAGAACATATGCCTAGCCTTAAACAGCTAGGGTGGGTCGGCGCCCCGTAGTGAGTTCCATACCGTGAGATGATACGACCTTGATCGATACATTTAGGAAGCCCTTCACCTTCTCCCCTACCATAGCTGAGCTTGGTGTCCTTGGACCGTCTTTGCTAGAACAGAAGATAGTGCACATCGTTCCTTGGAACGAAACGACCAGGAATACTCATTCTACGAGGAGAAGTGCTACAACAGTGTATCCATGCGCTTGCGAATTCGTTCGCACTCGTCAGTGTACCCGGGAGTTTCTTACATGCTCACGCTACCCACGGCGCCTAGTGGTGACGTTAAGAAACACCAACAAGCATTTCTGGCGCCGTTGCGGGCGATTCGTATCTATCTTCGAACCTAGTGGTCCTCGTATTTATCTTTTTTTTGTTTTCTTCTACCTTTACCCCCATTACCCTTCTAGATACTTTTTTTCATTTTCTTTACTTCTACCTCTATCCCCGTTATCCATGGAATGTTATCCTTGTAAACATCTTCCACCTTTGAGGAGTGAACCCTCAGAGCCACCTTTTTCAAAACCTGTTCTTTCATCTAGCTATCGGATTCGCCCCTCTCTCATGAAGCTAATTCAGGATCTTTCCTTCTCGGGGTCAATTCATGAGAACCCTTTCGATCATGTGAGAGACTACGAGTGCCTGGTTGAAACTCCGTTTAAAATCGGAGAATCACCGGATGCTCGGAAAAGAGAATTTTCCCGCTATCCCTCTCTGGGAAAGCATGGGATTGGCACCATTGTTTTGGTAGAGACTACCTCACTTGGGAAATTTTGAGAGCAGCTTCCTGCTCCTGATTCTTCCCGATACGACGTGTCATCTCGTCGAGGATAAGGATTCTCAGTCTCAAGCAAGGTGAGGAGGAATTTCTAGGAATAGCATGGAATCGTTTCGCCTCCTCGGTGAAAGATTGCTCAGTTCTCCACATTCCCGATTGGATGGTGCTTCAGCGGTTCTGGTATGAGTTACAGAAGGACGATACCATGCGGCTTAATGCTCTCTCTGAAGGCTCTTTGTGCACTTGGACGCTGTTGAGGGAAATGTCACACCCGGATTTAAGGGCAAATCCGAATGCAAGAATACATGTGCGCCAGGATCAAGTTACACACATGCATCGACTCAGTGAATACCAAATACAGTGTCAAAAGCGTAAATGAAGTATTATAACTTTATTACATGACCGAATGTCTCATAAATCGTAACAAAAGCGAGTACTAGCTGAAAAGGGCGTCTCCACAGGCGGTGACCGGTGGTACGCTCGCCTAGAAACCGTCGAACTCTCCGAGGAAAGTCTTCAAAGCGTGTCGGGCGAACCGGGTTGTGTAGATGCAATATGAAATAACAACAAGCATGAGCACATGTCGTACTCAACAAGGGAAAACGCTATAACAACATGCAAAGGCTTTATGGTGGAAGCTTGTGGTTGCATAGCAGTCGACATTTTAGTTGGTCAAGTTTTATTAAGCAAGGCGATTTACTAGCGGATGTAAGTTTATACCAACCCGAGAGATTAACATAAGCATCATCATCATAAAGCGAAAGTAAATGCAACAAGTTTAATCCATCTTCCATAGTTTACTCATGTGAGGGTCCAGCCGCCCTTGAGCACGGCTAACTAGTTAGTTTTACACTCTGCAGAGGTTGTACATCTTTACCCACAAGTCGCGTAAAAGTAAAGTCCCAAGAACTTTAAACCCAACCATGCGATGCCGGCCAAGCATCATACCACACACTACCGAGGTGTAATTGCATAGGACGCCACGAGGCCTTTACAAAGATCCCAGTGCAGGTGCTCGCTGGGTTACTTGACGATAATGCATAAACCTCTCTCGGTGCGAAGCTACCATAGAGATCGATCGAGGGCGGGCTATACACCAACTCAACCCCCAACCCTTTCGTAAAGCATACCTAACACTGTGTTTTCTAATTACTTGGCCAAAGACAGAGCCATATGTCTTGTGGTAGTATCTTGTTTTCTGGTGGTCGCTCCATGTTCGATTAACACAGTGATCTTGTTTAATGAAGGTATAACATAAGTAAAGCAAGATTAACATTGTTGTTCATTTAAACCACCATGATCCCAGGTTGAGCAACTAAGCAAGGTCTACCCAACATAAACATAAACCCAAGTTGATCAAGGCATAGGAATAAACAAAGCTAGTCAATCCTTAAACATGGGTCCCATCACATTAATGCAAGCAATAAGAAATAACGGTGTAATTAAAATGCATGTTGTAATAGGATAAACGGGAATGCAGCAAGGACTTGCCTTCTACCAACGCTTGCTGCTCAAAGTCTTGAAAATCTTGTATTCCACGCAACCGTCTTCTACGCAACACATCATTACACATACAAGCAAACAATGGAATAAAATAAGAAACAATCACCAAACAGTACTAACATAACAAAACAGGGGCAAAAAGTTGTTCTACTCTTCGATACGGTCGGCGTGGATATAAGAACGCTAAAAGCGGAGCTAAAGCGTGTAAACTACGGCTAAAACAAGGTACAGGGCTTTTCGCGGAAAACTTAACTTCGGGGCTAAACTGTAAAACTGAGGGTTAAAACCTAATTACATAAAAAATCTAAGGGCTGTGGTGCAAAAACACTAGGGCTGGACCTCGGGTGGAAAAACCAGGAAGCTGAGGGTTTAAACCGAAAAAGACAGGGCTTATATGTAACGGTCTTTGCATGCGGAAGGGCATATCGTGATTTTAAGCTGGAGGACTTTTATGCAAAAGAGGCGGGGCACAGCTGGGTTGACCGGTATTGACCGGGGGTGGATTAGATCTGATCCGCGGGATCTTGATCCAACGGCCAGGATCGCGCAAGCGCGCGGGAGCGGACGGCAGGGCGGCGGCGGCGGGAACGCCGGCGGGCGGCGGCGCGCACTAGAACTCCGGCGAGCTCCATCAATCCCGAGCTAGAGGGCTCGATTCCTTGCGCGGATCACATCAGTACGACTCCGGCGACATGCGCGATCGAACTAGGGCACCGGGGCGGACTCTCGGGCGGCGACGGAGGCGTGCAACACGGCGGGGCGGACGGCTCCAGGTGGACTCGGTGGCCTTGACGGTCAAGTAAAGCGCGAGGACGTCTACGAACGACACAGCCGGGCTCCTCACCTCCTTGCGGTGCTCCAGGGGTGCGTCTCGTCGGCAGCGGCGAGCAGCCGCGCGGGCGCTGCTAGGGTTATGCGGCAGCGCGGCTACTGCGGCTCGGCTAGGGTTTGGGGAAAGGGGCCTCGAGCGGCGGCGGCGGCCTTTAAATAGGCCAAGGGAGGCCTTGGCGTCGCCAAGCCGGGAGGCGGCGGCAAGACGATCTTGCGCTGACTCAGTGGACCCGAGTCCGGTCTTGTTGGTGTGGTAGGGATGAGGGCGGGCCCGCTTTGTCGGTCTGCGCTGCGGGGTAGGTGGCGGTGGGCTGAACTGGGCCGATATGGCGGCTGGGCTGGGAGGGGCTAAGCCCCCTTCTTGGCCAGCTGGCAAGGCGCAGTGAGCCGAGAGGAGATAGGGGGGCGGCAGCGAACTTTAGTAGCTGGGCTGCAACACGCTAACAGGCCAGAAAGGAGGAAGGAGGGGATGGGAAAGAAGAAAGGTTTTGCCTATTTTGGAAAGGGATTCAAACAAATGAAATTCAAATTCAAATTTGAATTCCATCAAACAAACTCCATGCACCAGCATGTATGCAGCAGACATCAAGCCATTTATTTAATTTGGAAAAAAAACAAATAATGTTTTTCGTTTTTTTTTCCTGCACTATATTCCCTGTAAAGAATTAAACTTTTGGAAAATTTTAGAAATTATGGGAAATCGTTGTTTAAATTTTCATCGTATTCACATCCTGAAATTCGGGAATTTCAGGGTGTGACAGGAAAAGAGATCGTGGAAACCCTCTGTGATTTCAGCTCCCCTTGCATCTTGGTCGATGAGGTGCCCGTCAGAAGAAATGTTGAGCCACCTAGATTCATCATCAGCCGAGCTGAGGCTTTAAGCTCTAGCTGAAGACACCATTCCTGATTAGTAGGAATCTAAGGGAAAGATTGCTTAGCATGGAATCTACCCTTGGGTTCCCCTCTCGTACCTCTTCTTAGACCTTCTCCCCGAGACCTTGTCTCGCGGGAGGATGGAGAGAGTAATTAGGAAAGGATGAGTCATTCTCGACCAGAATGACTTGTCTGATCCTAGTTATGATCCCCTAAGGAGAGTACGACAGGCTTATCATGTTCCTATGTCTCGGTTCGAGCTGAGGTGCCTAGCACCAATTTGAGGCATCGGTCTCTGCTTTATAATCCATGAGAATTCATCTACTTGACCGAAGGAGCATGATCACTTACCGATCGAATCGAGTGCGCTAAGCTCATCGATCGATGCCGATCAGTCAAGAGAAGCATTACTTCTTATCTTATGCTTGACTTGATTGATGCCCAATGGGAGCTAATCTTTCCAGCTTATCCATAACCTTCCATTGGAAGCTTAGGCTAGACCTCGGGATGTTTCATTATTTTGATGAGAACATCGGTCCCTCTACCTAATGGAAGGATGACCTAAACCTCACCCTTCACTCGAACTCTAGCTCTTGAACGTACGCCGGCCGTTTGAGTTCCTACTCTATCCTCTTTTAGGAGGCTGTGTGTTTTTTAGCTGAGTTCGCTCGGAGATCAGTTGTGAGAGCACTAGCCTCGGTGCTCAATCTTTTCATCTCCGAGGAGGTCCACCGTAGTGCTATAGCTTCTCGAGTTTCGTGATCACCCCAGGAGCTGTCTCAGCCTCCCTGGAATGATCATGTCTGCTTTTAGCTTTGCTATCTTTTGGACTCTTCGTATATATGGCACTAACCTTGCAGCTAGAGCTTCACTGATTCATCGTTTATTGGTGGTGAGAGGGGAAGGACACCACCAATGTGGATGCAAGAGAAATCTCCCATGGTCGAGCTTATGACCGTAATAAACAAAGCACTACCAGGAGATAGCCTGGACTAGCATAGGTTTAATTTCCCTTTTCGAATAAAAGTAAGATCATGTTTTTAGGATAAGTTGTCCTTCGGGTATTTTTGGTCACTAACCTTTCAGGTGGAGATTGAAAAGAAGAATGGACAGGTGATGCCTATGAACGTGTGAGCTACATCTGATGCAACACCTAAGGTAAGCTTTGGTGAGGGAAAATTTACAAAAGGAAGCTTGATCTCTACACACTTGAGTTTTGTTGCCTAGCAATGCAAACTTCAAGTGTGGGGGAGGCATGTGAGCATCCTAAGTAAAGTTCCTCCTCTACCAAATCTTATCCTGGTGTGAAGATGACGTAAGCTCTTCTCATCTTGCCCATTAGCTAGGTAAGTCCTGCTTTTGACATTAAACAAAGCCCTTCCGGGAGGTTGCCCGAGGTTCACCGTCTTATGCTCATGCTTATGTCCCTTTTGATAAATAGCTTGATCATGCTTTCATGCTTCCTTTATCTTTGTTCATATGCTCTGGTTTGAATGAATGAACGCATCAAACATTCATAGGTTGTTTTAAATTAAGCATGGTGCTTAGGTTAAAACTGTCTTCTTCAGTCAAAACAAGACATGGTATCGACTTTTGACTGATGAACCTTAGAGTTATATCTTCATAGATCTTGGTTGCATATTGTGACGCCCGAGGTTTTTAATTAGGGTTAATTGGCGCTAATGACTGGTCAATCAAGTCAAACACATTGACTTTGGTCAAACACTGGTCAACCTGGGTCATCATCTTGAAAACCGAGCCACCAATCCCTAATGGTCAAGCTTGGCCAAAGTTTGGTAAATTTTGGGTCAAAACCCCTTTCAAACCCTAGATAACCCCTTTTACCCTATACTCCATCCAGAACTTTTGTTGCGTTCTCCAAGTTTCGTCTAAACACTTCAAATTCTGCTAATACCAAAGTTGTTCAATTTTTTGAGGGACACAGCTTTGCTTTTGGGTGGCATGTCCAATTTGGAGTGGAAATAGTGAAAAGCATCGGTCAATGGCTGCAGGCACTGTTCATAGGCGCCGAGAAAAGAACCATGTTTGCCTGCTGTTTATGCTCAATCCAGTGATCAAAACACCGATCGGCCTTTGCCAATGTTGTAGAGGGTTAGCTCATCTATCACTTTGATCATTAGGCCTTAGGCCGGTTTAGTTTCAAATTTTGGAGAAAAGTTGAGTCAAACCGAGCTACTCCGAATTGCTTCTACGCCGGGGACGTGCCCGCGCACGACGTCGCACCCCGCCACGTTGGCCCGCCACCATACACCGCGAGTACACACGCTGAGGCATAGCAGCATTCGTCGGGCCGAAGCGCACGCGGGGTGGGCCCCTTGTCCACCGGCCATGCAGGCCAACCTCGGGACGATGCGGGCCGCACGCACACTGGGTGAGCGCACCGACCACCACGCCGACCAGCCGCTCGCGTCGCCGCCGTACCTGGCTTTTCCGCGCACCGCCATACCGCCTTTGTGCTAGCGTGGGAGAGATTGTCGAGTCGTCGTCGGCCTGTCCTTTATAAGCTCCGAGCGTCCTGCACATGAGCACGTCGCCACTGCTCCGCCACTGCTGCGTGACCGCCATTGATGCCGCACGGTGAGCTCCACCTCCCGAACCTGGAAGCTACCACCTGAGCCTGCTGCCACCTCCTCTAGCATCACCTTTAGCCCACCGAAGCATCACCCCATCCTGGCCGGCCGGCAATTCGCCGGAATCGAGCTCGCGGCTCCACCTGGCGCCGCTGTGCGTCCTCGCCGGTCACGTCTCCAACCCGTGTAAGCCCCGAGCCCGAACCGCAGGTGAGCAAGGAGTACTCCCCGCCCTATCCCCGACCGAGTTCGGCGGTCCTCGCCGCCGGCGAGCCTCCCCTGCGCTGCCAAGGGTCGTAGTGTAACGATTGGAATCTTTCCAAGACCCCAGTGTAAATACCGAGGGTATTTCTGTGAATAGAAAAACTGAGCTGAGGGCCGGCGTGTAAATAGATTCTACCTCCTTTTTCATGTTTGGCCCAAATCTTTGGAAAATCGTAGAAATTCACAGAAAAATTAGAAAAATTTAAAACCAGTTTTGCTGGTTTCCTTATGAGTAGATCTACATCTTTTAGAAAGGCTGTATATACTTTTGATGTTTAGTGTTTGAATGAAAATTCAAAACCAGTTTGTATGTGTTTGTTCATAACTTAAGTTGTACTCATGAGCTAGGCTTGATCTTTGGATATGTTGTTAGTCATCACTAGAATAGGCTATACCTAAGTTTTTGCACAAAGTTGCTGAGTGAATCTTTCGATATGATTTATTTTGCTTTCATGCTAGATCTGTGTATATATTTCATATAGCTTCATATGTGTGTTTTCTGTGGCTAATCTTTTGGCCATCATCTTGTTATGCCTAGATGTGCTCCTGGTAAATTTATCAAGTATTTATAAACTGTTTTTATATCTGTTTCTGAATGATGCTTGTTTATGAAGTAAAATCCATAGCTCAAATTATGTTAATCCAGTGATGCTTATCTTTGGTCCAGTAGATGTTTGTACCATGCTTATGCTTTAGGAGAAAATTGGGCTACTTTTCAGTTATATATTTTCCTGTATAATTTCTGTAGGTTTTACTAGGCTGAAAATGTTTATTTTTGTGTAGCATGACTGAAATAGGGTCTGAAGCTAATTTTTGGTGTGTAGCTTAGATTTAGTCCCTAGAGGCTCTGTGTAAATTTTGAACTCCAGTGCATAAGTAGTTTTCTCTGTACTAAACATTCTTGCTTTGGCTTGGAATAAATTGTCGTATTTTTCATGCTTAGATTATAGCTCTGATTGTTATGAAAATTTAACAGTAACTCTGTTATAGTACTATGTGCTTGTATAAAAATTTGCACTATGTTTTACTGCATGGTTTTACCAAAAGGATTTTTGGAATGAAACAAGTATAGAAAAGGGAGAATTAAAGAAACCATCTCTTTTAAGGATTTATGTGTGCTTTACCTCTAAGAAATGCTGTTGTGGACTTATGAAATGTAACTGGGATATTTGTGTGGTAACTCTAATTTGTTTGTATAAATGTGCACACAATCACCATCAAAATAATAATTAATAAAGGTTGCTTGAATGATCTCTATGGAAGAGTATGCTGAATATATTCTATCTAGATGAATGTCGTTAACTTGACACCTATGCTTGTCATGAGATACCTTGTAATCAAATAACTCACTTTCTTGCATGTGCATTCTACGTGTAGAACCTTTCGACGTTAGTTACGAGTTCGTCCCGGATCAAGGTGACGGACCGATCGAGGGAAGGAGTCGACCACGTGGAAGTGCAACCAGACCCGAACCAAGTTCAGAAGAATTCCTACTAACTTGCTAGTGAAGGCAAGCCCTAGTTTAACATTCACCTATGTGTTTCATTTTTTTCAAATTCTGAATTTATGCTTGATTATCTATGTGCATTTACGTTCAGGAGTTGAATGGAAACCCTAGATGCATGACCCATAAGTACCTATGATATTTTACTAGTATGATAGGTCGATAGTTGCTATGCACTAAGGACCCGGTACAAGTCGAGTGATGTACTTCGCTCGCAATAATAGATGCTTATCTAAGTAGTTGGCAGTTATCATATGGTTTGATGATATGATCTTCGCTCTTTATGTTTGAGTGCTTCGGAATTTTATTTGAAAACTTGAAAATCCTTTGCAAAGCTCCTCTTTGATATGCCACCATCCTACCAAAGTCATATGATATTTTAGTTGAAAACCTTATACTCATATGCTGCTTGTTATTGCATTGAGCTTTGTCAAACTCTGTGACCCTTGCGAGAATTCTTTTCACTACTTTCATGATCAAGATTCATGTGCACACCACCATTTTCCCCTTGCTATGCTTCTATACTTGAAGTTAGCATTGTATCATTCATCCATTTCATAAAATTTAAGCTCCATGAGTGGTGTGACATCTATCTCCAAAAGTATCCTTCAAAAAGAGACATGGGCTATGAAAAAAGAAAAAAAAGGGAAAAGAAAAGAGAGACACATGCTCAAAGCATGATGAAAGAAAAAAAGAGGAAAGAAAGAATAGCCCATGTCCAGAATAAAGGAGAAAAAGGAGAGAGATGGTCATGCAAAAAGGAGTTTCATAATTTAGATGGTAATAACTAGTATCCATTCCGGGGCTAGTGTCCACCTTACCATCAACCAACATTTTTCCTCATATATGTATGGTAATATCTAGCACCCATTCCGGGCCTAGTATCCACCTTACCATACTCACCATACTCATACACGTGCACATCTTGATCTGATTGTGTGATTTGATTTTCTCTGTGGATCTAGTTTTTGACTTTGCAATATATGTGATGCAAGTATGCTTTATCCTTTATCCTACCCTGAGCTCCACATATATCCATCATTAGAAGTAGGGTGAAGAAAGGCAATCTAATGCCTTGGTGAGGACATATACACATTGAGCAATCTGAGAGAATCAAATAAGGAGCTAAGCAAGGTTTGTTTTGAAAATTTATTTCAAAACCCCAAGTTCCTTAACATTATGAGCAGGAGTGATTTGATTCGTGACCGTTCCATTTCTCAACTACCCAAGATAGCATGATAGACACTTCACAGAGTTCACAAGTACAAGGTATGGTTTGGAATATCTCTTATGCTCGTTTCATACCTTTGGATATCATGTCTCACCTTGATCTGACTCCCTTTACTCGGGACGAGCAAAGGTCAAGTGTGGGGGTGTTGTTGATGGCTGTTAAGTGCTACTTTTACACCGTCAATACCTTCATAAAATAAATATAAAAGGATCATCAACACTAGAATAGGGCTTGATACTAATGATTTTCACAAGTGTTGGTGTTTCTAGCTTTTGCTACAGGATGCACCGAAATACGTGCCAGATGGTACAGTTGAGAGCAAGTAGTCCAGTGGCTATTAAATGACGTCATCATAAACCACCTCAAATGCCAATTTTAATTGCACCATTGCGATGGGCTCGTCGAGATGATCGAAACGGATATATCATTTGTCTACTTCGGAGTCCGGATGAGAAAGATATGCACAAGACAAGATCATACTCCTGATATCTTGTGAGCCCGGTGAGATCCACACCAGACCACGTGGTGACGTGTGCCACATTGGATGCCATGTGTCCATGACACCTCATCAATCCATGTGATGAAACTCCCAACGAATCAGACACCGCCACGTGTGCAGCACAAGGATCCAAGGGCCCACCAGGGACCCAAACCACCTCAAAACTCGGCATGCACAGAACCGCATAAGGGCCCACATATATCACCCGGAGAAAGAACAAGCGAGAAGAGGTGGGCGGGTCGGCCAAGAACCTAGGTTCGGCCGAACCCTTTTTTCCACCGTTCGCCATCTGCTTCCACGTGGTGCCTCCTGGTTGATCCCTTGCAGCGCTCCGGGGTGGATTGGTGACATGGTGCCCGTTGATTGGCCGGTAGAAGGTCGGTTTGGCTTCTTCCCCTGGAAGCTAGAGAAGAGTGCATTGCAAGATTCCTTGCCACGTGTCACTCTCCTATTGGTGGCGCCCAAAGGAGCCTGCACACTTTGGAGAGGATTTGGTCTCTGACAAGCCACCCCCTCCTCTATGAATAGGAGGGGAGGGGCTCCCTTTTGGAGCACATCCAAGCTCTCCTCTCCTCTCATTCCTCATGTAGGGTGTGTGTGCGTGAGTGCTAGGTAGAGAGGGAAGTGAAGGTGAGATGAAGGAGTTCTTCTTTGTTCTTCATTTAGACCAAAGTAAGTATTGCGACATATCTCATTTAGACTAAAGTGTGTTCATGCATGATTGATGTGTTCTTGAACTAGAGGCTTGTGTTCTTCATGAACACAACCCTTCGATCTAGTTGAATATATACGTAAGTGCATTTATCTGTTTGTCTGTGGATCACCCTTTTAATCTAGTTGAGGCTCATAAATATGTCAGTAGTTGTTCTTCCTAACCTATCTTGATCTGATAAGGTACGATCTAATCCACACTTGCTTACGTTCGTGGTTCTGTATTTATACGAATTGCTATAGTGTTGTAGATGGACGACGTCGAGAGTGCTATAGTAGTTATCGAGAGTGACGTGTGATGTCCGGACTCGGTTATCCCACGAAGACCAAGTGCATTCGTAACGACAGAGGTAGGCGGTGGTGACATGTTGGACCCTTTGAAACCCTCCGCCCCTGTGTACTGAGTTGGGCCTCGTTGCCAGAACATATGCCTAGCCTTAAACAGCTAGGGTGGGTTGGCACCCCGTAGTGAGTTCCATACCGTGAGACGATACAACCTTGATTGATACATTTAGGAAGCCCTTCACCTTTTCCCCTACCATAGCTGAGCTTGGTGTCCTTGGACCGTCTTTGCTAGAACAGAAGATAGTGCACATCGTTCCTTGGAACAAAACCCGACGGGAATACTCATTCTCTGAGGGAGAAGTGCTGCTTGCATTAGATTCGCTCGTTAGTGTACCCGGGAGTTTCTTACACGCTCACGCTACCCACAGCGCCTAGTGGTGATGTTAAGAAACGCCAACAGGTACTTGTCGTGCAAACTTCTGCATCTTCTGCTCAGGTCCCTAGAGTTTTACCATCTTGTGCTTCAGTCCTTGGGTCATTTGGAGTCATGTTCACTTCGAGTCTTGACTTGTGCCGGGCTTCGTGATCTTCTCATAAAGTGCTCGATGAACTTTGCCTGAAAGTGCTCCTTTAAGCGCTTAAGTCCTGCGTAAACAACATACTCCAAAAATCACATGCAAGTGCGAACTTGTTACATCATTAGTATGCCTAGTGGAAGGTTAGTTATAATTCAAAGCTCAAACCAAAGTGTAACAAGTGCTCTTAGTTGACGGAAATCGACCGCCAATACACCCCATGCTTAAACCTTGCTCGTCCTCGAGTAAGCCTTTAATGGATATCAATATTGTCTTTCAATGTTCATACCCTGCACTTGATCATACATGAGAAAACATAATTCTCTCCAAGTTTACATTTGTTAAAGTTCCATAATGTAACTAGCTTTCATCCCTATGGAGGGTAGATATCATTTAAGCTCTTTCCACAAGTAATTAATCATGCCCTCAAATTTTAAACAAATCTCAGAAATTTTGAAAATAAAGAGCGGGATGAAGAAAAATTGCTTTACCAAGATTAATAATAAACCTCCTTGCATCTTGCTCATGAACTCTCATCTCATCTTGTCTCTCAAGCCTACTAGGACTATTTCTTTCCTCTCTCAAATATTTAGTGGAAGGCTTTTATATGGAGCTATAGGAAAGTTTAGTCCTACCAAGATATTATAGTTGAGATATTATCAAAACAAGACAAGATTCTCATGGACTTACCGAGACTCGTCAAAAAGGTCATTGGAAAAATAATGTTCCAAGGAGGGAGAAGAGAAAAATACACACACTTTGAGATAGGTGGACATGTGCAAATGGCAAAGAGTGATCCCGAAGCACAACTGAAGTCCTTATTATCAGATTGCACAAGGTTGGAAAGATGAGTATGGGTCTTGATCTTAAAGTCCTTTTGAAATCTTCAAACATTGCTAGAGAACAAGGGAGCTTTTAAAAAAATTCTCTCTCTTTTTTTTTCTTTTCTTCCTTTTCTCATCATACTTTTTCTTCTTCATTATTTTTCTTTCATCACTTTTTTAACTCCCCTTGAACTCTAGACTATGAACTCTAGACTACACTAGTACTTCCTTAACAACCCTCATGCTTAGACGTTGCTCATCCCTGAGCAAAGAGGTGATGATTGTGCCAAGGTAGGTACTGAAATTCTTGTATTTTCTTGAAGAGAGATACAAGAAAACCTTCTAGGGATCCTTTCATGGAGGTATCCCAAAATTTTACTCCAATTAACGGCACCTTCGTTGCTTGTAATCTTCCTCAAAATATTCATCCATACTCAATATTTGGGTTGTGGTCAAGGAGGTAAACAAAAAAAAGATATTTTGGGTTTGTGGGTGGATATCCGGCGAAGTTTGCGAAATTCCTGATGTGGAAACTCACAATGCACTGATAGAAAAGGCTAGCATAAAGATAGGTACGCAAAAACGGAATGACTAGCTTCTTAGTCTCGGCCGAGAAATCAAGCCTTGAATCGCACCCAAAATAAATCTTGTATACTAAGGTTTTTTCACTCAATTGAATATAAGACTTTGGATAGGTTTAGCAAAATGCAAGTGGTATCAAAGACAAGGTTAGCATATCTTTTAAGAACAAAAAAATGATCTTTAATTCATTCAAAAATGAGAGCAATGAAAAATACTATGGGTCTCAAGTTATCATAACCTCCACAAAAGGTTTGGCTACCATTAATTTAATTTTCAGATCATATTAAAGAGAGCACTTGCTTAATCATATACAAACCAAGCAAAAGAATGAACAAAGCGGCATTGATCATCATATATCCATAAGCAAGAGTATACAAGATATCACATGGTGAGCACAAGGTAACGGTGATTATTATTTGTTGAAAACAAAAACAAATCTAGGTTGTACTCCTAGTAGCCATGTTATTCTATAGAGAGATATACAAAGGTTGCATCTAAGGTTGTGGAAAGTAGAAAGACAAGGACAAAAGAGGTTGAGGAATCAGCCCCTCGATGCTTGAAGTGCGTGCCCTCCCATGCTTAAGCATTGTGCTTAGCATGAAGAAGAAAATCAGACATCCCGTGGCAACCATCATCCTTGTACTCCACGTGGTCTTCTCTTGTCCACCAAGTTCTCCCCATGCTTAGCATGTTGCTCGGCATGGAAGATGATGAACCATCTTGTAATTCTTGAAGTTTTACCACCATGCGAGGAGATCATCGTCATGCCTTGATTGTCCTTCAATGCCCCCCTTTCGTCATGAGTCTCGCTCCCAATTGTTTCTTAACTCGTCTTCACCTCCTTCCATATTGTCCTTTATCGCTGCTTCAACTTCCACGAATTTTTCTTCATCTTCCAGAACAGAACATGTACCGAACCATTGCTCCATTGTAAAGTGCTTGAATGTTGATTGGAAACAAGACTTAGTGTTGTACATCTCTAAACATGTGATTAATCTTGAGGGATCTTGGAGGTGTTGACAATCTTAATTTCATTTTTATCACAAACTCATGGGAGTGATTCACCAACAACTCTAAAGCCCCCGAGGTTACGATCGAATACTCACTCATGCCGACAAAAGACATCCCCAAGATCTTAACATAGTCAATCTAGTGAAAGAAAATTAAGAACCCAATGTCATGTGCAAGTGTGTATGCAAAGGATGGGATGGTATAAAATAGAATAATGTTTGCACCAAAATTCTAAGCTCTTCATACTTACAAAGTGGTTGCCAAACCATTCTCCATTGTAAAGATTTATTAACCATGGTCAAAGCACCATGCTTATGCCAATCGGACTTTACGAACAAGAGAACATTGCAAAGTTTATAAACCAACCAATGCAATATGATGCTGAAAGGTAAAGATGGTTGGGTAACTCCAATCATGTCTAAACACCATGTTTACACAAGATTGGAAACAAGACTTAGTGAGCATACATATAAAAGCATTCATCATAAAGTCTCTGAAACATATGATTAAGATCTTGGATGATGACAATGAGTTTCTTTCGGGATCTTGCAAAGAGTTAGCACAAACAATTTCATTTTTATCAAAAGACTCATGGGTAATCACCATGCAAACAATCAATCAACCAATCTAACAAGGTTTAAAGGTAGGTTACGATGGGGAATAATATATTTTGGCTTAAATAAGAATTTTGAAGATAAGAAAGTCAAGATTAGAAATTCTAATCTAGTGAAAGAAAATTAAGAAAATGAACCTATGGTTTTAGGATGCAAAGGTGTGAAAGGTTTTCCTAAGGATAATATTATAGGAGGCTAGTCAAAGTTTTAGTTAGAAAAGAGGATAGGAAACTTCTCCATCATCTGGATTTATTAACCAAGGTCAAAAGTAATCCATGCTTATGCCAAGATTAACAATTTTTGGTTATGGGAAGGCTTAAGGTTGGTTGGACAAAGTTAGATAAACCAACCAATGCAATATGACATGGATTAACAAAATGACATGATATGGTGGTCTCAATCATGTCTAAACAAATGACAAGATTAGCCTAAATTAACTAGCATACATACATGCATTGTGGTATTTATGAAGACCAATGGTACAATGTTACTTGATGGTTCAATTAAAAGATGCAACATGCAAATGTTACTTGATGGTTCAATTAAAAGCACAATATATATAAAAAGACTAGCTAATCACGGAGGATATAAATCAACCAATCTAACAAGGTTTAAAGGTGGGTCGGGTTTCCTATATCACCCAAGTAAGAATTTTGAAAGAAACATCAAGATTAGAAATTTATGCTAAGGTGGTGCTAAGAGTCTTCCAAAATGAACCTATGGTTTTAGGATGGCTAAAGGTGTGAAAGGTCCTAAGGATTTTATAGAGGCTAGTCAAATGTATAAATATAATGGTAGCAAACCAAACTTTCATCATAGTCATAGTACGGATGGTGACGTCATCAAATGGTCAAAAAAAGGTAATCCTACCTCTATTGGCTACGATTGAGAATACATTCAATAGTTCAACAAAAGTTAATATATAAAATAAAATCCATGCACCATGCTTAATATGACATGAATTAACAAGGTCCATCCATGTTTGATTATGGATCAATGATATCAAATTCAGGTTCATCCTAGGAACAAAGAAATGACAACTTCAATAGAGATTCACTTTGTATTTGTGGCAAATATTGAAAAGTATAATGTTACTTGATGGTTCTTCATCAAGAGCATTTTAATGATGGGTCACCCATATATATATATATATATATAGAAAATAACCACGGGTCGGACTGCCATCCCTAAGGATAGCTAACCACCGAACAGGGGCTGCTACCCAACATCATGCAACCGTCGGATCAGCATGCAAGCGCATCTACACTATGACGCGAGGCAAACGGTGGTTAACGAGCGTTGATCACGGGCGTGCTGGCAAGCTGGGCGGTGTCAGCTCATGCGCAGCCGCCTCTGACCTCTGCCAGCCTACGAATGGCATTGCAGGTTGTGCTGGTGCTTGCGTTTGTGTTGTGTGATACTCTGATTTTAGTGGGCATGCAAAAACAAAAATGGTCCCCACATCACATGCAGGAGAGATTCGGTTGTGGTGCAGGAAATGGGATACTATACTAGCAGGGTGGTGCAGGATTTTAGATACGTAAAATATACTAGCCCGCTGCGCAAGTTGTTGCAAAAAAAAGAAAAGAAAAATAGAACCAGGAAAAAAGCGTGGCCGCAGGGAAAATCACCGCTGCCTCCCCTGCTTGTAAAATGTTCTTCTTTTTTAATTAACTCATGGCGACCGTGATAAAAAAATGTTATAGAATTTGAGTAAAAAAAGTACTTCAAATTCATTCACAAGGAAGGTAGCTTCCCGGCGTAGCAGCAAACGGTGAGAAGATTCCTAAAAAAAAGCAAATGGAGAGAAGACAGGGAAGAAATGGAGAGACCGATAGAGCTGAAGAAACAAAAAAAAAGGGATGCAGATATCGATGGTGCAGGGGTGTGCAGGGTTGCTGTACAGTGTTTGTTTTGGTCGTTGCTGCTGCAGAAAGCCTGCGGACTGAAGAACTGCACATCAAGAATTTACTTTTAAAAAGTATCAATTACCTTTAAAAGCACTGGAGCATGCACTCTATTACAGCATGCCACTCACCATCCTGCCGTCGTCAGGGCATTCAAAAATTGAAATGGTTTGTATGGTAGTGTGATTCCCACGTCATGCGGTCGTCATGATGGACTAACGGCTGTTAGATTATGACGGCCACACCAAAGCAATTCGCACACGTGTCTCCATCTACTGCACGCAGGTAGCTACCACCGGGTGGGAGGCAACTCCCACCCGTGATAGAAAATCCACTCTTATATATATATATATATATATATATATATATATATATATAAAAGAAAATATGAGTTGCCTTCTGCAAAGCGCTTCATTTAAAGTCATAGAGCTCGACTTTCTTATGTACCTTCTTATTGTCGCGAAGTTACGGTCCTTCATGCAAGATTTGAAGGTGTCCATGCAGCTTTGATTCACTCTCCATGCTTGACACGATCATTCACGCTCAATGGAAAACTTACCCGATTATCTCTTGCATCATGATCCCCTCCTTCTCCTTTGCACTTCGTTGCTGCCTCTCCTTTCACGATTTTTTTCTTCCTGTCTAGATCAGACCATGTAGAAATAACTTCTCCAATGCATGGTTCATGAAATTGTCTTTTCATCAAGTGTTTATTCACCCCCAACAGACTCCCATCGAGTGAGTTATGCCCGTTTTACTCCAACGCTGCAATCTGTCCAAAACTGATTTCAGACCGCGCAGTGCCCAATGTTTTTGCCATATCTTCTTGTACAGATCTTCAAATTAATCGATCTTGGAGGCTTTGGAATCGGTACTTGATGGAGCTTCTTATTTTTAGCTTTTTCCTTCTTCTACATATCTGATCAGGTGCTCAAAACGGATGAAAACAGTGACATTATTTTCGAGGTTCAGTGATGGAGGTGCTCAAGCTTGCAATTCTTCTGGGGCATAACTTCTCTCCTCTTGATTCAATTTTCATGCCCTGCATGGTTAGTAAAACTCGGATTCCCCCCCCCCCCGACATTTTCTCTTTTAAGGTCACTAGCTTGACCGAGCACAAAGCAAGCTCAAGATTTGCAAAACGTAATATAAACATATGCAATCATGACCACAATTTAAATTGGATGTACAAATTGTGATTAAGAGGTAGCATAAGTTTCTTACTCGGTGCTAAGGCTTTCATTAGGCAAAGGTTCTTTAGGCATGCAAAATAAGGGTGTTCAAGCACAACATAGCCTCTTTATCATTCTCAAGAAATTCTAGCCTATCATGATCATCAAAGGAGCAAGGCATAGAATCAAATCATACTATTGGATAGCATGGAAATATCAAAGGAATATTATCATCACCAAAAGTATCTTGAGAGGTTAATATGTACCTTAGCCTTCGAGCTTTTCATCGTGAGTGGTCCCTCGGAGTTGAAAGCGAACAATCTTTGATGATCGGAGGTGGCTCGCGTAGACTTTTCTCAATTCATTTCTTCGTGCCACATGTCGTCAAGGTTGCTTTGTGTAGGATCACTCCTCTTCACTTGTGGGCTCACACATCTTGGTTGTGAAAATGTAGCTCCATAGTCCATCGTGTGAGAGCCCAAAATATCCGCACCATTGGATGTCGTCCTTTGTGTGTAATCCTTCGTGGTTTGCTTCAAACATCTTCGTGTGTCAGATGTTGCCAACTTATGTCTTTATTTTCTAATGCTCCAAGGGTCTTTGTTTTGCTCCAAGCCTCTGAATTTCTTCGCGTGTGGTCTAATGAAAGCATTGCCCAAGCTCCTTTTTGTCGTCATCCTCATCTCCATTATATTGTCCTCATCGTGTTGCTGCTGCCTCTTCCTTGTGGATTTTCCCCTATATACATAATAGAACATATACCAAAATATTGCTCTATTGAAAAGTTTATAAAATTACCTTTTCAATGGGTACTCATTCATCTTAATCGGAGTTCAAATGAGGGAGCTATGGCTGTTTCACTTCAGCTTTGCTTGCTGTTCAGAAATTTTCAGGACATGCAACCTTCGGTGATTCTGCCATATCCGATTGTAGGAACCTCCGATTGACTTGATTCTTGACTCGTTGGAAGTGTAACTTTGTGGGGCTTCTAAATATCCAAGGATATTCTGTTTTTCTTCCCATGAGGCTGTGCAAAAATTGATGAGAACAGAAACTTCGAAGATGTTGACGAGCTTGATCTTGTGGTCTTTGGGGCATCGTGATTGCTTCCAATACCTATTGCTTGAACAAACAAATCTCTACAAAACATTAGTCTTAAAATTTTAATTGACACAAGGGCATACCTTGTTCATCATTGCTCATCTAGGGTGTGGACTCGATAGCGGATGATCGGCCACTAACAAAAGTTAGCACCTACCACTAAAGAGCGAATCTTGATGTTGCAATCATCTTGTTGGAGTGTGTATGTAGAGAACTCATCGAACATCTTGTGTCTAGCTTTTCACCTACTTCGAAGGACACAAATAAGAAAACAAGCGTATATACAATAATAAAAATTAGGGTTAGTCAAAAAGAAAGGTAGATCACCCTAGGGTTCGAGTTCCGATCCCCGGCAATAGCGTCAGAAAAAGGGCTTGTTGACGGTTCAATAACGTGCCAAGATTCACCGCAAGCTTACGAATCATGTAGTACCTTTTTCCCTCGAGTAAGGACCCAAGGTATCAATATGTGGATTGGAAGCAAATCGCTAAGGTTTTCTACCTTATCTAGTCAATCTAACCTAACATGAAGCATTGATTGCATATAAAGGTAACCTTTAAAGATATATAGGTGAAAGCACAAAGATGATCACATCCAAGAACACCGGCTAAGGTAAAGCTCCACTGAAGGGGTAACTAGGCCTAGCGCCTTCTAGTTGAAGTTCCGACAAACAAGCAATAAATCGAGCATCTCATCTAATAGCATCCTTAAACTCCTACCTCCGCCTACCTCTCGAAGACATCCGCTCTTTCGGGGGTATTATCCTGTCACGGTGCTCCCTTAATCAAGCAGGGAGTCATGCCCAAACATGAATGTGTCTACAAATCATGAAGGGTCAACACACTAAATCTAATCACCACGATTACATAGAGCATGCTATATAGTCTAAACATATGCACTAGACTAAGGATCAAATCACATTCATGATAGGTAAAAAGTATAGATGGAGACATGGAATCGCTAATAGATCGAATGACAAGATTATTATTGCTCACATTAAAGGTATGTATTACATCATCACCATCGAGATCATACCAAAGATGATGAACACATAGCTCCGGAATTCCGCCATGGCACAACCACGCAGGGCGGCCATGGCAGCTAGGGTTGGCCTAGGCCATCTCCTAGACAACTTCAAGGACTCACGACCGCCGTCGTCTCCCTTCGGTGCTTGCTTCTAGGGTTCGCCGAATTCTGGTGGATGGATGTCGCGATCGAACCGGATAGGAACAGGCGCCACTGGGCCCGTTCGGCCTAGTTGTGGCTCACTTTATGACGCTTCTCGTGTTTTCTTGAATTTCTATAGATATGCATGTGGGACCTTGACGTTGTTTTCTCCATGATTTAGATAATGGTACTTGTCGTGCAAGCTCCTGCATCTTCTGCTCAGGTCCCTGGAATTTTGCCATCTTGTGCTTCGGTCCTTGGGTCATTTGGAGTCATGTTCACTTCGAGTCTTGACTTGTGCCGGGCTTCGTGATCTTCTCATAAAGTGCTCGATGAACTTTGCCCGAATGTGCTCCTTTAAGCACTTAAATCCTACGTAAACAACATACTCCAAAAACCACATTCAAGTAGGAACTTGTTACATCATTAGTATGCCTAGTGGTGGGTTAGTTACAGTTCAAAGCTCAAATCAAAGGTAACAAGTGCTGTTAGTTGATGAAAATCGACCACCAACAGACGTGACCACAAGCGGTTGTGGATGCCTCTGACCCTTTAGTCTCGGTTGGTATTACCAACCGAGACTAAAAGTCACACATCCAAAGTCTAGTGTGGTAGCGGAACCTTTAGTCTCGGGTAGTTGTTTCACATGAGACTAAAGACTCCCCCTTTAGTCTCGGGTGAAAACACCATCCGGGACTAAAGATGGTGTTTTCACCTGAGACTAAATGGGAGCCTTTAGTCCCGAGTGAAACAACCACCCCGGATAAAATCTCCCACCGTCCCCCAGGCGCCAGCCCCTCTCGTCTTTCTCTCTCCCTTATCTTATCTTCCTCCTCCACCCGCACCAGCACGCACCATTATTTTCTTTCTTCTTCTTCTCTCTATCCTTATCCTCTTCCTTTCTTGTGTGGGTGGCTGGGATTGGCTCCGTGGCGCGCGGGCCTCCAGCGCGGCAGTGTGGCGGCGTAGTGGGGCGTGCCCGGAGGCACGGGCCTCCCGCTCAGGCCGGCACGGAGGCGCGTGCGCAAAGACGCGGGCCTCCCGCAATCTGGTGCGGTGGCGGGTGTGCGCGGAGGCGCGGGCGGACACACCGCCGGTGTGGGAGCGCTGGCGGCAGTCGTGTGAGCTCCTAGCCACCGCCGAGCGGCAGACATGGACAAGCGCGGATGGGGTGTTGCTCCCAGGCGGGCGTGGCAACAACTTGCTCAGCGTGAACTTGTAATTTTGTTGGATATCTCTTGAATGTGGATTGTAATTTTTGTTAGATATCTCTTGAATGTGGATTGTGATTTTTGTGGTGAATGCACCAGAGTGTTGCGAATGAAATCAAATTCTTGTATGAGCTTTTGTATGAATAATTGGTGTATGAATTGTAGCTTGTGTAAATATTGTGCAAATTGAGTTGGAACATATGTGATTCTTGTGTGAATTGAGTTTGAGCTTGAGAAGAAATTAAAAGAGGTGGTACGGGGATGCACCGGTGAGCAGGACGTACGGAGGAGGCGCGGAAGGCTTGCTGTGGGCGAACACCCCTATAGTCCCGGTTGGTAGTTCCAGCCGGGACTGAAGGACCCGTTAGTCCCGGTTGATTCAGCCGGGACTAAAGGAGGGCCTTTGTCTCTCAAGATTAGTCCCGGTTGGTAAGACCAACCGGGACTAAAGGTGGATTCTCCACCAGTGCCACTTCATTTCTCAAACCAAACACCTAATATGTTGACTAGCTGTATAGTGAGTCTGAATTGTCAATTAAAGTGTGAGCATCTCCAAGAGTACTCAATATTTTTTTCTAAAAATATGAAGTTTTGCAGCTCCTAAAAAATAATGGAATGAATGAATGTTTCTAATAATCCACTCCTAAAATATACTCACTTTGTCCCAAATTACTTGTCACTATTGACTTTTGATCACAACATTTGACTATTCATATTATTCAAATGTGATTCTACACAGGGAAGAGGTGGCCACATGTCGAATACTTTTGATCACAACATTTGATCATAGCAAGTGTGACTCTATCCTGATGCATGCACTCGAGTGTTGGACATACCCTTGAAGTATTTAAAAACTTTCCTACATTATCAATTTCTATAAGATTGCAAATGCCATGCAACTCTATTACTATGTTTTTCATGTTCCTACATTCTGATATTTCCATCATTCAAAATAGGCCTTTACATGTTGGGAAAGTCCTATTTCCACCCTCAAACTATAGCAAATGTTTGATTTTCAACCCACAAAATAGAAAAACGGACGTCAGGGTCTTCCAACTGTCAAAACTAGGCAAATTTGACCTTTTGGATGGCTTCCATGGTGGTTTTTTGTTCTCTAGAAATTTAAAAAGTTGTAGTTTAATGAAAAAACAAAACTAATTCATTTGAAATCATGAAGTTTGCACAAATGTTTTCAAAAAATGTAGGCTAATTGTTGGTACTCTATTTGGAGTTATTTACATCATATTTGCAACTTTTCCTAGTGTTTTATTATGCATAATAAAACACAAAGAACATGAACAACTAAGATTCAAATTATGCCAAATAATCACTAGCATATAGGTTACATTTTCAGAAAAAACCACCAATTTGATACTTTTCTAATCTGAAATGAATTTGTTACGAATCTTCAATTAAATCTAAAAGTTTTGAATCTCTAGAGAATGTAAACCCACTCTTGATATCACCCAAAGGGTGAAATTTGTTCGGTTTTGACAATTTGATGGATTTGCAGCTGTGGATTTAAAATTAGACCTCCTATATAGTTGAGGGTGAATGTAGATTTTTCCCTTTTATGTTGAGTTACAATGCATTAACTAGTTTACCAAAAGATTAAATTAATAAAAAAAGTGAACAATTCACTTATACACAATCAACTATATATGATAATATAAACTAAAGTTGTATCACAACATTGTTGCCGACCTGATTTCCTTGTAAGTGTTATGCACCTTGATCATGACGTACATGGAACCATCATGATCAATCTTGCTAGCTAGGACATGGACCTTAGTTTCTAGATCGGGTGTGAGCTAGAAATAGTGGTGAAGCACGTAGATCCTATGCTAGTTTGCCTCAGACATCGCACTTCATGTTAATTTCTGTGCATCGGCCAAAGTATGTGCCAACCAGTCTTGGTTGTCCGAAATTGGACTAATCAAAGAGATAACAATCCTGTCACCTTTTTCACGATTACTCCTCCATCCCAAATTACCAAAAGCTATGTGTATCTAGAAAAGTCAAAACTAATATAATATTGGGATAGAAAGAGTAGTACTGTTCAAAGGAGGAATAGTAGTGTTTAAATGGAAACAATTGCACTTACCTGGCTTAAGGGGTTGTGTGGCATGGCTCAAGGGTCTTCGGCTCTTCTTACCATCTTATCCTACTTCCTACTATTACTAATTGAAGACTCATTTTGAAGCCTTCATGTGAAGCCAGCGAGAATCCTAGCTAGGTGAACGCTCTGTAAAAAGAGAGAAATCATACAAATTCTGAAAAACAACATCTGGCCATAAATGGGTACACTCAAATTATCATAGCCATTGGTTCTATTATGTTTCCTAAAAAATACCTACCTACACCATTATGAAAATAGCCTAAAGTAACCCCCTAAATATATATCTAGATTATCCAGCACTTGGTATTATATAAAATAAAATAACACCCTAATTTTCATAAAAATAACCTACTTATGCCATTATAAAATAACCCACGATATTATATAAAATAACATAACATAACACCCTAATTTTCATAAAAATAACCCACTTATGCCATTATAAAAATAATTTAAAATATCCCTAAATTTTCAAGTAAATTACCCACCATTAATACTTAAAAAATAACCACTTAAATTTGCATCTGTATTACCCACATATACCATTATTAAAAATAATAATCTTCATCAAAATTACCCACTTATGTCGTTATCAAAAGAATTTAAAACAACCCTTTAAATTTTCAACTAAATTTCCAACCAATAATACTTAAAAATAAACTAAAATATAAATTTGCATCTATGCTACGCACATATACCACTATTAAAAATAACATGAAGTAAACCTAAATTTACACTATTGGTATATGATGTAATAAGGTATACCTCATGATGTGTGTAACAATTTAGATAAAGAGGAAGTGATGAGAATATATGTATCTATATTAAAATTATAGCTCAAACTTAGGGTCTATTAAAAAAATTATGTGCATACCTACTATGGGAAGTGAAAAGTTAAAGAGTATAAATATATATGAAAATGTTATAGAGTAATTACTAACTAAACTATATATACATATATATCAATATAAGTATTGTGTTCCAATATATGAGCACCCTCATAATCTTCGTTTGGTTTACTCAAGCACGTCATTATAAAGCATAATTTAAAATTTCATTGTAAATTTGTATCTAAGTTACCCGCATATGTTGTTATTGAAAGTAACCTAAGGTAAAGATATATATCTTAATCTAATTATCTTCATTTGCATCATAAATAAATATTCAAAAGTAATTTATTATATGACCTATTTATGTTTAATACAAAAATATGAAGTTATAAAAATCGACCTGAGGGTAAGACAACCCTCGAGAATTTTTGTTAAGAAGAAGACCTTCTCACGTAGGTCGAGACAACCCCCAAACCCGTGGGGTGAATGAGAGGATTTTTTTAAGGAAAAAGTCTATTTTTGACCATTCAACTATAGGCTAAGTTTGGTTTTGGCCATCGAACTCAAAATCGAAAATCTTTGACCATCCAAGTGTCAAAACCATTCAAATTTAGCCAAATGGCGGTTTTGATGGGTGGTTTTAAATTTTTTATTTACAATTTAGTCTTTAGATCTTAAAATGATTATTACTTTTTGCTCGTACTTCCGATTTAGGTGATTCTTGTGGTTACACGTTCGTGATCGTGAGCTTTATATTTTTAGATGTTAGTCATACTATGTTATCACTATTTGTTATATTATTCTTATGTTGTGGTGTAGAAACAACAATATACGAAAAGTAAAAAACAATTGCAAAATAATATGAAGAGTAAAGTGCAATCTCAGTCCACAAACTTTCTATTTGTGTCATCCCGGTCCATAAACTTTTAAAGTATGTCATTACTATACTTAAACTTAATTTGGGTCTCTAATCAGCTCATTAACGAGTCCATAGCAGCCCAAGAGGTGTTGCATATTTGCAACTGTAACCCTATCTCCTTTTGTCTATTGGTTTTCCATCCTTCCTTTTCCTCGATTCCCTCGCTGTCACCCTTCCTGGTGACGACCGGCTGATGTTTGGCGACGATCGCTGCCTGAATTGCTGCTCGGAGGTGCTACAAGCTGCACCGAACCCGGCCAGCGGTCACTCACTACCTTGTACAAAATCCATTCCATTCTCGCGCAATCCATCGCGGGACAGCGATCGGGTCAGCGGGAACGAACCATCACGAGGAAGCACGATGGTGTGGAGGGAAACCGAATCGAGCAAGGGGAAGGATGGAAAACAAATCGACAAAAGGAGACAGGGTTCCAGGTGCAAATATGTAACACCCCTTGGGCTGTCACGGACCCGTTAATGACCTGATTAGGGACCCAAATTGAGTTTAGGTACAGTAATAACACACTTTAAAAGTTTATGGACTGGGATGACACAACATAGAAATTTGTGGTCCGGGACTGCACTTTACTCTAATATGAACAACTTTTTAAAATATAAACCTAATCCTTACGAACGCATGATCATAAGAATCACTTAAATCGAAGATATGAGTAAAAAATAATAATCGTTTTAAGCTAATAGGACTAAACTGTAAATAAAATGATTAAAATAGTTCTTGGATCTTAAAATGATTACTATTTATTTCTCATATCTCGAAAGTGATTCTTGTAGTCATACATTCGTAATGATTAGCTTTATCTTTTAAAATGATGTACATGTTATTTTGTAACTGTTTAATTTACTTTTCTTATATTATTATTTTTACACCACAACATAAAAAAATATATATAATAGTGATAAAATAGTATAAATAACATATGAAAAGATAAAGCTCACCATTATGAACGTGTGACCGCAAGAATCACCTAAATCGGAAGTACGAGCAGAAAATAATAATCATTTTAAGATCTAAGGACTAAATTGTAAATTAAAAAATTGAAAAACCACTCATCAAAACCAAAAGATAAAACTCATCATTATGAACGTGTGACCGCAAAAATCACCTAAATCGGAAGTACGAGCAGAAAGTAATAATCATTTTAAGATCTAAGAACTAAATTGTAAATTAAAAAATTGAAAACCACTCATCAAAACCGCTTGATGGCCAAATTTGAATGGTTTTGATAGTTGGATGGTTAAAGATTTCCGGTTTTGGAGTTCGATAACCAAAACCAAACTTAGATTAAAATTGGATGGTCAAAATGATTTTTTCCTTTTTTTAATCCTAACCTGAATTTTGCTCCTACGAGGACCTAGGGATCGAGGTGCCACTTAGCCACCTAACTAAGTCAGCTAGAGGAAGTGATAACGGGTGTCACCATGTCGACCATTTATATACGTATATGAGGAAGTGATGAAAAATATTAATTTTTATGTTAAACAAATTATATGGTGTGATACAAAATGAAAATGTGTGAATGTGAATCAAAAGTGTATAGAATAATTTTTAATTAAAAACAATCACAACTAGACAAAGATAAGTATACATCTACATTAATTTTGTTGAATTATTAAAAAATGATAAAGTTGTAGGTAAAAACTTTTAATTACTAGCTAGAATTTATTTGAGAAATATTTGCTAGAATTTTAATTTCTAAACATTTTCAAATATAAAAGCTTTTAAAATAGCAGTAGTATAATGTAGCGAGAAGAGATAAAATAAATGAATGTTTCCACCGCCTCGGATGAGACGATGAAGTCCCCTCTCCCCCCGCAGCGGCCTCCTCCAGGACGCCTTCATTTTCCGCTCGGCGCCGCACCCAAATCCAGAGAGACGCGACCTTCATCCTGTGCGGGCCCGCCGCTGCCGTCGGCTCCCACGCCTACCAATCACTGTGGCGCTGCAGGGAGAAGCCATCACGCCGCTGCCGCACGAGAAGGGAGGGAGGAGGCCGCAAGTCCCGAGTCGCTGCCCTCGCCGGAGCTCCGCCTGCCGTGAGGAGCCGCAGTCGCCGCCCGTGATCCGCCCGCCACCACGCAGCCGAGCTCGAGGCCGGAGATGGCGAGGCCACACACGGCCCGCCCGAGATCCACCGGCGCTGAGTTCACGTGGGGCTTTCGCCGCACCAAGAAAGGAAGGAGGGCTGGCTACGCCTCCACCGAACCGTAGGGAGGGTACTTGCCGATCCGCGCCTCGCGGCCGCGCCGAGACAGGGGCCTACAGCTCCGCTCCGCCGTCACCGAAGCTTCCTCCTCGAGACCGGTCGCGCCGCCACCGGAGCTTCCTCCTCGAGACCGCCGCCAGACTACTCTACCGTGGCCGCACCACCCCAGGCGAGGAAGGGCGGGCGGGGCGAGTGGCGGCTCGCCGTCGCGCAGAGCTCCGCCTCCACGTAGCCACCACGACGGAAGGAGGGGCGCGCCGCCACTGGCAAACCCTAGCCGTTCGCGCTGCCACCGTGCCCAAGATCCGTCTGCGGCCTCCTCCTACGACAAGCTCGGTGGATCCTCGCCTGGGCCTCCACGGCCCAGCGGGGAGAGGGAGAGAGAGAGAGGTCGCCCCTGCTCCGGCTGCGGAGAGGGAGGGAGAGGCCACCCGTGGAGGTTGAGGGAGAGGCCGGATCCAACCACGCCGCCGGAGAGGAGCCGCCGCGCACCTTCTCCTGGAGCTGGCCGCCGTGCACCTTCTCCTGGAGCTCCGCCGATCGCGCCTGCTCAGCTCTCATGCTCGGCCTCGACCTCTGCTCCACGCCGGGGAGGCGCGCAACTCCATCTGCGCCGCACCACGAACTCCATCTGCGCGCGCCCGGAGGAGGAGAAGAGGGAGAAGTTTGGACGTGGCGGAGAGGGAGTAGGGGCGGCCGACACCGGGATGAGAGAGAGGCGCGGGTGGAGGATGGGGAGGGAGAGAGGGGTGCCGGTGGATAAAGTTGGAGGTGAGGGTGACATGTGGGACCCGCGTGTGGGTAGTTGGGATAAAGAAGATATATGAAGGATAATGGATGCGGGAGAAATAAATATAAAGGAGAGAATCTCGATGACCAGGATAAAATATTTCATTTTGAAGGAGGAAATGAAAGATGACGAATGTGGATGGTCTTGGGAAACGGCTCCTTGCTACAGTCGCGGTAATGTGTCGTGGCATGAGGTGTAGCATCATCTTTATACCTTTCGTAAAAGGGACATGTATGTCGTTTATAGATCACCTCCATCCGGCAATTCATAAGCGCACTAATTAACTTTCGAAACCATCTGGCAAACATTACAGCAGACATGCATGCCTGAAAGAAACGCTGATAATTGTCAGAATCAATTGATGAATTTGCAGACACTCGACTGGAACTGAAAAGGGACTCAAGATGGCACATATTTTTCACACTAGAGGGGAAGAGACTGCTGGCAGCCAGCTCCAGCATTACTGAGAGAAGGATGTTAATTACTGTTAAGCATCAAATAACTCACCGATTAAAAGAACATGTGTGTAGTATCATCTTTACATTTCATAAAAAGGACATGTATGTCGTGTATCGATCACCTCCATCTGGCAATTCAAAAGCGCACTAACTTTTGAAAAGCATTTGTGAAACATTACAGCAGACATACCTGCTGAAAGGAACACTGATAGTTGTCAGAATCAATCGACGAATTTGCAGACACTCCAAAAGGAACTGAGAAAGCACTAAAGATGGCACGCGCGTATTTTTCACACTAGAGGGAAACAAACTGCTGGCTCTGATCCAGCTGCTAGCATTATTGAAAGAAGGATGTTAATTTTTTAACTGTAAAGCATCAAATAACTCACCGATTAAACATTATTATCTTCGATACTTGTATGTGTAATGTGTCACAGAGAAGCTTGCAGAAAATTTTCAAGAAATACGTAGTTAGGCTCCATTATTCGTTAATAGTTGTCACACCCAGTTTTAAAAGCAAAACCAGATGCATAAATTACATGTGCACCAGGATCAAGTTACACACACGTAATGACTCAGTGAATACCAAATATAGTGTCAAAGCGTAAAAAAGAGTATTATAACCATTCCATGACTGAATGTCTCATAAGCGTATCATTAGGCGAACAACTAGCGGCGGATCTTCAAATAAAGAACACCACATGGTTGACTGGAGCTTCACACTCGTGAAAAGCAGACATTGATAGCAGTAGCGGATGGCTATTGGTAGTAGCGAGGCAAAGCGTCCGGGTTACCGATCAAAGCGTTACAAATAAGTCAACAAAGGTAACGCGCCAATGCCCGTTCGATGCCATAATTGTAATGGGCGTCGAACAAAGACCGTTACCACAACTACTTACCGGGTCCACCGAATGGCGTTTCTCCGCCTATCGGAGCCTTTGGTAACGGTGCGAACATCGAGCCCGCAATAACACATATTAGTAACGGGTGTCTAACAAAGACCGTTACCAAACTAGTTACCAACACCGAAATGTCTATTTCTCCGGGCCCACATGGACCTTTGGTATACGTAAACCGAGCCCGTTACATGAACTCAACATCGAAGACGCCGAAAAATACTTCCATGACGCGCCTCCTCTGCCTTGACGAAAGGAGACGCTGCAGTGCGTGTCTCCTCCGTCTGGACGAAAGGAGACGCTGCCTTGTTGCGGCGTGTCTCCTTCGTCTCGACGAAAGGAGACGTGTCTTGTCGCGCGCGCTCCTATGTCTCGGACGAAAGGAGACGCCATCGTGAACCCGCGCTCTCTCCTCCCTCGCCAAAGGAGACGATTCTTTCTGCACGCTGCCTCCCCTCCGCCTCGACCAAAGGAGACGCGAATCAGTACGCGCGCCTCCTCCGTCGACCAAAGGAGACGCTTATTGTACGCACCAAAGGAGACGGAACTTGCATCTCCTCTAATCGACCAAAGGAGACGTGTTGTCTACTTTCACAAAAATCAGGTCCAAAGATCCACATTCACAAAACTCCACAAACCGAATAGAAATCCACAAAATTCAAATGCATAATCTCACAAAATTCAGGCATTCAGCATCATCATCTAACAAGTAAGGTTCACAACAATATCACTGGCTTAACCATGAGGATTGGTATCAAGTACAATGCGAGTCATCAGAGCATCATTAATGTGAAATTTTTCTGAGGGTGTGATCACCTGGTCCATGACGAATGAGGCATTTCTTTTCCCTAATGTGGAGCGGCGTGTCTTTGTGGAGTCGTGACAAGTAACGTGAAATGCCCGAATATAACAATGTCAGCTAGCACAGTGGTTACCAAACATGTGCAAGTGCTAATAAGTAAGAACGTGCTCGATTGCGGTGTTACAAATGTAGATCCCAAGAAAGTACCTCAGGGTCCTTCAATTTATTTTTTACTGTAAGCATGTGATAGGCACAATAGAAGCCGCAGACTCTGGATTGGTAAGATTGTTGGTGGCACTGCGATAAATATACAAAGACAAACAGTGGTGAGAAGAAATAAACTCAAGCTTTAGTACTAGCTTCCACAGGTAGGAAATACTAAGTAATATGTACATCAAAAGCCTTCTCATGTTTCAAGGCTTGGCGGGGCAACTTGTTGTCATCACAGTAACTATTCCAAGCACTACAACAAAACATGCAACAATGGTTAGGGCACCATTAATAAAGTCTACAGAGTTTGTTGAGAAAGTTTGTAGGTTAAGAAAGAAAGAACTTACTCATTAATAGCTTCTACCAATTCAGAGAAATTAGTTTCTAGGATCCTATATGAATCAAGATACAAGACCATGTTCTGCTTTGGAAGGATCGCCACTGCAATCCAGTGGTGCCCAGTGTTATAGCAGGAAATGATGACTCTCTTTTTAGCATATGACCGGTAGGCACGCTTCAGATAGGACACAAAAATCCCTATTATTTTGTATATTTGATCAAGCTAAAGCATTCGTGATCAAGGAAGGCAATGGGTTCCTTCTTCAGTACTTCTGACCATATTCCTAATATTAAGAAAAACAAAGTGTAAGGAGGCAAAATACATAGTAAAGATGAACCGAGGCGCACATTTAGATAGAAAATTATTAGTGAGAATCGATTAAATTTTCAAGCAACTTACAGGATGAAACATCGGATAAGTCACATATCCAAAGCATCCAAGTTGAAGAGATCGTACAAGTCGTTGATGATCACAGACAATAGCTCGTATTTTTCATCTTCTCTCATAGGCCACCAGTGCTTGGCCCATATTATGCTCGAATCGAGACTCATCATTGTCCTTACAACGTCCCATGTAGAAATTGTGAAGATTAGTGATGAAGGAGCGATGAGATTATGCTTGAGTTGAGCAGCACTGAGCATTGCATTTCCAAATTTGTAGTTTGGGTTAATCTCAGTCATAGCAATATTGGCCGCCTTATTCTTGGTGTTTCTCTCGGATGGCTTTCTGGCGCTTCTTTCCTCGCTTTGAGATGGTCAAGAAGGCTTTCGGTAGGCTTCGAGACCTTTATTTTCAGCAAGTTTCTTTCCTGCCGCGTTTTGAGATGGTCAAGAAGGTTTCTCAAATCGCTTTCGTAGACCTTTTATTTTCAGTGAGTTTCTTTTCCTCGCTTTGAGATGGCTGAAGAAGGTTTCTCGTGTGGTGTCTAACCGCAGCTATTACAGAGATATTGGGCCCAGATGTACCTGCAGCTTTCTTCGAACTGTCGTCAACAGATTTCTTGGCATCACCAACACATGACTCGGCTCTGCTTTGGCATCATTGTTTTAAGCACTTTCTTTTGGGGATGGAGGTTTTGTTCTTTCATGAGGAGAAGAAGGTGGGGATGTAATTTGCGCTTCTAGGTGTGGAGGAGGAGGAGGTGGGTTACCGGTGGGAATGAATCTGTTCTAATTTGCGTTTCGGGTGTGGAGGAGGAGGACGAGGTGGGTTACCGGTGGGAATGAATATGCATGACTTTGCTTTTCTGGGTGGAGGAGGAGGAGGTGGGTTACCGGTGGGGAATGAATTTGTACCTGTAATTTGCTTTTCGGGGTGGAGGAGGAGGAGGAGGAGCTAGGAAACCATGTGAGGAAGAGTTTTGTCCTGTAGTCAGTGAACCAAGGAAACTGTATTTAGTAGTGGAACAAGATTTTGGAATTGGTGCTCCCTTGATGTGAATGTGACACCTCTTCCTATGAAATGGCTTGTTCCATAAAGATTTTGTAGGATTTCTAACATGATCAATGTAGTAACTTGTTCCTATGAAATGGCTTGTTCATTTGTCTATCTCTATCTTCTCATTCATATGGTTCATCCAAATGATCAACGTAGCAACTTTCCTATGTTTTTCATTCCATAGGAATCAAAATGGCATGACACTGTGGGAATATGTGAAACCGAGGTTCATAATATTATGGAAGAAATGCACATCCTCCTCAAAAAGGCTGCATTCATGAGGCGGTACAAGTTTGTGGCTGAACAAAATCTGCAGCCCATGGAAGATGCGCTCGATGTGTTTCAAGATACCTTGGTTGCATTTGAAGAGGCTGCAAAAAAAAGCAAACCTTAGTTGAAGATACCATGCTTTTGTTGATGTTGAAGGGGGCATGCTTTTGTTGATGTGCATGGTCAGTAGCATGACCATTGTAAAATGTGACGGGCAAGTTAAGGCCTAGCTAGATGGACAAGTTAAGCTGTTTGTAATAATTATGTATATCTGTGTGGATCTTTGTGGACAAGTAATATTTATCTATATATGTGGACAAGTTATCTTTATCTATATTATGTATGTTTTGTCTCAAAAGATTTTTTGTTGATTATGCCTATATGTCGAAATGGGAGCCTTGAGAGATCGGGTGACTGTCAATCAAGGCAGACAGAGAGGAGAGTACGCTGAATGGTTATTCCGCGTCGATTTGCCCTCCAAACCGACGAGGAGGAGCCGGCCCCACGCGCCGCCCCCGTGCATTGGAGACGGGGTTTGGCTTATCCACGTATCCTTTGTTCCCAATGTTTGACCAAAAGCCACTCTCCCCTGCCACTCTACCATTCTGCCTTCCTTCTCAAACCTTCTGCCTTCCTCGTCTCCGTCGCCTTCTCCTTCCTCGTCTCGCAGAGATGGCGGCGGAAGCGATCGTTCGCGCCGCGACTCAAGAGGGAGGTTCTGCAGCGAGGAGGAGAAGGCCCCGCCCGCCGCCCCCACCAAGAGAGTGAGGTTTCGCGGCGAGGAGGAGAAGGCCCCGCCCGCCGCCCCCGCCAAGAGAGTGAGGTTCCGCAGCGAAGAGGTCGGTTCTTCGTCGGCCGGGGGGAGAAGGTCGTACACGTGCGCAAGCGCCAAGGGGGTGCACTCCGGCGACGCCCGGCAGGCAGAGGCCGAGCCTTCCTCGAGTTTGGTATGCTTGAAGTTAGGTTTATGCTTGAAATTGAATTCCTGGTACTCATCATATGCTGCTCACAAAAATATTGAACTCATTCTGTATACTGCTTCAATTTTTGAATCTTCATGCTCAGCGACTTTTATTAACTGAACATCCAGTGCCTTCACTGATCAATGGTTCCAATGCATCAATTTTCCATTGTTTTAGGAAGTTGTTGTACCAGACATGACATTGTCGGATCTCGACAAAATCGATGTGCTCAAGAAAACCTTAGACTACATCTCGCACATTCCTAAACAGGGATGGAAAGAATAAAGATGACATTGGTAAAGAAGCAGCGAGCAAGTTGAACCTAGTTACAGCTAAACAACTTTCTTGTTTGACCGGTTACAACTTTATGATATTAAACTTGGCAATCTAATTGTGAAGCTTGCTTCAATTTGCCTTTGTTTTAGAAATGTGTTGTTACTCGGGAGGAAAATTATTAACCTTTCGAGTAGAAATTTTGTTATGCTTGAAATTTAATGCATGGTACTCATCATATGCTGCTCACAAAATTGTTGAACTTATTCTATATACTACTTCAATTTTTGAATCTCCATGCTACATCGACTTTTGTTAACTGAACATCCAGTGTCTTTGTTTTAGGGAGGTGTTGTAGCTTGGGAGGACATTGACATGATCTGGAAACAAATCAACAGGATCAACCAAGCTCGAACCCGATTCTGACTAAACAACTTTCTTGTTTGACGTTACATCTTTCATGATATTAAACTTGGCAATCTAATTATGAAACTTGCATCAATTTACCTTTGTTGTAGAAATGTGTTGTTACTCGGGAGGATCTTCACTGCATCTGGAAAGTACTCGACAAGGTGGATAGAAGGATGGATGACAAGGCTGTGGACGACATAAGTCTCCTAGCAAATGGTCAGAAAATACTAGAATCTGAGGTGGAGAAGCTTAAAGGCGCACAGAAGATGAAGGATATTGAACTTGTTCGCAAAGAAGAATGCCGAGCTACAGGAAAGACTTGGAAACGCTAGAGGCAAAGATAGGCGAACTTGAGGTCAGCACAAAAGAAGCCATCTAACTAGTGCCCCTGCTGATGCACGTCAGATGTGATCATGTGAATATGTTTGTTCTGAACATTATGCATGTCATATGTGAACATGTGATGCTAGCTATATATGCATCTTAAATATGTAGAATACGATATGCTCTTATGACTACTATCTATGTGTACGTATGGTTTTGCATCTTATTAAGAGACATGATTATATGTTTGTGTGATATCCAATATTTGCTATATATGATGACATAGTCAAATATTTGACGGCAGTGAGAGTGCTATAATGGACTTCAACTATTGAGCACCGAGTCTAGTAATGGGCATCAAATTGTCATCAGTAACGGACTTAAAGAGCCCGTTACCGATATGGCAGTGATCGATAACGGACTTAAAGAGCCTGTTATCGATAGGGCGATGAATCGGACTCAAAGGCCCTGCATCGATAGGTTTAACTTTCGTAACGCATTTTAACGTCGTACAAAGAATAACTGTAATGTGCGTTTAAGAAGCCCGTTCTATCGAAGTCCTCATTGGTAACGGGCGGTGTGTTGGCCACGTCGGGGTCGAGCCTGCCACGCTTATGCGTAACGGGCGCCAAACAACAACCGTTACAGATGCGGTCCATGTAACGGATGTTAAGGGCCCGTTACAAATGCTGCGTGACCTATTTGAGATTTTCACGTAGTGTCACACCTTTTTCCTCTGAGCAGCAGTAAGCAAGGATGAGTACACTTATGGTTGGTACTCAGCAAGGCCGCAAGAAATAACCAGAATATATTTTTTAAGTCCATCTTTAAGTATATTAATCATGTGAGGGTCCAGGCCGCTCTTGACCGTGAGCACGGCTAATCGATTAGTTTTAAACACTCTGCAGAGGTTGTACATCTTTACCCACAAGTCGCGTAAAAGTTCTAAGAACTTTAAACCCAACCATGTGGTGCTAGCTAGGCACCATACCACACTACCGAGGTGTGATTGCATAGGGACGCTACGAGACCTTTACAAAGAGTCCTCCTATGTGTATTAGTTCATAGTAGCACGCCATAGAGGCCATCTTTCGTACCACACCTCTACTCACAGACTAGGTCAGCCATAGAAGAGCACTTCCGTTCCAATACCTATCTGGAGTAGAAGAGACATAAAAGCATTCCTCCGTACTCAAGCTACCACGACCAATCCCCACACAAGAATTCCCTAATTAATTAGCCAAGACAGAGCTATATGTCTTGTGGTTGCACTGTTTTCCTGGGTGGTTCTCCATGTTCCAATTAATGCATAGTATTCTAGTAAATAAGTATAGGTAGAAGGTGGTTAGGGACACTTGCCTTTATCCAACAAAAAGCTACTCTTACTGCTCTTCAGCTCTTCCTTTCTTGATATACTATTTAGTCTTCAAAGCAAACGATCAACACTTCTTCTACTCGAAGTAATCATCGGGCACAAACATACAAAGCAAATAAACAAGAGCGAAGAACAATACACCAATCAAAAAGAAAAGTTTTAAAAGAACCCACTAAAGGAAGGACTCGATTCTATGGTTACACATGAGCGAAGGAAATGCTTGAAAACGAACTAAGGTCGGAAAGACAAAAGCTATCAGAAGATTATTATCAAACAATAAGAGACTACGTGCTTCACATGTTTTAATAAGAAATCATGTGAAAAGAATATTTCAGAGAAATACTCTATGTTACCATTAAACAAGTTACATTTAATTATAGAAAACACGATAAGTCTAACCATATTTTATTTATAAATATTTAAGTACAAGTAATGTCAAATTAACAATTAAATTTAGAAACACAAGCATGTAAAAAACATCTAATCGGATAACTTTGTATTACGTGTTCAACTAAGCATATTCATATTCAAAAAGCATTTATAATACCATTAATCATATTAACTTTATTATGAAATCTGTTGTAAAAGCCTAATTAACTTTTATTTCAGAAAGTTTATTAAATGTGGAACATTAAGCAAATTAACATTTGGTGTATGAAAAACCAAGATAAGGATATAATTAGATTTTATTTACAAAAGTATGTGAAATAATCATTAATCAAATTAACATTGATAGCGAAAAACGGTGTATATCACTATATTGCTTTTATTTAGAACAGACATGTTTAATAGACATTAACAAAATTAATACAAAATTAATTTTCAGAAAACATGCATGATAAAAACTCACAACTAACGTGCACTTTATATTATCATGAACCTAACGCAACTTGAACTGATAGAAACGGAGCTAAAACAAAGAATCTATGGATTAAACAAAATTGAAAGGACCTAGACGCGATTATCCAAAGATAACAGGGCTAGCTGAGAAGAAACCCCGGACTCAGTGAATAGTCACTATGAATAGATGGATCTTCGAGGTTAGATCTGTAAAAGGACTCGAGTTGGATTGGATCTAAAGAATCTAATCTATTCAAGAGGTTTTCTGTAGATTCGCCAAGACACAAAAGAACTACCAAAGGTTACACGATTCTCCAGGAGTCTAACTACAAAAAGGCCAACTCATCTTCTACCTCTGGTCTGAAGCGGACGGACGGACAGGGGCTCCTAGCCGGCCAAAATTGTTGATGCTTCGGCGCAGGGTTCAAACGGGTTGCGCAGGAGGCAGAGGAGATGGAGGGGGGGTCTCGTGGAGGCGCTCACCAGCGGTGGGGACGGGCGGAGGCGGCCGGAATCGGCGACCGACGGGGACGACAGACGGCACGGTTCCAGACGATGGCGGCACTCCGATGGGCCACTAGCGACGGGAAGATGCTCGCCGCACGCGGCTCGTCGTCCAGCTCGGTGGCTTCGCTTGTTTGCTCGGAGCTCCGTTGCATCAAAATCGGGCGGGCGGCGTCCGGGCTTGCACGATGTCGCTAGAGCGGCGGCCGCCGGTACTCAGTGAGCGCGGCGGCGGGCGCTGCTCGGCGGAGGTAGGGTGGAGGCGGCGGCTAGGGTGCGCAGGGGCTCGGGCTCCCAGCTTTTATAGGGCGGGGGAGGCGCGCCTTGGCGTGGCGCGCACGCCGAGGACGGCTTGATGGCGGGCACGGTGAAGCGACCCGGCCCGGATGGGCCTCGCATGGGCCGGAGTGGTGGCGACGGGTCGAGCCTACGGGCTCGCCCAAACAGATGGGATAGGATTTTCCTTTATTTTTCTGAATTTATTTTTCAGTGCGAATATAATTTCAAAAAAGTCTAAAAAATATTTTAAAGTACGAAATATACTCAAAAAATTCCCAAAATTTCAGAAAAATTCCCAGAGATAGATCGAGACATGAACAATCCAAATAAAGTATTTGGAGCTTATGAAGAGGACTTTAGATCCTTCTAATAAATAGAATAAGCTCAAAGAAAATGAGAATAAATCCAAAAAAAGCTGGAAAATTCTCGAAACGGTTTGGTCAGCACCTAAGCGTGTTTTTAAAACATTTTGCACTCAAGAAACACCAAGATGCATCCGGCATGAATGCAACACACACATAATCATTTTATTTAATTTAGAAAAAACAATCAATAGCCTTTTCCTATACTATATTTCCTGTAAAGACAATAAATGTTGGAAAATTTTAAAAATTATGAGAAAATATTGTTTAGTTGTTCTCTCTATTCACATCCTGAAATTTAGGAATTTCAGGGTGTGACAATAGCGATGTGTACTCTATACTCTCTAAAATGTAGATAATTTTAACTTTTGTAGATACATAAATTTTACTATATATACAGCTCGCTTATGTTAGATTACATATACTCTCTGTATGTGTTGAAGAATCGAAACAATCTGCATTTTAGAATGGAGCAAGTATAATCTAACATAAGCCGAGAGAGTCAGAGAGGTGACCTAAATTTCAGAACAATCGAGCTCCGATTCTACTTTTTTTTCAAGCTGTTGTCCAAAGCCACCCGTGCAAATGTCTACACTTCCCTCACCGAAAGTACGTGGAAAACAGCTCCTGCAGGACCAGCAGCTGGACGCACGAATTTTCATTCAGTTGGGCCCGGCGCCGGGAGCAAGCCGGCGGGCACAGTGACCAAGAAACTGACGGGTGATAGACACTAGTGCTGCGAGCCTCCGACGAAGCAAGATGGCGACGATGATACAGTGACCAGGATATTATGCATGTGTGCACGCAAAGTATGAAGTATCCATCCTAGGACAGGTTACGGCTGCGTGCTCTGAGAACAATAATCATAATAATCATATGGCTATATGGCTGCAGTTCATCCCGTTTAGTTGGTGAAATTTTTGATGAAAATGGTGAAATTTTTGCATTGAAAAACGTGTTCTGTGAGAAGTAGCACGGTCTACAATGCGAAAATTTTGGGAGGTTTTGAGAAACTAAACAGGAGAGATTCATGTCAAAATAGGATCGCTTCGAAATGGAACGATTCTACGCGCGCATTGGGCGGATCACACTTCACTTCACGTCCAAACATTTTATATAGAAAGCTTGCCAGAATTCAGAATAATTAATCAAACCATTGAAGGCAATTAAGCTAGGTACCGTGTCATTGCTGGAGCTAGCATTTTGATCCTGGCCGGCCGGAGGCGTCGTACTAAGTGATGGAGTAAGCTCTCCTAAACATTATATACATAATGTCACTTTAATGCTGATGTGACAGCCCGTTGCGCTAATTACTACTACTAGTCACAGCTTCTGAGTACTGATTAACAATAAACTAATCACAGAACGAAATAAAATATGAGGATTGCTTGAGCAATGTTTTTGTTTTGTTCATACACTACATCTAACTCTTTCTAAACTCTTCTTTGCGCATCTTTTATGAGTGTGTACATCGATCCTTTGGAGAATTGGAGTACGTGCTATTTTCTTCTTAACTGGGAAATGCACACGCACATTACGACCAGCACTACTCTGACTTGAACTATATGGTTGGGTGCGCGGTTGTAGAGGTCGGAACTATTTTTTTTCAAAATACTACAGGTACTTCGTCTCTGTCGTGGTAGCGAACGACGGTCACTGAGTCAATAACGAGGAAAGCGATTGTCGGCATCCCTTCTGACTGCCAGGTGACCGCACCAAGTTGGCCTTGTTGCAGTGACGCCACTCGCATGTACACCAAATTGCAGAGAGCAGCTTGCAGTATAGGAGAGCTAGACGTCAACCTGGTGATTCTTTTCACATATCACACCAAACCCAAAATGAAGATTAATATTTGATTGCGTCGATGTTCGATCGTATATATGTAATTTATCTTAGGACATGATAGGCCGTACGTAGCAAAGAGAAGACTGTGCCCCTATATAGTCTTGCAAGTTGCAACCTAGCTACAGCACCACGTTTACATGCTAGTCCTCCCTTCACTTTGAGCATCATTGCATACTACTAGTACTTCTTCCATTTCATATTGTAGATCATTTAACATTTCTATGTTCATAGATTTTGCTATATATGTTTATATGTCTAGTTGCATATAGTACAATCTACAAATCTAGAAATGTGAAAACAACCTACGATTTAATCAGAAGCAATAATGCATGAGAAATCTAGAGGTTAAATCCCAGTGCCAAATCATTGCTGCATTTGTCAATTAGTGAAATAAACCGGAAATAAAACAGTTCTTTAAGTAACTTGCAGCCGATGCATCGAATCAGATGTCGTTTCTTAACCATGTAATCCACGTATTTGTAAATTAAACTATCTCAGCAGAAGTTCTGTGATCACTATTCAAACGATAATGTGCTAATTAAGAATAAGTCATTGCATCGTCACCTACCTATATATCGATGGTCCAACATGATTGACAACTGGCTGTGGCTAGACAAGAATTCGACGCCCGACGACGTCGCCCAACTGCACGCACTGGCACGCCCATCTCCAATAATAACTCTTTCCTTTTTCAGCAGGTTAGCGCCGCCGCCACATGCATGCATGGTATATTGGTGTAGTTATGCACTCAAATATCTATTCCATCTATTTTAAAACGCAGGTATAGCCCGACCTAGCTTTTTTAGATAACACAATTTTTTCTAAGTAACTAGATATAGCCCGACCTATATTTAATAGAGAAATTTTACAATGCTTCTTTTTTTTATGAGCCATCCATCCGGCGAAATCCAACGGTGGAAGTATCAGGAAGTATCGAGAAGTTCTCAAGACGAAGTACTAGGAAGTATTAATTTGATGGGACCCACAACAATATTTAATTAATATTTTTTAAAATCAGAAAGGGTATAGAAGTAATTTTGCATTCTTTAATCAAACAGATCGACTCCACAAGCTCAGCCATCGTGCGTGACTCCACACCACGGCGGCGTGTGCATCTCCTTCTGTGCGGCGTCCTCGTGGACCACACCAGGCCCCTGCCATTGGTCCTCTCGAGGAAACCACCGGGGAGCAGCTCGGCTAGGTTCGCGTGCGTGTGCGTGTGCACCTTCATGCCGGGCACGTACAGTTGCACGTAGCGGGAGACCTCGATGCCGGTGTGCTCAGTTGGGGGCTCGACGGCGGCGGGGTGGTGAAAGTGCATGTCCTGGCCGCTGGCCTCCTCCCGGCGTATGCGCTCGAACATCTCGTCCTCCCACTTCCCCGTCGGCGACGGCACCAGGATCTTAAGAAGCAACTTGAGCAGAGCAAGATAGAGAGGCAGGACAAAGAGGAATGTGAAGCAATCAGGAAGATGATTTCTTTGCAACCTTCACGGTCAGAAACTGAGAGACTCATTGCAGATTTGTTCGTGTGCTTGTGCCTTCTACAGGTTGAGGAATTGCAGATCTCCATTGAAGATGAGCAAAAGAGTATTGCAGATGAGCTGAGAGCTATCGCTGAAGAGCTGAAGATGAGCATAGAAGAAGAGCTCTTTTTCGGTACACAATACCACTCTTTGGTAGTACGGTGGTATTATCGATTTTTTACTGTGGGTAAAATGGTAATTTGGTGAATGAATATTATTTGGAAAAAACATACCGCCGACGAGTACAATAAAAACATATATTAATTTCATATATTACAACAAAAATATTTTCCATTTCCAATAATACTCATATGCTACCAATAGCACCTATGAATACCACCCGTACCACGAAAAAAACCGGTGGTATAAAATTAATCTCAATCGTCTGATTCATACAAATAGATCCTTTCCTATTACATACGAGTCCTTTTAAAGTGGTGGTACAGGGTGGTATTGTGTACCGAAAAAGACCTCAAAAAAAAGCGGCGGTGCTTCAGTGCCATGGTTGTAGACTGATCAAGATAGATACATCTTGCAAACCTTGCTTGAACAATTGCACCACATTGTTTGTGGGCCATATCGAATCCTAACAAGCTGGTAGGACTTAGGAGATGTCTGTCATTGTTTTGTGTCATCATTCCGGTTGAATGGAATAGTTGATCATGCCCGCATTTGAAGTTCTGAATTCACTTCTTTCTTTCATGCAAAACCATGCATGAGACTTTGCATTGATTTCGCACATCTCTGATAGAATGTTTAGGACTGAATGCATTCTTTAAGATCTCTGATTCTCGCTATCGAACTCAAAGTTCGGTGTTGGCACCCATACGGCCATACTGCACAAACTATTTAACCACTCCTAAACTGGTTGCTGTAGCGAACATGGCCTCTTATGCCATTTGTTCAAGTTTGATTTTGGTGATTAATGACAACATGATCAATGGGACTAACCATATTGTCTAGCATGTCTTTATAGACACTTCTAAGTCCCAAGGATGCAAAAATACCATATGCCAAAATGAGAAGATAGTCTATTTTTCAAGGGTAAAATCGTGGAAGAAAAGAAAGAAATGCTACCGCCGGATGAACCGACCCATTTAGAAGTGGCGTCGGTGCAATCACCGGATGAAGTGGTACACTGCGTGAAGACTCAAGACAACATGATGATCACCGGATCAACTGATGCCTCCATTTCTAGTTGCGCCGGATGAATCAAGAGACCAAGTCAGAAATCGGAGGACCGATGATGGCGAGCGGTTCATCCGATGGCTTCAAATCAGCTAACAGAGGTGGGAGCGAAGCTCTTCAGCACCGGATGAACCGACGGTCAAAAGGAGTCAAGCAGCGGTTCATCCGGCTATCGCGTTTTAGCTAACAGAGACGCCCAGAGAAGATTTCCTTTAGCACCGGATGAACTGACGCACTGTCGGTTGAAGCGTCGGATGAATGACGTCAGCAGGATTCAACGGCTAAGTGGGTGGAAGGCAAGGCAGCGCACCGGATGAACCGAGAGAAAAAGGACGCGGATCATCCGATGGTACTATTTTCGAGCTTTGGCCCAACGGCTAGTTTAATGCCTTGGCCTATTTATAACCCTTCCACCCCGTCATTTGGTGTAGTTGGAGTATGTGGAAGTGCAGACGAGTCTGAGACACATTAGAGATCATACCCATGCCATGCTTGTGCTTAAGTGAACATCCAAAGGTTTTGCATATGCTTGGTGTGTGTGTGCTTAGTGCTAGGTTAGCTTAGAGCTGAGTGAGTGCAAGGTGTGCCTACCTTGTGAGGTGATTCTTGAGTGGACTTGTCACGAGGTGTCTTAAGCTTTGGAGCCTAGGTGGCTCTCCCAAACGCGTCTTGACCCTCCGGCTTGGTGTGGAGAAGCGAGGACACTTTGTGCGGGGGACGTGGAGACCCCCTTCCCTTGGTGGAGAAGCTCCTTAGTGGAGGCGGCATCAAGGTGACCAAGGGAGCTTAGCAAGTGCCTTCGTGGTGAGCCTTTGTGGCAAGTCAAGTGGTGCTCTTGGGAGAGACTTGGTGACCGGGAAGCAATACTCTTGTGTAGAGTGCTTCAACAACGTGGACTAGGGGTGGCTTAGTGCTCACCGATACCACGGATAAATCGCGTGTCAAGAGTTTGCTTCCTCTCATCCCCTTTACGCTTCGCATTACATTCTTGCAATCCTTGTGTGCCTTTACTTTCCTAGAGTAGTATCTTGCTAGGATTAGCTATAGGTTGCAAAACTTGTTTTGGGATGGGAGTTTCACACTAGAACAACCTTAGTTGCACATCTAGGTAGTATGTTCTAGTTTATGTTCATGCAAAGCAGTGAAAGCCATAGCTGCAAAAAAACAAATTTTAACCAATTATTGGAATTATATCAATTTAAACGAATTATTTGAATTATAACTATTTTCTACGAAATTTATATCAATTTAAACGAATTTTTTAAATTATAACCATTTTCTACGAAATTTATACCAATTTAAATGAATTATTTGAATTATAACCATTTTGTAAGAATTTTATATCAATTTTATCTAATTATTTGAATTATAACTATTTTCTAAGAATTTTATATCAATTTAAACGAATTATTTGAATTATAACTATTTTCTAAGAATTTTATATCAATTTAATCTAATTATTTGAATTATATCTATTTTATATAAATTTAAACAAATTTTATGAATTATAACTATTTTCTACGAAATTTGTATCAATTTAAACGAATTTTTTGAATTATAACTATTTTCTAGGAATTATATATGAATTTAAACCAATTATTTGAATTATAACTATTTTCTAGGAATTTTATATCAATTTAAATGATTTTTTTGAATTATAACTATTTTTTAAGAATTTTATATCAATTTAAACGAATTTTATGAATTATAATTATTTTCTACGAATTTTGTTTCAATTTCAACTAATTATTCGAATTATAACTATTTCTAAACTAAATTAACTAAACTAACTAAACTAGACTAACTAACTAAACTACACTAACTAACTAACTAACTAACTAAACTACACTACTAAACTAAACTAAACTAACTAAAATTAGAAACATACCTGAGTCAAAAGTGCTCCGAAGGGTTGAAAGCCGAAGATTTAGGAGGAGAGTGGAAAGGAGGGGGGAGGGCTGGCGGCAGCCTCAGGTTGCTTATATAGTCTTGAGGTCACAGTACAATGCAGCAGGCTCTGCCTGCCACATGGTGGTAGGGGTCCCACTGTGAGGGCAGGCGGTATATTTTTCTGTAAGGAATCGGATGCTCGTAGCCTAAGAGGGGGAGGGGGTGAATTAGACAACTTAAAAACTTAACCTATGGCTTATCACTATTTGCTTGAAACATAAACTAGAACATGCTATCTAGATGTGCAACTAAGGTTGTTCTAGTGTGAAACTCCCATCCCAAAACAAGTTTAGCAACCTATAGCCAATCCTAGCAAGATGCTACTCTAGGAAAGTAAAGGCAGACAAGGATTGCAAGAATGTAATGTGGAAACGTAAAGGGGATGAGAGGAAGCAAACTCTTGACACGCGATTTATCCCGTGGTATCGGTAGGTACTAAGCCATCACTAGTCCACGTTGTTGAAGCACTCTACACAAGAGTATTGCTTCTCGGTCACCAAGTCTCTCCCAAGAGCACCACTTGACTTGCCACAAAGGCTCGCCACGAAGGTACTCGTCAAGCTCCTTTGGTCACCTTGATGCCGCCTCCACTAAGGAGCTTCTCCACCAAGGGAAGGGGGTCTCCACGTCCTCCGCACAAAGTGTCCTCGCCGCTCCACACCAAGCCAGAGGGTCGAAGACGTTTGCCGGAGAGCCACCTAGACTCCAAGGCTTCCGGCGCACCTCGTACAACTTGATCCACTTGAGAATCACCACACAAGGTAGGCACACCTTGCACTCACTCAGCCCTAAGCTAAGCCTAGCACTAAGCACACACACAAAGCATATGCAAGTCTATGAATGATCAATTTAGCACTTAATTGGCTTGGATATGATCTTCTATGAGTCTTGAACTCCTCTGCACTTCCACACACTCCAGCAACTCCAAATGGGTGAGTGGAGGGGGTATAAATAGCCTAAGGCGTCCAAAGAACCGTTAGCTAAAAGCTGCTGAAATCGGTACCGTCGGATGAACCGCCGCTACACTTTTTCCAGGCGTCGGTTCATCTGGTGCCCTCCACGTCACTTAGCCGTTGCATTCCCACTGACACATATCCTCTGACGCTTGCATCGACGGTCTTCTTGCCTAGCCGTCGGTTCATCCGGTGCTGATAGAATCGCGGCCAAAACCTCTCTGTTAGCGAATACGCGGCTATCGGATGAACCGCTGCTGACCCCTTATGTTCAACGGTTCATCCGGTCGAAGAGCTCCGGACCTTTTGTTAGCTGATTTGACGTCGTCGGATGAACCGCTTCTCACCCATCGGTTCAACCGGTGCTACTGATTTATGCAGGCTTGGTCTCTTGATTCATCCGGCGCAACTAGAAACGGGGGCGTCAGTTGATCCGGTGATCATCATGTTGTCTTGAGTCTTCACGCAGTGTACCACTTCATCCGGTGATTGCACCGATGCCGCTTCCAAGGGTACCGTCGGTTCATCCGACGCTACTCTTTTCTTTCTTTTTCTTCCACAGTTTTGACCCTTGAAAAATACACGATCTTCTCATTTTGGCATATGGTATTTTTGCATCCTTGGGACCTAGAAGTGTCTACAAAGACATGCTAGATAATATGGTTAGTCCCATTGATCATGTTGTCATTAATCACCAAAATCAAACTTGAACAAATGGCATATGAGGTCATGTTCGCTACATTTTCGTAAAATTTGTTTGCGTCATTTATTTTTCGGAAATCAAAGAAAAATATATAAAAAAATCCATGATCAGAATGACCTTTCAGTGATTGCACCCTGGAGTGCGGATGGCCAATGCAGATGTCAGAAAGGTCCATTTCCCACTAAAAAAACATGCTGGAAATGCCTTTGCTCCTCTTGGAGACTGGAACAAGCGACACATTGCTTCCTTCACAACCGGATCCCGGTTTCATCACCTTCTTTGCCTTATTCTTGACGAACTATTCTTGCTCATCAGTAGTCGTCGTAGGGCATGTGACTTCCTTCGGTGTTAAGAGGAGCGACACAATCTGCAGCAGCTCACTCGCTGCTGCTGCTTCAATTCTTTACTGACCTTAGGTACGATGACGGCTTCATGCACCTCCCGTCCGTGATGGCCGATGGTGTACACCGCCGGGGTGGGGATCCCGCGCGTGCACCTCCCGTCCTTGATGGCAGCGAGAACGCTTGGCTCGAGCTCGGCGATGGTGTTAACGAGGATGCCGTTGGTTTCCAGGTAGCACCTCCCATTGCACAGGAACTACTTGTACATCGAGATCTTCCTGTTGTCCAGTCCCAATGGGAGGTTCGTCGCCGGCACCGGCGGGAGCCCTGGCACGTCCACCGCGCCCTCCAGCTCCCGGAACTCGACCTCGGCGGCCACCTCCACGTCGAGCGACGGGGAGCAGGAACACGGCCATGGCTGCGCTGGAAGTGGGGAAGACGTAGGCCGGCACGCCGAGCTCCTGGGGCGAGCAGCGTCGTGCAGAAGATGTCGACGATGACCGCGTCGACCGGGCACGCGAGGCCGGTGACGATCGCCTTGAGGTCGGGCACGTACAGCTGCACATAGCGGGAGACGAACTCCTCGATGCCGGTGTGGTCGGTGGGGGGCTCGACGGCGGCGGGGTGATGGAAGGTCATGTCCTGCCCGCTGGCCTCCTCCCTGCGTACGCGCTTGAAGACCTCGTCCTCGCACTTCGTTCCCGTCGGCGAGACGGCAACGGCACCAGGACGACGTTGACGGTGAGGGAGCCGCGAGGGGCGACGAGGGCCGGCGGCGTGTGAGAGATGGGAGCGTCGGCGGCGTGCGAGAGAGGCCAGGGAGAGGTGGCGAGGGGCAACGAGGCCAGGGATGCGGCGAGGGGCGACGAACGTCGGCGGCGTGCGAGAGATGGGTGCGTCGGCAGCGTGCGAGAGAGACCCGGAAGAGGGAGGCGACTTAGATGAAAGAGGAGAGAATAGATTACCATAATGTCCTTTTTCTAATTAGTTTAATTTTTTAATTAATTAGGTGGTGGAAAAATCAAAATGCTTGATACTTCCTAATACTTCCCAAAACTTCAAATGCACCGTAAAAAACCTCCAATAATGTTTCAAATGCACTGGCACGCCCATCTCCAATAATAACTCTTTCCTTTTTCAGCAGGTTAGCGCCGCCGCCACATGCATGCATGGTATATTGGTGTAGTTATGCACTCAAATATCTATTCCATCTATTTTAAAACGCAGGTATAGCCCGACCTAGCTTTTTTAGATAACACAATTTTTTCTAAGTAACTAGATATAGTCCGACCTATATTTAATTAAGTACATATAGTAATATTTATATATCAAGAAAAGTTAGAACGCACTACATTTTGAAACAGTATTGGAACTTTAATGAATCAATCAAATCAAGGTGCCTGAATATTCATGAGAAAATTGGCCATTTCAGAAACTTGGAATCATTAATTAATCAAGTCATGGTTTTGTAATGACACTGCTCGTCCGAATGGTTCTCATAATGCTTGCTATTCTATGGATATCTGTAGCCGCGGGCTCCAATAATGCTCTAATATAACAATTTTACAGCGCGCGCCCACACTGAACAAGTATATCTGGATGAGCAGTCCCTGGTCTGCTGATCCGTGTGTTGGATCGCCTCGGTAGATCTGCCTTTAATCATAGGTAGGGCAATGCGATCGCAGGGAACAATCATATTTATATATGCATAGAAACACTGCTGGGGTGGGTTATACAATTAATGTTTAATGTTCTATGCTGAAGCAGTTACTACTAAACCACACGTCTAGTTTTGTACTTATTTAATTAGTTTTCTATTATGTAACCACTTTCATTTTCCGACCGAACTCAGTAGAGGAAATCCCTACCTATTTGTTTATATAATTTTTTTTATTCTAGATCCATTTCATTCACTTTGATTTGATGAGGAGTTGAACCTGAATCTCTCTACTGAGTGCTATGAGTGCTACTTAGGAACTCTAACCACTAGTCTAGAAGTCCTTCACATGTAACAACATACATTAATTGTGGAGACCATGAAGGTCGGTTTTTAAACATTTCAGATCTATTGTTCTTATTTTCCGCGGTACAAGAGATGCTATCGTCGTGCAAACATTTAGTGGTAGGAGGAATTTGGTGGGGGGGGGGGGGGCTCCATGAGAATCCCCCATCACTCCCCTCCTGCCCCACCGCTGGCTCTCTTGGTACACCCATTGCCATATTTATTTTTCATAGTAAAAATTGTATTGATGGTCCCATATATCAGTATATATGATTGCAACAATAATGTGTAAACATTGACAGATCCGGGATTTAGATGTAGGGAGGCTGAACACATTCTTCTACCTCTAAACACTAAAAAACTTCATTTATAGCAGAAAATTTCAAATGAAATTGAAGGAGAGCTTCATTGTTGTGCAGGTAGTAGGGGGTTAGAGCCCCCTCCGTCCCTCTCGCTGCCTCCGTCCCTATGTGTAAAAGTGAGTAAACTTTTTGATATGTTATAAACTGGTTGACATTGGTACATTTTGGTTTCTCCGATCCTATATTACTTCCTTTTTCAAGAAATAATACCCAAGAGCTGCAAACTTTTTGATATGTTATAAACTGGTCGACATTGGTACATTTTGATATCTTATAAACTGATATGAAAAAAGATCAACAGCTGCACCTACTTAATTCCCATAACACTTGATTGGTACATACGTACGTACATCGCTGTCACTAAAGAAAACGTTACTAAGAGAAAGCACAGATGTTGCTTTCGCACCATCAATAAGACAGGATTTTCCTGATTGCATTGCAGTTTCGAGATTGATTGACGCCGAACGAATAAAAATAACATTATGCGTCTATATCAAGAAATAATTTGACCGCGATGTCTACCGAGTAGGCAGCAGGTCACCACATCTAGTAGGCCACGAGAGTTTTCCCCTTGTCAATGACACACTCCATTAGTTTGTGTCTGTTAATTAATTCAGTGTTAAGCAGGGCTGCAGGGCCCAGCAAAAGATATCACGCTTTCTATAGTACTGTCCAATCGGCCTAGCATGTGTCCTCCAACGCAAGAGCAATACCATATCTTGTGAAAGCGAGATATCATGAGAGATCAATAGCTTATTTTCTTCTCCGGGTTATTTTCTTTTAATTTCTTTTTCCCAGACTATGTGTGTGTTGTGTTGTGTATGGTGTTAATTTTATACTAGCAGAGTGAATGTAGAATCTGCAATAAGGCTCTGCTAGGTATAGGTAGGTTGGATTCGGTTTTCAGACAGTGAAATCAGGCACGCGCGTCAGCAGAGAACGGGCCCACCCAGACCGTTCTGCCTCGGAAAAGCTAAGCAGAATGTCAAAAATGTCATGCATGGGAGTCGAAGATTGATAGCTCTGCAAATCATGCACTTCTTCTCCGGTTTCTATATACACACGCACACACAAATGAATATCTGGCTCAATTTTTTCTCTCTTTCTTTTAACCATGGATCGACTTGTAGAGGAGCTGTCAACGGATTGTGGTGGAGTAGTCGGCAGGTCCGAAAGGTTTGAGCCTCTTGCTTACTACTTCTCTGCTTTTAAAAAAAACAAAGAATAGTTCTCTGCGTATTATTACAAGGACCCTGCTAACGTTGTACTCCTACTTTTTAAGCTTGCCGTACAGCCATCTCTTTTCTGAAAACTTTAACGGTCTGTTGTGATCTCATTTTCCTTTCTAGCTACTGTTGCTGTTGTCCTTTCTTCACGTGGAGGATGTTGTGCTCTTGGATAAATTACAATAGGCTGGGAAGAAGTCGATCATTACCTTAGAGCATCTCTAACCGCTTATATATGTAAAACTGAATACCTAAAAATATTTTTAGATATATAGGAGAGAGAAAAATTTAGGTACTTCAAAGTTGCCTTTAAGGCTTCAACAACATATCTAAAACTGAATGCCTACATTGCATCCAAAGACTAATTCGCAAGTGAAATCTTTTTTCGAGGTTGATCCGCAAAAACTCCTCTCCTTGTCCTCTTCCTCCCACGTTGTCCTTCCCTGCTAGTTCAGCTCCTCCCAACACCACCGCCTCCTCACGTTGCCGCCGCCTCCTCCCAGCACCACCGCCTCCTCATGTCTCCTCCTCCCCATCTCCTTGTGCCACCGCCTCCCTACCTCCCCATGTCCTCACGCATGGCCCGCCGCCTACCCCACCTCTCCTCGATCTTCCCCATGGATGGTAGCAACGGAGGATAAGGAGGAGGCGGGGGGTCATGACGCGCACGAGGAAAACGAATCAGCGGCGGAGAGGCTCTTATTACAATGTTTTTGCTTATTTTCTAAAGTAGAATAATAGTGATAATCCTCGCGCTGTAATTCCCATATGATCTTCACGCTGTAATTCCTTGCCATAATGTGCATTGTTGTGAAGATACCCAACGTGAGTGAAGGTAACGCGTGCATTTGCATCATAATAATGGCAGTTGCCACTCGGTTCGTTTTATTTTTATTTTTTGTTATAATGGCTATTGAATGAAGCTGTCTTAGTGATATAGTGATAAGACCATAAGAGTACTCCATAGGTTTTGATACTCTTCAATGAGATTGAATTTTGAAGGAGACACACTCTATATATTTTTAAAAATGATTGACATGATCTAAGGAGTCAGTTTTAATAATGATGCAAACTTAGTCCAAACTCACTACATGTTGTTCCAGTTCGTAAGCCTATCTAGTCAACAAAGACTTCATGTGTTCCACATCTTTTTTTTCTTAACGACAAAGTTTTACATCCATTTTGGTTGAGCTAAAATATTTTGGATGGGTAGCAATGTTTGACCAATTCTAGTAGAGACAACATGGTTATTTAAAGAGCGCCCCATGGGGGGCACATACCCCACTTAGATGCTAGATTTCTAAGGACAAACTCACCTGACTCTGTGGAAAAGTGAGCTACAGTCCAATTGAAAACTAAAAAGTTTTCCAACCGAGACTAAAGGTTTTGTGCAAGAAAGTTATTTCAAAATTTTTGGATCAAAGTTCGGCAGTCCTTGTTAGCTACAGTCCCAATTGAAAACTAAAAAGTTTCCCAATCGAGACTAAAGGTTTTGTGCAAGAAAGTTATTTCAAAAATTTTGGATCAAAGTTCTTGGCAGTCCTTGCTAATTTGTTTGAATTATGAATTCCACTATTTTCTTTTATATATTTTTATTTCAACTCCGTTTAATTCGCTCTCACAGGGAGTTGAATCTGGGGCTGTTGGGTGCTACTCAGGTGCTCTAACAATTATGCTAGAGGTTCTTTCACAATTCAATATTATATTAATAAAGGAGGACAGTTTTGCGCCGGGAGAGCCTCCTTAGACAATCTCAATGTTGAGTTTCATGAGTTTTTATTGTCCTCGCAAAAAATATAATTTCATTGAATTTCTTGAACTAAAAAATATTTTTTTCATTGAATTTCTTGAACACATTTCAAAGAATCATGTTCGCTCTCATCATGGCTTTGGGCTAATTCGAACTTGGCCCATCTCTCTTTCGGCTCCGGCCTGCGTAGTATCTTTGTCTCTTTGGGCCAAGTCGCCCACTAACTAGAAGTGTGTGTGAGCGCATCTCAGAATAGTTTTTTATGAACACCAAATTTTGGTCTACAAACTCGCACTACAGGATTTTATAATTTACGAATCTATCTATCATGATTAATAACGGAGAGTTTCATACATTCCACATTTTTTTCTTTTTTTTGGCTGGTATATATATTTATCTGCCTGATGCAGTGAGTTTCGTCTTACAGCTTAATTATCTTTGAAATTTTTACTTCACTTGTTCGACAAAAATAAACTTTTATAAAATATGGGATCATGGGAGATTATCTGAAAATAATTAAAGAAAGAGTGTGTATAATTAAACACAGACGATCACTGAAATACTGAGCAACTGCCTGTGGATAGAATGAAAGCACTTGAAACAGACCAAAGTTGACGTCTTTACGGAGCCAACAAGCACGCGGAGGAGTTTCTTGCTACCCCTCTGCGTAGGCCGGTCAGACCGCTATGGTAGGCCGGTCAGACCGGTCCCGCCGGGAGATTTGACGAGAAGACCAACGAACGCTCGTCCGAGAGGGACCCCGTCGGGGCAAGCGCACTTTGGGTTGTCCTAGGCTCGGCAGGCCAGCTAGAACGTCCTCAAACGCCATGGAGACGAGAGAAGAACAGTATGATAGGTTGGAAAAGTAAGGAAACGAGGAAGGAAGGTAAAAAAATGATAAAAGATAAAATTGATAGATTCGATTGTGGATGCTTTCAATCGGCCATGGCCCTTTATATTTATAGGGAGGGGAGGACTTGCCCCATTAGGAATCGAAACTCTTACAAAACCATGTCAAAATACAACTCCTAACTCGTATTTGGCAGGGTAGGGCGGTCTAACCGCCCTAGGGGTTGAACCTAGCAGCCGTGCGTCGCAGATCTTCCGGAGGCCTTATCTCTCATCCGGACTCCGATTTGAACATTCCACATATGAATCTTGATCTACTCGACGATACATATCCAATGGTGAAGTTCAAATTGCCTTTTGAAGACTTTGGCAAGGGCGGTCTAACCGGGTTGGTGGGGCGGTCTAACCTCCCCGCCTGCACCGCCAATTTTGGGTGTCAACATATGTCCCCCTGTTTTCTAGCAAAGTATACGTGATAGAAAACATTCTGAATGTACAAAATAATCTAAAGATGATGATAAATAACACATCGCCCATGTGATGGTCTCTAGATCCTTTATGATGTCATTGTAGCCGAAACAAAATCCTAATAAATACAACATGTATGAAACTACTATTTCGGCCTCTAAACAGCATATCTGAAGTCCTGATGTGGCCATGGTGGCCAACCATAGCTTCTTGGTGTGTCACAAGCATAATATTGATAATTGCAAAAATAAGACCAAGGATTATACCAAAGCCATGAATTGAAATTGTTTATACCTGAATAAACATTCTATGGCACATGTATTGATGGAACGAATGATGAAGACCAATGTGATGACCGTCGACACTTCTTTACTCTTGGTGATGAAGAATTACTATTTTGATCATCTCCTAACTGATTTCTTTTCTTTTGCTCGGCTATCTTCTGATACTTATGCAACAACTCAGCAAAGCTTGGCTTGTTCCTCATCACCTTGATATTTGGGGAGATACTCTCGACTCTACCAGAATTTCTGGCGAGACCGGTCAGACCGGTTGGTTCACCGGTTAGACCGGTGCCTTGAGGACCGGCCACTTTGAGATCATTTTGCCCCCCAGCCGAACATGATTGTTGTTCAACTATATTATTTGTGACATATTTATCATTGAGGACAATTTGATCAGTAGATCGAGCGATGATTTTTCAATAATCGGCTTTTCTGTCTAGTGTCAAATCTGAATTTTTATTTAATCTACCGTCTTTTTTGACACGATAGACTTGTTTGATCACCTTTCGCTTATTTTTCTGTGTTGACCAATTCTTTTGATCAAAATGGTCATTATGCATAGGTGATGACTCATTAATTACCGACTTTCTATGATTAATACAATTAGGACATAAGTAACTATGAGAAGACGGCATATACGAATTATAATACCAAGGAGAATAAGAATAATGCATATTAAAGTAAGGTTCTCATGGCGTAGGCATTGATGATCCATATGGAGGAAACGGTATTGATTTGTGAGAGTTACTCCATTGCCGATTCTCGTTACGGAACTTCTCTCTAGGAGAAGATTTTGGGCGTTTAGAATTTCTAGACCGACTAGCACCATTGACATTATTTTGTCTTTGAGACTTAGCCAGAATTTTTTCATTGAGCTTCGGCTTTTCTCTTTGATGCTTACGGCCTTTAGATTCAATTTTTTTTCCAAACACCAATCTTAGGCTTTTTGGGTTTAACCATCTTTAATTTGGATTTATTTTGCAAAACTTTAGAAGAGACGGTTAAACCGGCTCGAGAAGCGATCAGACCGGTTATGACACAACCGGCACCTTTGCCTTTGTTTTGTTGCCCCCGAGCGTACTAGGGGAATTCGGGTCAACAATTTCGACTAGAGACGGCCGACTTGTTTTTTGACCAACAACATCACAAGTTGGCAAAACTATGCAAGGATCAACAATATCATTGGTCGGCTTTTCAATAACCGACTCTAGATTAAAAGGAATCAGATCTACATTATTCTTCTTATTAAGTAATTCATCCACAAATGCAAGTAAACCACTTATAAGATTAGCAAAGGACTTACGATGCCTCGGTAGATCATACATCCTCAACTCGTCGATGACAGCTATATTCATCATGATGACGCCTCGTTCTGCAACCTGATAACAGTAAGGAAGTATTTCTTCGTGGATGTCCTTGCGTAGATCTTCAGGTAATCCTTCAAGTGCCATCAAATTGCTGGAGCTTGATAGATCGGCCATGATAGCCAGATTTCTCGTTCCCCAGCGGAGTCGCCAATTTGTTGACGCCTTTACGGAGCTCACAAGCACGCGGAGGAGCTCCTTGCTACCCCTCTGCGTAGGGCGGTCAGACCGCTATGCTAGGCCGGTCAAACCGGTCCCGCCGGGAGATTCGACGAGAAGACCAACAAACGCTCGTCCAGGAGGGACCCCGTCGGGGCAAGCGCACCTTGGGTTGTCCTAGGCTCGACAGGCCAGTTAGGACGTCCTCAAACGCCATGGAGACAAGAGAAGAACAGCATGATAGGTTGGAAAAGTAAGGGAACGAGGAAGAAAGGTAAAAAAACGATAAAAGATAAAATTGATAGATTCGATTGTGGATGCTTTCAATCGGCCATGGCCCTTTATATTTATAGGGAGGGGAGGTCTTGCCCTATTAGGAGTCGAAACCCTTACAAAACCATGTCAAAATACAGGGCGGTCTAATCACTTAGGACGCTGGTCTAACCGCGTGCGTCTGCAGATTTTCCGGAGGCCTTATCTCTCTCTCATCCGGACTCCGATTTGGACGCGTTCCACAAATGAATCTTGATCTACTCGAGACCTATCCAATGGTGAAGTCCAAATTGCCTTTGAAGACTTTGGCAAGGGCGGTCTAACTGGGTTGGTGGGGCGGTCTAACCTCCCCGCCTGCACACCGCCAATTTTGGGTGTCAACACGATACAATCCCAGTCCAAATACAGATTATAGATACAAATTTTTGACCGAAGATTGTAGATACAAATAACACAAATAACATTCAACATGAAGAAGCGAAACTAAATTACGACAACACTGAATGATCGACGTACGGCGGAGTCCTCGTCACTCGTCAGTAACCTAATGAAACAGCAACACGGGAACACACACTCTGCAAGGGCACTGGCACTCCAAGATTCAAACGACACAATGCTAAATACTGCAGTTGCTCAAACGAGACCGGCTGCCAGCGCCAGCGCGACGGCCGTCAGGACGACGACGACGGCGTGCGCGGCGGAGGACGCCGCGGCGGCGGCGGCTGGTGCTGCACGGGCGACGCGGCCCCGCCGCTGGAGCCGGCGACAGCACCCACGGCGACCACGGCCCCGGCGCGGCGGCGGGGAGGACGTTGATCATGAGGCGCTCCCCCATGGCGCAGCGTTCCGGGTCGGCGCTGGCGAAGTAGGCCTCGCCGGGCGCGTCGAGGACGAAAAGCGTGGTGCCGTCGTGCGGCGCGGAGTCCGGGGCGGTCTCGTTGCAGTGGTAGTACCCCGCCTTGCTCACCATGATCGCCGAGTCGTTCTTGTACACAAACTCTACCGGAACGAAGTAAAGGAGAGAGATCAGCAACAAGAAGAGATCAAACCATATGGTGGAATGATAAGTTCGCGAAATGCTAATAAGGAGCAGGGAATTGTTGATTGGCTATTAATTGAGCGTGAAACGAAGGCGGTTACCGATGGAGTCGTCGACGTAGAAGGTGATGCTGGCGGCCCAGTCGGCGTAGTACCGCTCCTTGACCTCCGGCGGCGGCACACGCCACCCGTCCGCCCGCCGACTATATACGGCGTCCTTTCGCCGCCACCTGGAGGCAGACGGCGAGAACGAGGACTCCGGCGAGGAAGAGGAGACAGCGGGACGTCGCCGCCGCAGCAGCCATGGCCAACGACGCGCGGCGGTGCTCCGGAGGTTTCTCTCGGGCTCTGGCGATCGGATCTTCGAACAAGAAGAAGAAGAAGACAAACTGGAGAGGACGAGACGCTAGGGAGGGTAGGTGCTTGATATATAAGGGAACGCCGCGCCGGTGGCAACGACAGGGAGGGGAGCGTCGCCGTGCGTGGCCTCGAACCGGCGCCCGTTGCCGATGGGCGGTTGCGTCAACTCGCGCGGACGACGAGAGGAGTGGGAGAACGTGGTGAGCGGCGGCAGTTCCAACTTCCAAACTTGGCGGCAACTCCTACGACTACGAGAAATGAAATAGAAGTTCCGTGATTCAGGCCCAAAAAGGCCCATGTATTCTTCAATCTGGTAGGGATACCAACTTGGTCATCAAATCTTAAAGGAATGGAAAAGCACATACACGAAATTGGTCTTCGAGAAAATGGCGAATTGCCATCCAACATACATACGTGCCTGCATTTGGTAACATACAGATGAGCTGCTAACTGTTCCTCATCAAGGTAAAACAAACAGCTTAAACTAAAGCTACAGAGAAAACACATGAAACATCTTCAAAATAGCAGCAAGGGTAACTACATCTCTGCTGATTCAAGCACCAGTCGTTCATTATTTGGTTGTTACAGATCACTACGTTTCAGCTCGTAAAGGCTCAAGCTTACATGCTCCTAAATCCTAACCGGCTTCTCCAACCCCATGGCCGGGGCAGAGAAGCAGAGTTGGCAATGGCGTGCGTAGCCCGTGAACAGTTGCAGATAACTGGTTCCTCGATGTCTCTGAGCTTGTTCAGAAGAGTAAAACTAGTCCTTCACAGAGCTCAATATGCCTTCTCCAGAAGATAGAAACAAAAACAGGCATACTTTGCCTGAGTATCTATGCAAACCATTCGCCAGTTTCATGCTATCATATCTGAATCAATCTGCTCGAGATTTGGAAATATTTTCTTCAATGTGGATGAGTAATTTGGTGTTTTTGCCTGCAAAAATGACAAAAGGAATTTGTACATCAGAAAGTGAGGGAATAATTTTGTCATGGACTCTGCTAATTGATCATCATAAAAACAGGATCATGGCATTAATTAAGCTCAAACACAACTATTTGATTATGTTAACATAAGACATTCTCCATATTCAATGGGGCAAGAAAGTTTTAGTACATATAGCTTCCCACACTCAACAATGCACATGCTGTTATCTTCGTATTTCGTTAATACACTTCATGTGAAATTTTGAAATTGCACAACACTTTTTTTTAACGACACAACCAATGGAAATGGAAGCCATCAAGGTTGCAACTTTATAAATCGCCCAATTCAGCAGAGGGTAGATACTAAATACCAATGTTCCACCTTAGCCAAAGTTAAAAAGGTTTGTAGCTCATTCAGGATGATGGAACTAGTAACATGTTTTGTAATTCATTAACAGTTATATTAACGTGGATATTGCACAGTATCACTGAATTTTGCAAATGCTCCTCAAGGATTCAAAAAATCAAGCTGTGTTTTCGACAATACAGACCAAAATGATTGATTTTTCTTTTTGAAAACTCGAAAATGTTTAATTTCGTGAAAAGTTTGGACAGAGTATCAACAAAAGGACACGGGCACAGCAATCTCAATGAGAAAGATACAGATAGCAACAATAAAGGACACAGTAATTGATGATAATTACACAGGGATATGTTAAGGTCATGGTAAAAAATGGCGCCCTTTCTGATTTATAAGAGCATTCAATGAATAAGTATACAATGTGTGAAATACTTACACAGGGATTTCGCTCAAGATATATGGTTGTCAACTTCTCCCGTGAACCAGCCAAAGCAACCTCTATCCCGTCAAGTGATGGTATTTGGTTATCATTCAACCACAGGTCCTCCAACCTGTATAGAAAGTTGGGATGATAAGTTGATAACAGAAGAGTCAGAGGAAGCCAATTTATTCTGCTGTTTATCTTTGTACTTTCTCAGAATCCGGTGCTGAAAATGAGAAGCTCAATCATGTGGCATCATGTTACCTGGTTAAGGTTTCAATATTTTCTATAGCAGTTAGCTTGTTAGATGAAACATCCAAAACACGGAGGTTCTGCAAGGTAGAGAGGCCTTCCATCTTTTGAATGCCATTATGGCTGAGATACAGCTCCTCTAATGCAACACATTCCTGAATTGCAAAACAGATATATTAACAAGCATCAATTGGAACAGGCAAACAGGAAATGTTATAGTAGAGTACCTGAAACCCATCCATTGAAGTTAGCCTGTTGCTTTGCAAACTTATTTTCTTGATCAGTTTCAAACCACACAAATTGACAGTTCGAATTCGATTTCTTCCCAGCCATAGCTCTTGTAGATTTGTCAAGGTTCCAAGATTTTCCATCACCTGAAATAAGATGAGCATGTAAGGTGTAGGAAATTAGAGGATCTAAACAAATTTCGTACAGCATATGTCATCAGACATTGCTTGGTTCACTGGCCAAAGGACCTAAATTTCCATAAAACAACATGGAAGCACTCAGGTATGATTGTATGAATAGCGAGTCAAGTAAAATTTACTCTACAGAACTTACCCTTAATGCATTGCTACCAAGTTCAAGAATTTCCAATGCATGGAAGTGTTCAAGTTCTTCCATCTTTGGAACTTCATTCTTTGAAACATAAAGTTCCTTCAGTGTGCTGGAAACCTTTGACAGCCCAGTCAAGGAAGATATCTCATTGAAAGACACATCGAAAATCAGAAGGCCCTTGAAGATGCTTGCATCAGGAATCTTGTAAGTTTGTTATCTCTAAGGACCAATTCCTGAAATATGAAATGGGAGTTAGGTAGCATTATAAAATACTTCCTTATTTCTAATATGAATCCAATGATTTTACAGAACGCATTAAAAATTAAAGCATCAATAAAGTTGGAGCAGAAACAAAGAAGTTCATCAATAAAACAAAAGGGAGAAAGGCACGTAAAGCCTATATGCACTGTTTTCAGCACTACGGTTCTCAAGCTTACTGAAGGAAAGGGTGGTGTACCAACCATGGTTCACATTACCGTTGGTAACCGGCCGGTATACCGCGGTAACCGGTCATACCGGTCCGGACCGTAGCGGTACCGGCCGTTACCAACCGGTGGGATTCAAAATTTTAAATTTGAATTCAAAATTGAAAATGAAAGAAAAATCCTAAAAATACTTCAAGGTGCATAGAATCTAATGGTGTCAAATTTTTTTCAAATATTAGTTCGTTAAGTATTTTTTGCGGGCATTAGAAGTTCAACCAAAAAAGAAAAAGAACAAAAATTCAGTCGGTTGAACTTCTAATGCCCGCAAAAAATACTAAATGCACTAATATTTGAAAATTTTGACACCATTAGATTCTACACACCTTGAAATATTTTTAGGATTTTTTCTTTTATTTTTCAATTTTTTAATTCAAATTTGAAAAAATACCAGATTCTTCATTGATTCGGTAATTTGTGTTTACCAACCGGTAACTGTCGCAACCGGACCGGTATACCGATATTACCGACCGGTATACCAGTCTCTACCGAATGAATAGCGTGGTTTGCTTGAGAATTTGAGTTTGAGTTTGGTAATTAGCGGTTACCGCGTATATCGAACGGTATCTGTTACGTCCACGGCGGTAGCGCCGGACCGGTCGGTAATTAAAACCCTGGTACCAACTCTGCCCATGGCAAGTCTTTACTTCATAGTGAAAACTTATGCCTACAAGCTTCTAAAAGCAAATGCTTGGGATCATGTTGTGGAAGTATCAGGATAGTATAACAATGCATTCAACTGTTATTGGGTCCTCAAGTAAGCATAAGAAATACTCCATATAGTTGTCAGCACATCTGCAAAATTTCATGCAGTGTGCCCAAATTTAGTCTTTGATAGATCTGCTTGTTCTGTAAGGATACAGCTAAAATTGTATGCATAAACACCAATATGGCTGCTTGTTCTTACACTGATTGAGCCAAGTTGCTCAATAGTACAATCGATCACCTAATAATACCAATTGCCTAACTTGATAACTAATACTAATGTGGGCGGCATGGCTCAGTGATGGGAATGAGACTACAGGAGCACTAAAATTTGCACACAGGTTTCATAAAATTTCTATTTCTCATAACACTATAACCATACACAAACCCTCTCATTTCCCTCAATATGAATAGGATACAATGCATTTAATTTTGGCCCATTTAAATCAAGTAATATTAACAATAAATGATAAATGAATAGTTATTGATCACACTACCAAGTATCATGTAAATTTTGCTTTCCTCGATAACACAGATTGGCAGTCATCATACGAAAATGATGATATATATTTTAGAAAAGAAATTGCAAGAATAGCAACACAAGCATCTAATAGCCGGAACTGAACATCTAGGTTCGGATCGACCCAACAAAATCCTCGCAATCACAACATTTTCTCATGGCAGTAATCACCTGCAATCCGGCAATTGCATCCCAGGACGAGAGCGGCGCGACGGCCTCGTCGTCGAGGAGATTCTGGCGGAAGGAGATCTTGCGGAGACCAGCGAGTCCGCCGATGCGTGGGTCGACGGAGGTGAGGCGGTTGGCGGTGAGGTCGACCTCCTCCAGCGTGGGCGGGATCTCCACCTCGCTCAGATCGTGCAGCTGGTAGCTCGTCAGGTCGAGGCACAGCACCGGCCCTCCTGCTCCTCCGTCTCCATCTTGGCCTCCGCCTCACCGATGGCAGCCGCGGCCTGCGGATCGCCGGCACCTCGCCGGAGGCCATGGGGGTCGCGGGAGAGCGCGGATTCAAGTTTTCGAGAAGCTTCTGGAAGAAGCTCCGGCGGGTGAAGACAGGAGGAGGGAATATACCAACTGGGGTTTCGCAGGCGAAGAGAATAGATTTTTTTTTTTTTGAGATAATGGAGAAGAGAATGATTCTCTAGTAGTACACCAGGCCGAATGATATTCGTGCCCATTAATTGGGCTGACAATACCACCAATGGGCCCAATTAAAAGATACTTTAGGCCCATCTAAGTAATGTCCTCAAATCGCAAGGTCCAAAACCCTAAAAACCCGAAAGGCATCGCCGTCGCCGGTCGCCGCCGCTCCTCCGCCGCGAGCTCATCATCGTTCCCCTCCACGTCCCCGGCAAGCCATGGCGTCGCGCCTCCGCTCCTTCGCCCGCCCCGCCGCCGCGGTCTTCCTCCGCTCCGCAGCTAGCCGGAGCCCCGCCGCTTCCCTCCCCCGCTCCCTCGCTCCCGTCCCCAGGTAACGGATGTCTTCCATTTTCAGTTTTTACACCACGGCCTGGGAGAATGTCTCCAGATTAGGCGCCGGTTTAGCTGGGTTTCATGTGGTGCAGGGCTCCGGCCGTGGTGCGGCAGATGGCGCTGGCGCGGTCGCTGCAGCCTCTGCACAGCGCGGTCTCGGCGGCGCGGTTGACGTCGCGGCTGGGGGCGGAGGTGGCCCGGCCGTGTCCCAGGGTACGCTCTGCAGCTCATACCCGGGAGTCTGAGTCTGTTTCAGTCTTCTAATCTGTGCAACGCTTCAGTGAGTTGTGGCTGCCCAATTGCTTGATTGCTTGTTTATTGTTGTTTGTGTTGTCTGTCTCGATTTAGGGTGATTTGCTGCGTGAGATCCATATCTCTTTTCTTCATTTCAGCCTTATATGGAAATTTCCTGGCTGAAAATTTGCTGTATTATGAACAAAATCATTAGTGTAGCACATGGTGACATGGAAGAGATAAATACTTATCTCGAAGTGCATTTGCAGTTCATGTGGTTTCATAGCTGGACATTAGCATTAAGCTTATTTATAGTTTATATGATATGTTATTGTGAAAGAACACTGACTAATACAATATTACTAGGCAAACCCCATACACAGTTTGATAATGGTATTAGCAAACTAACCGGATGTTTTATGTGCTAAGGATGGGTGTAAGTGCTTAAAATGGAATGAGGCACTTGGGCTACAATCAAATGGCATGCCTTTAGATGTGCAGGGCACTGCATATAGGTTTGACAGAGTTTAAGATAGCATATTTTTTTGACAAATGTAAAGCCAAATTGCCATGGACTGAAAATTTTCAGATGAAACCTGTTATGGCTCTTGGGTTTTTACTTTCCAAATATAGTTCACCCATAATTTTTATTTCGGAATGGGTAGAGGAAGGTTGGCTTGAGTTGCTGGCCACTATTTTAGTTACCGATTGCCCTGATGCTATATGTCAATGTAGGTTGTAACAGGACTGAAAAAATGAGCTTGAGAAATTATGCGAACAAGCTTGATAAACTGTGTCTTCATGATCCTACATCATAAAAAACATTATGCCCGTTAAAATAGACAATAAAATGAAATTGTTGTGTGCTAACAGTTTTGTCGATGCCATAAAAAATTCCTCATTTAGCATATTAACCTTCTCAGTTTTGGTTAGAGTGGTGACTTATTATTCTGGATCCATTTAGGTTATTCCTTTAATTTCCATTCTTTAAAATCCCCCCACCCCCTGGGCCACCGCGCCACACAAACACAGTTTTGAATTACACCATTGGTTTAACTTTGGTCCCCCACCCCCCCCAAGTTCTAGGTGGCCCCATTTTTGTAACCCTGAGCCCATGTTTTTGCCTAAGGTGACGACAATAGTTGACATCTCACCCTGCACAGCTTGCTCCATCAGCAGTTTCCCATTTTGTCATGCCCTTTACAAAAAAATGGACCATCACTGCCCATGTGCCTTACTGTTCGCATGATCTGAAGTCCTGAGCAACACCAACCGACTGCCACCCATTTCCAACTGTCATTGCTAGGCACCTATTAAATTTCTTGAGCATCTCGAATTCATGTGTTTTGTCCTTTTTTTTTTTGGTCTCGTGAGTTGTTTTGTTGAATATTGGACTTCGTTTTATCTGGGTGGGTTCAATTTTCCGGTTCTCTCTGAATTTCTTGGTCACAACTTCTACAGGTTTGGATTGATAAATACACAGCTCAACCATATAAAGGATCTCTTTTGCCAACTTGTATGATCAAAATGGTTATTAAGCCATAAAATCTACAATAATGGTCTAATAGAAAATATTAATTATTATACCAAATGAACCATGAATTAGACCTTAGCTTAGATCACCCAGTAATATTACCATTGTTAATGCATTTTATTTTATATATAGTTTGTCCCCTTTTTCTGGTGGTTCTAACCTACTCCAACTTGCTTGGCTCAAAAGAGGCTGTCTTTTGTTGTTACAACATGGACATTACATTGCCTACATTATCTAGGCTATAATTGCAACTACATAGTACTTCCTACTAATTTGGCAAGTCAAATTGGTTATCAATTAAATTTTGCTTGGATGTAGGCATGTAATATATATAAGTTCTCTCATACTTCTAACTCATGTTACATGTCAAACTGTCACATTTGCTACTGTAGATATGCTATTGTTTAAACTTTAAATCCTAGTTTAAAAAACTTTAGATGCTGCTCTGAAACTTCCATTGTGCATCAGCCCTATGTTGGCGTGCTTTGCCAAAGTGCTCTCTACTTGAACTCTATCACTCGACTGAAGTCCACAAGCACTTTGTGCTATTTTTTGTGTCCACAAATAATTTTGATGAGCACCTTAAATTTGTCAATCTGATTTTGCATTACCCAAATTAATTTTCTAGAGGGCCATGTTTGTTTGGCAAAAGAGTTAATGAACAATAATGAACATCTGGTTCTTGGTTTCAGAAATTGTACTGGTATATGGGTCCTAACCTCCTACTCTTCCTATAGTTGCTTCACTTAAATTTAAGTCCATTGCTTCCGACTCTTTCCTTTTCATTTTGAACTGCAACTGTTGTCCTTTCTCATAGTGCTGCTTCTCATGTTGTGTGGGCACAGATATATTTAGATGATTTTGCTGTCACAACCTGAAACTTATGTTTTACCTGATTTCTTGCAGAGACGGGTCTCAGTGCCCCTCGATAATGAAAGAAACTGCTCCAGATGGCAGCAGCTGCAGCAGATATTTGCAAGACTTGATTACCTTCAATAATCATTTTGTTAAGTGGTTACCTTATTTATTCAGGAGCACCTACTTTGTGCTATATACTGGCTGTGCACGTTTGATATTGAATCTTAATCAATTTCTGGTAGTTCTTTTGAATTCCATTTGAGCTCAAGGTTTCAGAGAAAATAGTCGCCTTTTGTGTTTGCGAACTGGTCGAATTGGACCGATTGCTGTTCATCCATCTCAAGAGCTAACCTTGCTGATAGCCATTATCAGTCTTGTAATTTGGTGTCCCTGATTGTTCTTTATGCATGCGGTCTCCATTTAACTCATGGGCTCAGCCGCTTAGGTGAACCTAGTTGAGATCGATACCTGGAGGAAATTTTGTTGCAAATGTTTCAGTTTGTTGCAAGTGTTTTCTTTTCGCCAGAACATACTGAATGAATGATGTAGCAAATGTTGAAGAGTTAGCCTGTTTCCCCTGGAGGTGAGCAATATTTCGGTTTATTTGTTAACAGCTCCATATGGTAAGACAAGTAGTTGTTGGCATGGAATGAGAAGATGAAGCTTTTCACACTCCAAGCTCAAGCCGAAAGAGCTGAAAGCCCTAGGGGATGCTTGGTTGGGACTTGGGAGCCACACCCCGCCTCGCCACGCATGCTCTCGCCATGTTACAGTGGCCTGAGTGTGGCGGACGACGGGAGTCGTGTGGCGGGTGGCAGCGGGCAACCAAGGCCTAACTCCAACAGGCATTGCTACCTGGAAACAAAGCTAAGAAGGGTGTAAAAACAAATACACATGGACCTACACCCTGAACTGGCAAACGTCTTGGCTTGCTGGCTGTTTACACTCAACCAGCGATCGATCTAGTTGGTCACCACCTGATCGTTGCGCACGCCGGCGACGAGCGCCATGCAGCCGGAGCTGCCGACGGCGAGGGTGCTCTTCTTGGCGCCGCCACCGATGGCTCCCGGCCCATCTCTGACCTTGGGCGACCTTGGCCCCGACCCCGAGAGCCTCCTGAAGATGTCGATCACGGCGTCGGCCTGGAACAGCGCGGGGTGCGTCCTCCCAAAGCCGTTGAACCGGCGGCACACGGCCATGTGCGCCGCCAGCGCCGCTTCCCGGTCGCCGCCGTTCTTGCCGGCCTCCTCGGCCACGGCCTCGGCGCAGAGCCCGCACACCCACCGCCCGGAGAACCGGCGGCGCACCGCGCCGATGTACGCCGGCGTGCACTCCTCCGACATGCCGCAGCACTCGCACCGGGCGTCCTCCACCTCCGCCGCCCGCCCGGCCGCGTCCCGCGGGTCGCTGCCACCGCCGCCGCTTCCTTCGTGGCCGCCGTCCTCCGCTTCCTTGCCGTCGTGGTCGGCGACGCAGCTGCGGAGCTCGTGGCACGACGGCGTCCGCTGCTGCCGCCGGTGCTCGCCGCTGCCGAAGCTGCCAATGATCGTCGCCAACAGCGGCGCCACGGCGGCCGTCATTGCCGGAGCTTCTCCACTGAGCGCCATAGTGGGAACTTCTAACAGTCTTTTCAAGTTCTTGACGTGTTTCGTTTTTAGCGAAGAGGCCTACTACGCCATGGCAACCTATTTATAGAGAGCTTGTAGGAAGAAAGTGACCTTGATCTCAACTCGTGATCTCAATTGAGGACGAGATTGCAGAAGACGAGGTGCCTCTAACCACCGGATTTTTTTGATACGAGCACACAAGTTGTGGCTGAGGTGCGTCGCGCGTGCTTATCAGTGATCAGCTTATCATTAGAGTCGTGGTGCCTCATGATTGGTGACACGAGTAACATGAACATGAGGGTGTCTTTGTGCCAAATATCTGCTTTAAACCTGGGGTTAGGTTTTGATCTCACGTACGTGATGACGTTTTATGTACCTGGGGTCAGGTTGTTGTTTTTCTCTTCTTTTTTTGTAAGGAAAGACTATTGCTAGATTAATTGAAATTTTGTGTCTTTCAATCACCTGATTTTAATTACATATATATTGTGTAGCCTAAAATCGCATTATGCACTAGCAAATGTGTAATTATGTATAACCTTCCTGAACTTTGAACTGAACTTAGAAATTAGCATTTGGGTGATGATTAAACAGGTGAGAGGAGATGCTTAGAGTGATATTTTCTTTCAGACAATCGGCAAGTCCCTTATAAAAATACGATTTTTCCTCTTTTTATATGTGCGTTTACAAAGAATTGCAAAATACATATGAAATTTAATGGAGTTTTTTATAAATAAAATGCAAGCCATTTTTGTGGTGTTTATTTTCACGTTTTGCAAAGCACCGGCATATATAGGTTAGTGCACAAAATTTACCATGTCTCACCCTTGCCCATTTGTGATCCATGGTGGCATACCGACAGGGTGAAGGCAGGAACGGGGCTGAAAATTTTCGGTTCAACATCCTCCTTTCTCATTCACCGTGTCTACAACCTTGAGGGTGTTCGAGCCAGGAATCATGGTGACAGTTGGGGGCTCGACCCCCCCCCCCCTTCGATTTGTTACCGTGTTGTGTGTAATAAGAATTACGAAAAAAATTGTAATATGTTCCCCCTTGCCTCTTCTAACTTTTGTTTGTTGCCTATTTCAGCTTCAAATTAGAGTTAAACTCTTTTTGAATATTCCTCATAACAAAATAAAGTAATTTTGAACAGTGAACTCATCATTATATCTTAATCATTTACTCAAGAAAATATATTGTTTGGTACCTTTTGAGAAATGATATAACAGACGCAAACTTGTGAGAATTTTTAGAGTGCTTAAAATTAGTGAGAGTCGTCGAAATATAACGGTGGAAGTACCAACAAGTATCTAAAGGGAAGTACCAAAAAAGTGAAAAAAATATTATACAATTCTTACTTATGTGTAAAATCTATTGATTTTTTTAATAAGGGTAAGAAAGGAAAGTACATGTAAGTACCACAAGTACTTCCAAGTACCTTCCGGTATTTTACAAGTACCATAACAAAGCTCTACTCTATTATGAAAATATTTTCGAAACACATCTATAGATGTGTTATTTTTCATGTTTAGAAAGAAAATACTTTATTATAGGCTTTCATGCGAGGAGAAAATATTTAGAAGCTATTTAAAGTTTCAAAAATTGGATTGAACTTCGTCTAAATTGCTATTTGTTTTTGTTTTGGAGAGATTAATAGGATAAATTCTATCTTATAAATATTTATTAACACTTAGCAGTTAAAAGGCATATCCTCATCCTAAACAGAGGAGCTTTGTGAACGGAGAGAACTGTTAACTTTCTTTCTTTTTTTTTTTTTTGATCGTTGGAATCTCATGATGATTTGTAGACTAGTATCTGAATTTGCTTCGTAGCAAAATATTTGGTCTAGAACGTTGAGAAGATTCAGAAACACATCTTGCGAGACCAATAACCACGTTACTCCTCCGTGATCTTTCAGAAGATATACGGAGTATATTCTAATAAGAGCGCAAGGTGATCACAATTGCGTTAGCCATGACCTTATCATCGGCGTCGATCGCCTTTCTCATGACTTATCACACTTAAAAGCTTTTACGAAAAGCAAATGCTAGCTAGCCGATCTTTTACAGTAGCTTAGTGCAGGTGGTGGTCAATATAGATTGCCCTTTAATTAATCGTAATCACGTGGAAGCTATTCCGACCAGGTGTGTCTATGTGTATCAAATGATCATCTCTAGCTCCATCATTAGCTGCATGTAGAAGCTTAGCACAGATCAAGGTCACGGTCATTTAGGTTGCTTTCATGGTCACGGTCTCGTGCCATACTGCTCAAGTAACTTGGAGTCGACAGGAGGAACAACATTATTAGGAGGATATGTATAGTAGGAGACGATGTTGGAGCCTTTATTCTTCTTTTTTTTTTTTGAAAATATAGCCTTTTAGGTGTTTCTAGAAACTATAGGAGATCACGATAACTTTTTTTTCTGGACATGTTTTTCATTAAGAGGAGATGATCTACAATGATGATATGGGTTGAGCTCGCATACGAAACATCACCCGTGCGTATCTTGGCTTTTCTTCGCATCTACAAATATGCCTCCCCAGGAGATTAGCAAAGATGCTAGATGCTGGTGTGAATGTGTGATGTCTACTGTTTAAAAATAGTTGATATGATTTATTTAACAATACCAATGATTTATTCTGTAAAACAAGCAATTAAGTTGAACACATTAGCATTAGCCAAAAAAAATTGAACTGGTGTTTTTCCATTTGTTCAATTAAACAGTACAGTTCGCGGCTGTTTTAGGCGGAAAAGGAAGAGATTTCAGGTACGTTTACCACATATCATTTTAACGTGGGGGTTGTCTTTTGTCTGGAGCTTTTGATAATTTCACTTTAGTTAAGAAGATTCAGGTCGTCCTAATGACCTAAGCACTGGGAACAAATAAAATATATGGACGAAAAAATGTTGACTACATCGTAAATATTATTTGCTATCAAAGGGCGTATCCGTAATAAGGATAGGAAGCTTTTCAGTAAGGAAAAAGTAGCATAGGGCATTACGCTCATAACACACACTATATGTTTAAATTTTGCAGCCTTTTTATTGACATTAGGATAGGCATATAACCCACAATTTATGTGCTAATATATAATTTTCATACAAGATGTCATCATATTCGTATTGAAAAATACTTGTTAATTGTGATTACGATTTTGTTCCACGTAAATGACATATTGAAAGAGCACCTCTGAGTCAAAGTCCTGTTGTAGGGGAATGAAATGCACAAATTTCAGGATAAACCGTAGTTGCAATAATAGTTGTGTTTGTGGAGAGAACCAACTTGTCATATCAAAGGACATCACCAAAATGATCACTATGTCTTTCATACATCTACGTACATGAGGTGATCATTTAGGTATCTACGGATCTTTGAGCTACTTGCCTACTTACATTGCTCACTCTTCACTACAAGAGGAAAAGGGTATTAACGACCAGATATACAGCCGTTACAAGTCCAAATTTTATCATTAAAAGTTATCGACGACCATAAGAATGTGATCATCCATGGTGTTAATTAAAAGATCTATCGTTAATACTATATATGTTAACGACCACATGCAATTTCCCGTTGTTAACTTTTCAACGACGGCACAATATTAGTGAAATGTTGTTAATCAAGTGTCATGCGTGAACGAAAGTAGAAGTCGGTGTCAAATAAGAGAGGAAAAAAATGTGGGGGGAGGAATGAACGAATTCTCTCCTTTTCCCACGGCATACAGTGTGGTTGTTGGACAACACAGATTAGCACATTCTGTCGGATCCTCGTATCTCGTGATCGATTGTACTAGTACGCTATTTGAGACGGAGAATGGGAAAGTCTCAGTTAAACAGGGCAGGATTGATTAGTTTAGTACTACCGGTAGTGCCTTTCCCCATTTTGTAAAAGAAAAATCATCTTGGCATGTCCATTCGTCAGAAGAGAGTGGAGCTGCATGGTAGCATACCGCCGTAGTCCTCCAAGGCATGTTGCGTACATATAGCTCACTTTGGCTTGTCTTTATCACACAGGTTGGATTGTGTTTTCCTGGCTTGTGCAGAACCCAAACAGGGAGCCCCTGCCTGAGCTCTGAGGAGGGAGGCTGGCTACTTCTCTGTCTCATGGCACTCGATGATGGTGCACGGCACATAACCGATACCCCCTGGACCTCTGCTCTGGCTGCATTGAAAACGAAACCCCATCCAAGACCAAAAGATCTCATGTTCCCATAATTGATGGAGCACGTAATTTACTTTGCGCTACGCACGCAGGGAGCCCACGACGTCAGAACAGAGGCCGGAAAGGTGAAGCTTGGACAGGCAGGCAGGCCACAGTAGTACTAGGCAGCGGCCAGCGCCGTGCTACCGTAGCCAGCAGAGCGAGTCGAGTCAGCCCTGTTTAGTTTCCAAAAAGTTCCAAAATTTTCGTGCATCGCATCGCGCCACCTCCTCACGTAACACGCCACTAAAATTTCACCACTTTCACCAAAATTTCACGGAACTAAACTTTGGTGAAAGTGGTGAACCAAAATTTCCAAAGCACCGTTTAGTTGATGAAAAATTTGGTGAAAGTGGTAAAATTTTTACATCGGGAAACGTGTTTTGTGAGAGCGACAATGCCAAAAATTTTAGCTAAACAGGGCCATGCCATCGCACGCTTCCCGTCCGGACGAGACCCCGGAAACCTACCCAACAAAATTCCCGGCCAGCTACCAGTCCTTGATGAATCATCAGCTACCTTTTTGTGCTCGGTCAACACAGGCTGCAACAACCCATAAACGAGGACCGGTGGATCAGTGGATGTGACGGTATCATTCCGCAGATCAATCGGTGGTGGTGTACCAGTACCAGGCTACCAGCCGAGAGCTGAGCCGACACACCACACCCAACGTACTAAAAGCCACTGCGGCCCGCTGTACCGCGCAAAATCCCAACCAAATTGCTGGACTCTGTCCTTGCTGTGCCCTCCCGCCCTTTACATCCGCATCAACCTAGCTACTCCCAAGATCCACTTGCAAACGTACACGTACACCACTGCTGTGAATTGTGATCCTACACAAGATAATGTTACTCGTGTAGTAATAATAATAATCTGTTAATCACCTAGCTACTAGTAAAATCTGGTAGTGTAAATCAATTACTACTACCTAGTGTAATTAAGAGGAGCAACCAAGGGAGGTTTTGGGAGGCATTCAGCCATTCAGCATCAGCATCATACAGCAGGAAGAGCAATCACAGCAAATCGTTTCGATCATCAGCTTGGAGCCATGGAGAAAGAAACTAAAACGGAAGAGCTAGCAAAGCTAGTTTCGAGCAGAAAACACGTGAAGGGAAACAAACATCGTGGTGAGACGTACGGCGTCGCGGTGTACAAGCAAGGGGTGGCTAGCTAGATGCCTATCTCATGCAGCGTGGCCTTCGTTCCTTCGTTGCTCATCGGCCGGCCAGCCCGCGGCCGCGCCCGGCGAGCAGTAGTCCTACCTGGTCCTGGGTGACTGGTGGTTCTGTACTTCGTTTCATTCGAGGCTCCTGCGTGCTCAGCCTCAGGCGATGCCCGCGGCGACGACAGCAGCAGGCCGCCGAGCGCGCGGGGTCACGTAGGGGCTGGCTCCGGCGGCGGCGGCGGTGGTGTAGCCGTAGTAGTCCGGGTCGACGCCGCGCTCCTCTGCGCGCGGAGCTGCTCGTAGAACCGCCGGATGAACTCGTCCGCCTGCCGGTCCACCCCGGCGCCGTCCGCTGCCGCCGCCGGCGACGACTCGGCGAGGCGGCGCGGCGTCGTCGCCCTGCCAGTGCTGCTCCTCGGCGCCGGGCTGCCGCCGCAGGCCACCGCCGCCCAGTACAGCAGCCGCGCCGGGGACGGCGTCGCGGTCGCGGACGTAGCGGCGGACGACGCGGACGCGGGCTCGTCGGTGAAGAGGCGGTCGCCGCCGTCGTCGTTCAGCATCTCGAACATCCGGGCCACCTCGGCCGCGTCGTAGTAGCTGTTGTACTGCTGCTGCAGGTAGCCGTCGTGGCGGTCCTTGTTGCGGCGGCGGCGCTTGCCGGCGCCGAGGAGGCCGAGGCCGAGTCCCCCGCCGCCCGTGTTGGCCGCCGCGGACGAGGCGGGGGTGTTGCTGCAGCTGAACTCGACCTCGCGCCGGCCCCGCGGCGCCGGCTCGTGCACCGCGAGGCTCGGGTCGAGCGCGCGGCACGAGAAGGGGATCCCGGCGCCCCCGCGCCGCTAGAGCCGCCGGCGTAGGAGAAGGCGGCGGCGTGGCGGTGTCCGTGGCCGTGGTGGAAGGCGAGGAAGAGCTCGCCGAGCGCCCTCCCGGCGATCTTGCCGCGGTGGAGGAGGAGGTGGAGGTCCATGGCGAGCTTGCGTCCCGACGGCAGGCCCCCGCCGCAGCATGTAGAGCACGGCGCGCACCACACGCCACAGCCGCCGCGCCACCCCGCCGGACTCCGACGCCGCCGCCGCCACCACGCCCTGCTGCGGCTGCTGCTGATGCTTCCCGGCCGCCATTCCTTGCCTCTGCTCTCCTCTCCTCCGGCGGCGAGTACTTGAAGGTAGCTGCTAGGTGAGCCCTTGTGGCTGTCGATGTGGATGTGGAACTATCCTGTCTGGTTGGAGTTGGAGAGGAAGGTGGCGCGGGACAGGTATTTAAAGCCCCAGAAAAGGATGGCCTCCCCCACGCTAATCACAGTAGCTAATCCGATCCGTCCGCTAATCACAGTGGGCAAGCAGCAGCAGCAGCACCCAGCGCCCAGCGAGTCCAAAAGGGAGGAGGAGGAAGAAGGCAACAAATGGTTGGGTTGGGTGGTGGCGGCTCTGCATTATTGCATTGCTTGGACAGGGTCCATGACTCCATCCAATCCCGAGGGGAGACCAGGCGCCCTTTGCAGGTGTGGGAGTGGGACTGTGGGGCAGGGCGCTCCGATGCATGGGTGCCTTCAGGCCTCCCGGTTTGCTGCTGCTTGCCTGCTTCGGTTTTGCCTTTGCGATTTCAGTTTTCAGACTTCCAGTCCTCAAGCCATGGCTACTGCTCGCCAGCTTCTTTTTTTTTTTTGACGCCTTGCTCGCCAGCTTCTCTGGACACTGATGAAACCATAGTAAAGATGTTTGGAGCTTCAGCTGCATACATGGCTCCAGGTTTGTAGGCAAAGAAAACAGGGGACTTTTTTCATGACATGTACATGTTTTTTCGACGACTTATACGATGTTATTGTCTTACCATTTCGAATGAGGATTATATGAAAACATTATGAGATTTGTGTTGTGCACGCGTTCTATTTCATAGGTTGTTTCTCATGTAATTTCATATATGATTTTTTTTAATGGACAGGGATGAGGTGAAAGAATGAAGTGATCGTTTGGGCAACCACATAACAAGCTAAAATCTAGTACTACCTCCGATTCGTTTTAGTTGTCATTTCCGACAAGCAAACTGAACTAGTTCTAGGCTAAAATTCATGTCTGTAACGTCAACTATAATGATCCGGAGGTAGTATATGAGATAACCTTTTTACACACAAATAACAGATGTTGTTGCCATGCAGTTCATAATTTTTTTATAGGCACAAATTAAATGATCTTAATTACTATGCTTGAGACAACTTAAAATACAACCATTGTCGGAGTTGTCTATTAAATCATCTTAGGTTTATACAGAGTAACGTGGTAATGCATTAGACTGTTAACAGCGTAAATGTACTTTCGAGAGGTGCCTAATGAGTAGGGTACGTGTTCTCTTTTGTTCTACGCTATTCGGGTGTCCTAATGAAACAAATCTGGATTTCAAATCAAGAGAGAAGTACCGATTCGATGGACGGGACTCCCATGACTTGTGCCTGTCATTGACGTGCAGACTCGTGCCCACATGTCAGTGACTCAAATTTAAACACTAGTGATAGAATTTGCTTTCAGTTTACATGCTCGCGTCCCTACTATTGAAGCATGAAGCGTATGTCTGACTTTGCCGAGCAGTAAGCTAAAAACATGTCTCTCGGCATGTAACATCATCTCGGAATAAATAGGTACGGGAGTGGACTAATTAAACTAATTAAACCCGTCGCTATATGCAATTATTAGGGTCACTAATGTGTTGCTACGTGTCAATCGGTAACTGATTTATTATCAAACATCACCACCGTATCGGAGGGGGATCGGAGCATATCAACTTCCCCCCAAAACATGTCGAAATCACCAGCAAAAAGTAGATGGGGAGACTTCAGTTAAGTATATCAACTTCCCCCAGAACATGAGTCACCAGCAATCAGTTGAAATGGGGGGACTTCAGTTAAATTAAATTAAACGTGTTTGCAAATGTTTTGGTTACGAATTCAATTATGTTTGGAACACTTTAAGTTTTTTTACTTGCTACAAATAGAGTGGAGTGGAGCGCTCATACATAAGCAGAATTAAGTAGTGTTCATTAAAAAAAAACATTGCCTTGGTGAAGAGAAAAAACAAAGGGCACTATTCTTCATTTGCTTCAAAAAGAGGCCATGCATGCTCCATCTATCCAATTTGTACCTGCAGCCTAACAATTAGTCTTAGGAGATAACGAGATCAGGTGTTCTTTCTTGACCTACGTATACGTCCAAGATAATGTCTTTGAGGTCCATGCTTTTGGATAAAAATATGGTAAAAGGTATTATCCAAATGATCCGTTTCCATCCTTAATTTGGTGATCCATTGCACGATGAAAAATCTGGATTTCAAATCAAGAGAGAAGTACCGATTCGATGGACGGGACTCCCATGACTTGTGTCTGTCATTGACGTGAAGACTCGTGCCCACATGTCAGTGAGTCAAATTTAAAGACTAGAAAGTGATATAATTTGCTTTCAATTTACATGCTCGCGTTCCCTACTAATGAAGCATGAAGCGTACAGTATGTCTGAGTTTGCCGAGCAGTAATAAGCTTAAAAAAAACATGTCTCGGCACATGAACATCATCTCGGAATAAATAGGTACGGGAGTGGACAAATTAAACTATCTAAACGCGTCGCTATATGGGGCACTAATGTTTGCTACGTGTCGATTGGTAACTGTTTTATTGTCAAAATATCACCACCGGAGGGATCGGAGCATATCAACATCCCCGCCACCCCCAAACCAAAACATGTCGAAATCACCAGCAAAAAGCAGATGGGGAGACTTCAGTTAAGCATATCAACTCCCCCCCAAAACATGAATCACCAGCAATCAGTTGAAATGGGGACTTCAGTTAAATTAAATAAATGTGTTTCCACCAAATGTTCTTGGTTGCGAATGCAATTATATGTGGAACACTTCAAGTTTTTACTTGCTATACAAATAGAGTGGAACGCTAACAAACAGAATTAAGTGTTCATTAAAGAAAATTGCCTTGGTGAAGAGAAAACAAAGGGCAAAAACATTGCCTTGGTGAAGAGAAAAAACATTGCCTTGGTAACTGATTTATTATCAAACATCACCACCGTATCGGAGGGGATCGGAGCATATCAACTTCCCCAAAACATGTCGAAATCACCAGCAAAAAGTAGATGGGAGACTTCAGTTAAGTATATCAACTTCCCCCAGAACATGAGTCACCAGCAATCAGTTGAAATGGGGACTTCAGTTAAATTAAATTAAACGTGTTTGCAAATGTTTTGGTTACGAATTCAATTATGTTTGGAACACTTCAAGTTTTTTACTTGCTACAAATAGAGTGGAGTGGAGTGCTCATACATAAGCAGAATTAAGTAGTGTTCATTAAAAAAAACATTGCCTTGGTGAAGAAAAACAAAGGGCAGTATTCTTCATTTGCTTCAAAAAGAGGCCATGCATGCTCCATCTATCCAATTTGTACCTGCAGCCTAACAATTAGTCTTAGGAGATAACGAGATCAGGTGTTCTTTCTTGACCTACACGTCCAGGATAATGTCTTTGAGCTCCACGCTTTGGAAGTTCGAAGACTTCCCAGAGTGATCATGCATATACACATTGTCAGAGAAAGCAACACTTTCCATCCATTGCACGGCCGGCGCCCTACTGCTTTGTGATCGGGCTACTACGTGGCACGAGTCCAAGATAACCATAACTCGTACGTGTCATCAGACTTGAACGCGTTCAACAGGAACTCAGTTATGGATAAGGACACTTGTCGCTCAAAGAAGCGCGCTTGTATGATCCAACGTGGCAGGCGCAGGCATGCAGGGTCCCTGCCTGAGGCATTACCTAATAAAGTTTTCCTACGATAAAAGCTGCTGCTGATTGGGTGATAGACCCTCGAATTCACTGAACAAAGTCATTGTAGACGTTTTGTAAAGGGAAGTCATTGCAGATTGCAATTGTGATCCACACTACACGTGTGTTAACGTCCAATTCCATTCGTGGAAATTGGTCATGCTTAATCCATTGCCAAAAAAAAGAACATGTACGTCCCTCGGTTACCATTCATTCAATTAAAAAATAAAGCGAAACAATTGATGTTAATTCTTACCAACTCTAGGCCCAACCACCCTCCTCACAGTGGCATCGCGCACACTGTCAATCCTCGATATGGAAGGTTTTACGTCGGCGGAGTCATTTCGTCGTCTTTCCTTCAATACACATAAAGGGTCTGTGGTCGGCCCATTGTGAAAGTCGCCGCTCTTAATTCAGCCCACGTTCGTGCGCGGGCGCCCCTAAAAAGGCGAGAGGGTCGTGCTCACGATGGCGGGTGCTTCGCTGTGGCGCAAAACCGCAAACCATCACGCCACTGCCGTGTGACCACTCCTTCTTCCCTTACCTCCCGCTCCATCCCTAACCTTGAGCCCGACCAGGCCTCAGCCGGCGAGACCCTCTGCGCCGCCTCCTCCTTCCCTCCCCGCCTGTGCCCCGCCACGAACCTAGCACTGGCAGGCTTCACCCGCCCCGACTGCCCAACCGCCGCCTCACTGCCAGGAACCCTAAAGGCCGTAGCCCCATCCCCACTGACTTACCTCCTCACCGGCTGCAATCTAAGGCTGCCGGAGTTGAAGAAGGAAGAGGAGGCGCCGCCGATCGCCGTCGTCGTACCGTCCTCCACCGCTTTCGTCCGTCTCGCGTCATCGTCTTCACGAGATCCGCCGGCCGGGACAAAGAACGGGAAGAAGAGCGCCAGAAGAAGAAGCTCCCTGTCGGCCGGCGGATGGGGCCCACACCGCGTGATGATAGGTGAATCATCGTCGGCGGCGGCGATAGTATCCACCGAGCAGCCCACGGTGACCCTAGGGTCGAACACGCCAGGCGGCGGTATGATGCGGCGTTGTTCCCCACGGCCCGCTTCCTCCTCCGAGTCTTCCTCCTCCGCAGCCCACTAGATCAAGAACGCCGTGGAAGGTGAACCGCCTCCGGATCGGGTCCCCACCGCGCCGCGCGCGCCTGCGCTTCGCCCGCCGCTCATCCGCCGCGGCGAGGACCTCGTTCCTCCCTCCTTCCAGGATCGAAGTCAAATCGCCGTCGAAGGGGTTTCAATGGCGGATCCCGTCATTCTTGCCCACCGCCGAGCATGGCTTGGACAGATCACCTCACCACGATCCACGAGCTCCATGGGCGGTGAGTCAACCCTCTCCTCAAAGCATCCTGATCTATGGTGAGATAAAGTTGTGCCTCTTCTCTTTTTTGAGTCTGCTCTTGTTCTTGTTCATGTGATGTGTACCTGTATCGATCTTGTCGGCTCCATGTAAAGTTTTTGAGATAATGTATCAATCTATTCCCACCTACCTGCAGCTAGAATATATGTATGCTATCCAATCGATTGGTGAATTGGTTTGGTATCTCTGTAATAATCCTTTGACACCTTTGTGAAGACGATAAAGCGCAGTACATGGTCCATAGTTTAGTGACGATGAACATGTGTATTACCACAAATAAGTATAAACTAGAATTATAGAGTGTTCCATATAGTTTAGTGATCACGAACCTTTATTACCACAAATAATCGGAGAGTTGTGAACTTATATGCTCAAATATTTAATAGTTTGACCTTTAATTGCTTTTTACTCTTTTTCACAAAGCTGATTGTTGTATGTGATTTGCATAAACTAGTTTTTTATTATGGTTTGATTCACCACGGGCATAGTACCTCGAGCACGCATTTCTTGCATCCTTTTGCAGATGTGCTTATCTTCATTGCATTATATAGCCACTGCAGTTTTGAACTCAGTGTCGAACGGCTAGCATGACTCATATTACTTACTCTTGACAAGAACTTTTCTTTTACCTGAAGCTACTCCCCACCACCGCCCAACAGCGAAGTCCTAATCTTCCGAATGAATATCGTGTGTGGTCCCCGGCTCCCACGACGCCACTTCACCATATATATGTATGCCTGCTGTGAGCATCTTCTTTTATGCAAACATTTATTATTGAAATATTATTGCTGGAGTTCTTTGGGACTCGATGTCATGCACCTGTAATAGCTGGTTTTACATTTTATACAATCAATTTTATGCTCTCAATGCCGAGTGAATTTCAGGTTTAGATTTAGTCGGATGTAGTATAGCTTTATCCTACTATTTCATTAATGTGACATTGCCATGGTACTTACCATCTGCTAGTGCTTACATCATTGGCCAGATACAAGTACAACCTTTTCAACATATATTTACACACTTTCTATGGTGCATTTGTTTTTTTTGTGCAATTGTCCATTGGCACTGTGGCACACCTTCATTTTACTTATGGATGGAAGTGGTAGCATACTGTTAACACAATGTTTGGCTGTGACAGGATCCTATCCATCACCAATTCAGCCTCTTGTGTGTGCTTCTTTTCTGACAGTAGCACCTGAGGCGCAGATAGCATGACGGTACTCTTTCATGGTGCTAAAGTGCAGAATTTTGTCTTGCCTGAATATTATTGTTACCGTGCTCATGTGTAAGGAGCCTAAACAGACCCCCCTTTTTATTTATTTATTTTAAATAAACAAGCAGAACAAACTCAGAACTCAACAGCAGCTATAGCTATTTTTGTTTAGAATTTCCAAAACAAAGCACCAGCCACTATATTATACATAGCCTCTTCCCCGTCGAGCTTACACTTTCATTGTACGAAAAAAGATGCCAAGGTGCCCGACAATTTATTCTATTTTAAATAAAACACCCTCTTGTACAAAACACCAAAAAGGAAAATATGGTGAATAAAAGGGTAAATTAATTTACACCATTCCACTTGCACCCTCGGATCTTTCTTTTCCTTTTCTACTGTAGTTAATTGACACGGTGGGGTGGAAAAGAAGGCTTATTTGTCGTGTTACTTCAGTACTACGATAGAGCTCACTGTGTTTGCCTTTTGAGGTGGACAAGTAATTTGTGCATATTCTTCTCAAGGAAAATACTCAAACGTAGCATCTAGTGAGCAAGGTGTAGTGGATCATGAAGTGCCTTCCATAAAGGATGATCCTTGGGCTGCATGGGATCGATAACAACTTAGTAATGATCTTCAATCACAAATGAGTGAACTTGATGATATTTGGATGAGAACCCAGTTCCTACTCGGTCTAAGGAATTTGACATCATAAAGTGGTGGATGGCTAATGCAACCAAGTATCCTGATTCTTGTTCGTATAGCAAAGGATCTGCTAGCCATTCCACTTCATCTGTAGCCTCGAGAATCGACTTCGGCACAAGTAAAAGAACAATCAATGATTTGTAGCGACTTGACACCCGAGATAGTAGAAGCACCGATTTGCACACAAGAGTATCGAGCGTAGGTAAATTTCATTCCTCGAACTGCGTGTGTTGACATTATACAATGATTCACTAGGAGTAAATCTAAATTGTTGTTAATGGAACCTATCGCAGATCATCTAAGTTTAGTATGAAGTCTCACAATGATCTTATCATGGGTGAAATGGTTGAGAATGATACCGTAATCTGTGCATAGGTTAAATTTCTCATACTTGCAAACTTGTGTTTGACCATGTCCATGCCGATTGTAGAACCTCCTCAATTCAGAACGCTCTTTAATCAAGTTGCACTTGCACAATTGATGCTTAGTGGTTACCTAGCACTAATTGTTAAGTTTGAACACCTTTTAATCAAGTTGCACTTACAACTCGATGCTTTAGTGGTTACCCGCAGCTAATTGACGCGTTTTGTAATGGATTTTAGTTGGTCCGGACTTAATTTAGTTCATCTCCGCACTTAATTTAGATGTTTTGCTTCATATAATACAGCTTTCTAAAATTTTCGTGTAATAACAATTTTGTGGTAAAAGAATTTGACATACCAATTAGTTGAGCAATACATAGTGTATATATGATGGTTATTACTATATTGGGTAACGAACTGTGATTAAGTCTACACTTAAAGCATTTGTAAATTTAAATCATTATGAATTATGTAAATCTAGTAGGTGGTTGTATGATTCAGATATGTCCTGGTCCATCCCGAGGACTACAATAATTTTGTACTTTGGTGTAGCTAAGCTTCAGTTCTCATGCTTTGGCTCTTTATTAGCATTTGTTGAATTAGTGATTTATGTATGGTTTTGCTGCAAGAAAGTAGATGTTCCTCTAGTGCATGATTAGTTTCTGTGCATGAATTGCAGTTTTCTTTTTTCTTTTTTCATCCGAGTTGTTTATACCAGTAATTAATAAGCCAGTTTTACAATCCGCTTTTTGTTTAGTAGAACCGAGATGCTACTGAAAATTCTCCATTCTAAGTGCGTAGAATAACTTCCTTCTAGGAAATGTAATTTACAATAAGAGTACTTTTATTGTTTGTGTTCCAGTGTTAGTTTGGAGTGGAAACTATTTTGTGTTACATTCTTTACTTGATGTCGTTTCACCATACAATAAAAAGTATATATGATATAATCAACTGAATAGCTAATATTGTGATCCTTTTGCCATGTAGGCTATGATTTGGTGGCTCCTGCTGATGATTTGGTGGATACAAATTCATGCAAACTGGTCCGCGTGGTGTTAGTTGTATTTATGCAAACTAGTATTTACTTGAGCTTGGAACAAGCTTCACTGCACTTTGGTTACGGGGTCTTATCATTTTAACTCTTGTGCTTGAGACCTAGATTATATTGTTCATTTTCAGATCCTGTTGTTCTTTCCGAAACTTAATTTGTGCTCCTCAATCACCGGTGTTCAACCAGATTTATTGGAGGCTCTGTAATTTTGTTACTTATTTTAGAATTTGTCTCGTTAAACTAAGTATTCCTTCCCTTGTCTCGCTTGAGAAGATTCTGCACAAGGGGTGAATTCTTTCGGTTCATCTTCCGTGTTTAATTATTATGTAAATATACAAAGCCATCTGTAAAAAGGTGAAAGCAATGTCACGTGTCTTTGGGTTGCTAGTTATTTCAACAGCTCCCTGCTACTCCACACCCAGACGGTTTGACCTGTGGTGCCCCACGGATCACCTTTGCCCAATTAATTAAGCGGGTCAACCCGGACCCTCGACACGCAGCAACCGCGGAGGATCGCGAGTAGGTCGCTCGCCCGGCCCTTTGCGATATATTTCGTGTGTAAATTGCCTCCCACCTCAAAACTTTTTCAATTCAAGTGTACCACCAGGACCCATCTCCACATCAACAGACACCCACCGCATGGCGCCCAAACCATGCAGTGTTTCCTTTTGTTTTTTACCGACGACAACATTCCTGACTTCCCTTCCTTATCTGATTTCTCCTTTGTAGGACCCTTGTGTCTCTTTCCTTGTTTATGAATAATTCCGGTTAATTCCTTGATTAATTCCCGATTTCTTGACTTTTCTTTTGTGATGCCTCTTTTCATACAATGGTGTTTTGTTTCCTTTTATGAATGGATAGTACTGTATAAATGTCTGGAAAATGCCACATCATTTTTGCCCGCCTCTGGTTTCACAACGAGCCAACGGAGCCGGGCGTGGCCGCGCGGGGAGCGACGGTGGGAGGGTGTGGGGAGCAGCGACGATGGCGCTAGAGGAGCTGGCCACAAGGTCCGGACGGCGCGTCGGCGACCCTCGAGCACGCGTGGAGGCGGACAGCACCTGACCACCAAGATGCGCGAGGTGGGAAAGCGGCGGCGTGCGTGGTGGTAGGACAGACGCGGGTCACAGCACCGGCTTTCTCCCGCCGTCTCCACCTAGGCGCACCCAGAGCGGCAACGACACCTCGCAACATCCTCGAGCTCCTCGGCCTCCCTCCACTTTGATTTGGTGGCGGGCGTGCCATCCCCGCCCGCAACTTTGGCGACGGCAGCGTGGCGGGGCTTCGGCGATGGCGCGACAGGCTCAGGCGTGGCGGCGACCCCTCCCTTGAGCTGTGGTGGTGGACGGGCGCGACGTCAAGCAACCAGCAAGCTCTCCCTCGCTCTCTATGGCGAGGTGAGGCTATCCATCTCCTCCCGGAGCAATCGCGACGGCAGCCAAGCGTAGCACCAACCTCCGGCCGGCCGCGGGGGGCTGCACTGCTTCCATCCTCTCTGAGATCGGCGGGGGTCGGTGATCGAGCAAGTGTTATGGTCGAGCGAGGGCGCATCCGCGCCCGACAGAGAAGCGGCTAGATCCGACGATCGGAGCATCGTTATGAAAAGATAAAAGTTAGTATATCACCATTCAACTTAAGTTTGCTTTTCATTATTCAACTCTACAATTAGAAATCTTTGACCCGTTTAGTGGGTTCTACTCCCATATTGTCCACATTAGTGATGCTATCAACCAAAATAACTTGATGGTTGAACTCTTGTATATTAGATTTTTATAAATATTATTTTATTTTAAATTTTTGAACACATGTAATTATGATAGAATATCGACATATCAATAACTCATGATACATTATTTTGTATGTAACTTTGATATCTTATTTTGTATGCAATTATTTTTATATCACGCACGCTTCGTGCGTACTCCACTAGTTCAATTAAAAGCTCAAGGAAAAGGGTTGCACACACATCTTGTCAGGCCCATTACCGACGCAACAGTGTCGGGCAACCACGAAATTCACCAAATGCATGCAACATGACTTCCCGTCAAGTTTTATAATTTGCTATAGTCTTGTTGGGAAAATTCTGTATGTATCTTGTATAACTGAATATATAATGGCCCACCGTGTCTGCTTAAAATCATACCCTTCAGCACGAACATTATTTGCAGCCCATGGAATGGATTAGTGACTCATTTGTGACCACAAATTAAAGGTCTTGATCGCTAGCTAGTCCTTTCTACTTCTGGTACGCCTGAATCCGTACAAACCACAACTCCTTTGCTACATCGATCTACAGTTTGCTGAAAAGGCCAGGCCACAGGAACGGATTCTCCTATTTTGAGCAAAAAAACTCCATGCGAGCACTCAAAGGAAAAACTCTAGGCGCGGCTAGTTTCTTAGGGATTAAGCATGAGCAGCAAAGAACAATAATACTCCATACGCGGCGGCCACGAGTGGTGACAAAATGGTCCTGCCGCCACTGCCGTCGCCTGGCGCCTCGTCTCCTCATTTTTCGCTCTGGATCACTACGCCATAAACGATTTGTCGACACAAGAAAAATAGAGTTCGACGGCGCAATTGGCACCGCCACCACCGTGGTGTTGAGGCAGAGCAGTCGACGGGCGCAATTGTCACCCGCCAAAGACAAATGACACAAGTCGACGGGTCATAGTGAAGGCCAAGACAAATGTTTCCATTTGTCTTTTACCTTATGTCGTCATCGAGCATTGTGCCTTTGTAAGCAACAACCAGCTTTTAAAGCAAAGACATTTTGTCAAATCAAAAGTTGTAAAATACAAAGTTTCATAACTTCTCAAGATGTACAACTTTTATTTGGGTTATATCTTCGTTTGACAAAGTGGTGATAATTTTGTTCACAAAATCTATATCTCTTATATAGTTTTAGAAACTATGTGAGATGTGTATAAGATTTGTGAAGAATATTACTAACACTATTCCGGATGAGCAAATGACCAAAATAAAAGTTGTTCATCTTCAAAAGTTAAAGAACTTTGTAGTTGAACAATTTTTAATTTGAATTACTTTTGGCAACGAAAAGTACATCTGAATATTTGAATTTTCAAAAATTTGAATTTTTCAAACGACCTCAAATGGAGAAACTTTCAAATAAAAGTTGTAGATCCTGAGAAGTTATGAAACTTTGTAGTTTACACTTTTCTTATTTGAAATCATATTGTCAACGAAAAACTAGGTTTGAATCTCTCAAATTTGAAATTCAAATTTTGTAAATGATCTCGAATGGAAAAACTCCCAACATGAAAGTTGTGTATCTCAAAAAGTTATGAAACTTTGTAGTTGACAACTTTTTAATTTGAAGCCTTTTAGAGCTTTAAAAAAGCAATTTACACTCAACTGAAGTATAATATAGTAGAATGAAAAGCGACATATGGACGATATGAGTGTGTGGTGTAGTGGTAGAGGAGGCTTCGTGCGAGGAGGAGGTCACAAGTTCGAATCCCGCGGCCACATGGCGCCGCGACTTTCTTGTGAAAAATGGCGCCGACTTGCATGGGGATGGGTGGGTATGGCGGTTCCTTGTGTCGGCACTAACCGGCCTGACAGTGACACCGCCAGCAACCACTTTTAGCCGTCAGCTCGTCGTTTGTGGCGTAGTGGATCGTGTGCCCGTCAAAGCCCGGCCCGGAAAAAAAAAAGCTAGCTGAGGCGTTTCAGCTGGGCCATGGATCCAAAAATCATGGGTAGGAAAAGGAAGAGAGAAGGAGGATTAGAAAAACCGTTGCTGGGAAAAGCAGCGTCACTTCTCGTCGGATAAGGACCTGCTGAAAGACGATTGTTTGCTAAAGCAACTAACGTGGTGTGGCGCCAAAACGCAAAAACTTGTGCGCATGATTGGCGTGCATGGCCGGCCGGTCGCGCGTCGTCGCGCTCTGCTCTGCTCTGCACTAGCACTGAACAAAGGAAAACAAGGCAACCATTATTCGCCAACCGGCTGGCACCGGCCCTGCCGAGAGCTAATGCATGCGATCGCGACCGGCGGCATGAGCAGTGATCAGTGGGAGGATCTATCGACGAGGAACGGACACAGGTTTTCCGCATTGGCGCGAGAGAAATTTACTATCTCTTGTTGCTAATTAAACAGAGTATGCGTTTAACTGGCTGCCATTTTTCTGTTAGGATTTTTTTTTGCAAACAGATTTATGACTATGGAATAAGGTAGACAAACCTACAAACGTGTCTTTCATGTTTGCAAGGTAAATTGTTAAAAAGTTACTGGCCGTCAAAGTTTAAAAAGGTTTGAACCAAGTCTTGGGAGGTTTTCGTTCTTCTGATGCTACCATGCATAGTACGTCGTCGTTCTTTCTAAAATTGTTTTATCAAGCAGCTAGCCTAGCCCTCCGTCAGTGATCAGCCTCCCAGATTGTACTAAATTATGTACCTAAAAATAGATTGTACTACGTATGACAAATATGGGTGGATCCGTGTGGATGGTAGATAGACCGAGGTTCCTAACTAACACTTGTCGGCTGCTTCCTCAATGGTTACAATATTCAGTCCTTATTTAGCGCACTAAAACGAATATGACAAAACTTTGAGCGAGGCCTGCAAATCCACTACTCGCCACAGCAAAGATATTTTCTAATTTATATATTCGCCCTTTGTGTCCCTGCTGCTTTAATTTGTCCCTGACTCAAATAGTGCTTACTCAAAGCCGGAGCACTAGCCCTCCTTTTCTTAGCGTATTATATTATCATTATCTTCCGGATAATGCTGTGGCAAATCGATCATGGTGCATGCCGCAGATAAGTTGGGGCTAGGTAGCTCCTGCGTTGGTTGGTTTTATTTCCTGAATTATTGGTTGCTGCAATAATCAGTAGTAGTACGTATGTATACGCATTTCAGACAAGCATCATTGCTTCCAATTATTACAAAGATGTATGAAGTGCTTTTGTTGGGTTTCCTTTTTGGCTCTACAATGCAATGCGCTGCTTGGTATTCTTCCCGTATGCTTCGTGTCTGGGAAACACTGTAAAAATCAGAAACACCAGCAGTAAAACTTCATGTAGTATATGATCCGGCTCCTGCCTCCTTGTCGTCTTCTCTCATCAGATCATGCACGGCATCGGTCGTCAGAGCCAGAAAGAGGCAGAGGCATATCAATCCCTGCGGGCTGCGGTATCGCTGCACAGCCTCTCTCCAGGGCTTTTCCATCGTCCTATGCTCGATCTGCAGCAAAGGCATGAGATGAGCTTCAGCTTTTCTCTCCAACGGACGGGAAAGCCACGACGACGACAGCGACGCCAGTGCCACAGCACCAGATCGAGCTACCCGCCTACCTGATCCTACCTGCAACTGTAATGCTGCATGAGTAGGACGCCATTGCAGCTAGTTTATAGTTTAATAAACCCGGCTGTTGGACCACTGCGAGCTACCAGCAGGTCGCCGTAGAAAACGCATGCAGCGCCGGCGCCGCCGCTTTCCGGTTGCAGCAGCCAGCACCCAGCAGGTAGGCAGGCAGAGGCAGCCATGGCGCCATGCCATGAGTTTTGTTTAAGCCAAGCGGTAGCTAGCTAGTAGTGTGATACTACTAGTAGCTGAGAAAGATGGTCCTTTTTTGGCGTGGCATGAGGAGGATCCTAATTCGGATTATCAGATATCCAATCCCGTGTGCTTTTAAGCTTTGGAGGTTTGGTGACAGAGCAAAGGAAGGAGGGAGGCCTCGTCAGGCACAGTATGCTACAGCACAGGGATAACCGGATAAGCTCTGCTGCTGGCTGCTGCACAATCATGCAACCTTTCACACACTTGTAACTTATTTATACACACTAACCCTTCCATGCATACAGTGGCGGAGCCAGCTTTTGGTTACGACTAGGCCGAATTCAGCGGTCAAAAGTACAGTATATACGCACAGAATGAAAATTGGACCCAAAATGGCTGGTGATGCTACCAGTTCACTGGTCGGACCACCGGTGCCCAGAATTTTACCACACATGTAACACAAAGTAGTATGAAGTAAAGAAATAAAAAGAATAAATACAGGAACAAAAAGAAATACACCTTTGCTGAACCATTTGATTGAAATGGGCATAGAAAATATCACTCATATCTTTATTTGATGCGGAAATCTGTTTCTCCTTTTGAAGTGCATGTTCTTAAATAAACTTCAATTTCTCTCACAACCAGACCCGAGAGATGGACTGCAAAGCTTTTGCAAATGTGGAGCACTGCAGCCATATGCCAACCATTTCATCTGCAGCTCTAGTTGAAAAATAAAAATAAGCATACAACAAGATTGTTGAGCATACAGTCATGGAAGCAAGGAGCCCGGAGCTGACAAGCAAGCCAAGCACCGACAGGTCAGGTCAGCAGCCGAGGAGCCGAATGGAAACTGGACATTAGAGAGATTGGAAGAAGATTGACGAACACGGAACACCTGCTTGGCTTTCTCCTTCCAGCCGGCTCGGCACCCGGCGGTGGGCTGACGGCCTCCTTCCAGCAAGCGTGGCCGCGCAGGCGGCAGGGCACCAGGGCAACATCAATAGCAGCAGGTGGTGGCCGTCGGTGGCGAACTGGCGCCCTAGGCCCTGGCGGAGCACCAGGTGCTGGCGGCGGCGGCCGGCAGAGTCCTTCGCGGCCTCGCGCAGGAGCTCGGCGGATCCTCGTGTGCTCTGCTTTTTTTTAAGAATCACACAAGACAACGCAGACGTTCACAACACGCACGCACACTCCCCTGTATCGCACGCGTAAACCCTACCCCTACGTGAGATCCGCCGAAGGAGACCCAGATCCGAGATTCCTCAAGTCACCATTACCGCCGTGTGCTCGCTTGATTTGCCCTGTTCTAGCCTGGGCTTTCAAAGGCTAAGATTTGTTTTTGGCCAAACATAAAGAGGGATTGTGGGTTTTTGGCCACGACTAGGGCCTTGGCCTGGACGCGGCCCTAGTCGCAGCTCCGCCCCTGCATGCATACTGCTTTACATACATATAATTTTGGCTGCCAAGAACGGCGCAAGTTGAGGATAAATAATGAAGAACCGAAAGCGTTACAACTTTGCTCGTTCTGTTGCACACACTTTGCAAGATGCGCCGGTGATCCCCTGGGATCAAGGTGTTGTTGACGCTGCACCTGCACTCTTGCATTAGTCACTAAACAAGTGTAGTAGCAGTAAACAACGAAGCTGCCCGTCATTAGATTAGCGCCAAAGCATGATCTCAGTCCTGGGGTGAACCTGGACGGCTGGACCGCTGAGTCCGAGAGAGCAGAGCCGGGTGCAGTACAGTCAAAGCGCCACTGACGGCTCACGGTGCTGCGCTGCGCAGGAATTTACAGGCTCGCAGCCGCTGACCCGTGACCACATTTACCGAGCTCTGCTCTGCTTATTGCAAAGGGCACGTAAAGCTTCAGCGCATGATGAATGCAGCTCGTAGCCTGGCACTTTGCGTTTGCAGCGCCTTCGACTTCAAACCCCGATCCGGCGGCGCCCAGGGTGGTACCGTACCATCACGAGATCATGTTCTGCGCGCTCATGGTTTCAGGTCTCTCGGATCGGATCGTCTCGACGTATATAACTGAAATTCTGAAATAACATTTTTAATTAATAGAAGATAATGATTAGAATTTGGACTAGGTTATTTTGAACTAATTTTCTTGTCTAAACCTAGTTTTGAAGGAAAAGACCCTTCCTTGTACTTTAGTGGTTTGCAGTTTCAATCCATTGCTATATGGACCCTTTCTTTCGCTAAAAGTTTGGGCCGGTTGGAGGAGTAAATTATTTTACTCCTCCTTTGTTGTTGTTGTGGTAAATTGAAATTCCATATATCTTAAAGATCCTATGAAACTATAATCCAGTTGACCCAAAATTATGTTCACTCATGAGGCCCAAACACTAACCCTAGGTCCTCCTCGCTATACTCCCACATTTCCCCGCCCACCCGCTGGCCCGGCCCCGCCAACGCCCGCCACGGACCTTCGGATAGGCTCGACATGATCTTGCATCCCGAAGCTTGGCCCGAGCTCACGCTTGTCGTCACACTATAAACCATGGACCCGCAGCTCGGGCCCGCCACACAATTGAGGTCCGACGTCCAATGCGATGCGTCATGGGCAGGATTTTCGCCCGCCATAACGTTTTTACAAAAATGCTCGTATAGAAAGCACTAGAAAGAATGTTGAGATGTTTTTCAAAAAATGTTAAAATATTTTCAGAGTCGTTGATCAATATTTTCATAAAAATAGTGGAAAAGATTGAAATAAATATTGGATCAACATTTTCACTATCCAAACACTGTTGGTGTAGCAAATTTGGGAAAATGTTGGTTCAACCAAGTCAGCTGAACGGGCTGGGCCCGCCCGGAGGAAAACAACCGAAACTCCTTCTAAAAAATATTATAACATTTTTTAATAGCAGATGCGAACGGCCCAAATTAGTCATCATGCTGGCCGCAGACGGTGGGCGAACCGCCGCGGCCGCCTCACCGTCGACGGCGAGACCGCGGCGACCCCGACCCGTCGTTGGTCTGGTCGCCGCTTGCCGTCGCGCCGGGCACCATGCGGCGCGAAGCCGACCTCCCCTCCCTACTCCCTACTGCGCATCCCGGCTCCTGCTCAGCTCGCGCCCTCCTACGGATGCCACCCAAAAATAGCCGGAGCCGGGGAGAGGACCGGAGGTTGACGGAAGGAAGAGGATTAGAGCCGTGCACACGCGGTCGCGGCCTCCGCGTCTCCCGCGCGCCCCATTCCCTCCCGTCCTCACCCCGCGCCCATGGCGCCGCCCTTAAAGCCCCCGCGCGGCCGTCCCCGCCGCCTCGTTTCACCACCTCCTCCATGTCCTTCCGCGACCCTAATGCCGCGCCGCCGGACCCATGTAAGAAGCAAACCCGACACGGATGAGGAGGAGCGTCTCTCGATTCGATTTCTTGCTTGGTCCGCTGCTGACCGGTTGCTTGCTTTGTTGTGATTGCCGCGCGCAGGGAGGCGGCGGGCGGACGCCGTCGGGTGGCTGCGCTCCGTGTTCCCGGACGTGCCGCTACCGCCGCCGCACCAGGCCACCGACGACGACCTGCGCGCCGCGCTCGCCAATGGCAGGCTGCTCTGCGCGCTCCTGCGCCGGCTCCTGCCCGGCGCGCTGCTGGACGACGCGGCCTCGGACAACGTCGGCAGGTTCCGCGCCGCCGTAGAGCGGATGGGCGTGCCAACCTTCAGCGCCTACGACCTCGAGAGGGTAACTACTAATTACGCTGCCTTTCTTCCTTCTCGTCATCAATGCCGCGGCATTACATTGACGCCGCCGCCAATTCATCCATCGATTCATTCGGTCCGTCCAGGGGGAACTGTCAGCTGTCGTCACCTGCATTCTCGCTCTAAAGGACCGGTTCTCATCGCGCCTCGCCGAAGACCACCGCAGTTCTGCCTTCCTCACCAGGTGCGACAGCGAAGGAGGCCGGAGGAACATGGAAGCCAAGCTGCAAAGGGTACTCTCGAGCCCCATCATGTCAGGTAAACAGTAATGTCTTGTTAAACTCATTGTGTGATAATGTTATGACAATGGCAGCTGCAAGTTTACAGAATAGGTGTACAAATTGCTGGTTCAAACATATCTTTCTGTTATACTTGCTTTCAGAGCCATACTCTCCTTCCTTTGGAGCCGATGCATATTCGCCGTCACGGGTGTTTCAGCCGAAACAAGGATATCCTGATGTACCTGGTTGCAAAATTTCAGACTTGATGAAATCCTCCAGCTTGGAGGTAAGTGCCGTGCAGCAATGTTCGGCCAAAAATTAAACAGAGGGTGTTTGTTTTGTCCTATGGTGCTAACTTGCCACGCTAAAAACGTTGACTGCATAAAGTATCTTTGCAGAATGCTCCCACCCAGTCACTTTTGGGTGTTGCGAACAGCGTCCTCGATGAGAGCATCGAGAGGAAGAATGGACAAATACCTTATGTAGGCTTCTCAAAAAAATCAATGTAGTCATTTTGTTCTTTCCACATCTAAGAGGATTCAGTGCTATAAATGTGTTAACACCTTTCCTTGTATAAATGAATGTTAAAACTTTTCATTGTAGCGCACTGCTTGCCTTCTGAGGAAGGTCATAGTGAGATTGAAAGGCATTTCTACCAGGCTGGGCATATACGAAATGTAAGATACGTGACGGTTTGTCTTTGTTGTGCCGCTGGATTTGTCCTATTTGATTTCTTACTTGTATGCAGCAAAATAACCTGATTAAAGCTCGTGAAGAGAAGTATCAGTCGAGGATAAGAGTGCTAGAAGCCCTGGCTTGTGGGGCAAGTGGGCAAACAAATGTACATTCTTTTACCTTCTCTGAGCCAGTTATTTGTATAAATCACGTTTGCCATAGTTCTATACACTAGCGAGTTTTTCTTTTCAAGATCCTGGTATCACCATCAAATGGTTAAATAATGAGACACTGGTGTTACTGGTAAACTCCATTTTTCAATCGGAGCTTAATATTAATAGCAGAGATTGAGTTCTCTTCACTCAGTGCAAATAGTGGCAAACAATTCATTTGAACAAGTACTGCTAAAGCCTCAATTGAGCAATTCAATTCATGGAAGTCCACTTTTATTATGCAGGTGGACAGAGACAAACTTGAAGGCAAGGGGCAACTAGCAGAGGATGATATGGCTAGATTAATGCAATACGAGGAAGACTTGGTAAGATTGATGAAAGAAAAGGAAGATATGATTAGGTTGCTTAAAGAGAAGGAAGATATGATCAGGCTACTGAAGGAAAAGGAAGATATGGTCAGATTGTTAAAGGTGCAGGAAGACACAGGCAACTTGAATAATGACAAGGTGGATAGGTTACTTAAGGAGAAGGATGATACTGTAGTTAGATTAACAAAAGAGAAGGAAGACATGGTGCAGTTATTGAAGGACAAGGAGGATATAATTAGGCTAATGAAGGAGAAGGAAGACATGTTTAATGTGAAAGATGTCACAGTTGAAGATACACAGCAAACAACAGATGATAGCAAAGATAGGCTACTTAAGGAAAAGGATGCTATTGTAGTTCAGTTGACAAAAGAAAAGGAAGAAATGATTAGTTCATTGAAAGAGAAGGAAGATATAATTAGATTAATGAAGGAAAAGGAAGATATGGTCAACCTAGCTGGTGTCGAGGTTAGTGATAGTAAGCAAGCAATATATGACGACAGAGATAGGTTGATCAAAGAGAACAATGAAGCCCTTGCTAGGTTAACTATGGAGAAGGAAGATATTACTAAGTTGCTAAAAGAGAAGGAGGATGTGATTAGATTGATGAAGGAGAAAGAAGATAAAACTGATACAAAGAAAGACAATGTTGAAGACAGAAAACAGGCATCAGGTGAAGATGCAGGCAGGTCAACAGAGGAGAAGGTTGACATAATTAGGCTGATGAAAGAGAAGGAGGATTATAGCAATGCAATTATGAAACTTAAGCAGGACTTGGAATCATTAAGATCATCACATGAGGAGAGCTGCAAATTGTTAGAATCTAAGAAGGGAGATGTAGTTAAGCTTCTCACAGACAAGGAAATGAATGAAAATATAATTTTGAAACTCAGGCAAGAACTTGAGGCAACTAAAAAGTTGCATGAGGCACATAGTCTGCAACTAGAGACCAAAGCTGCCAAAGTAAATAAGGAGTTGGAACAGAGGATACAAGAAATTGAGCTTATGTTGGAAGATTCTACCAAGAAGAGAAGAGAACTTGAGGAATCAGCCCAATCTACAATCCAATTTTGGAAGGAGAAGCAAATAGTGGTAAACAATTTTGTGGGTTTGCAAGTAAAGAATGCTGAGGTATTATTCAGACCACTTTATTTTCTTTATTCTTTTAGCTCTTTCGTGAATATCTGTATTCTGAACTTAAGTGAGCAGTGCTCTGTTTCATCAGGATTTGAGGCTATCTTCTGTTTCCATTAGGCATGAAATCCTAAATTGTCAAAAAAGATGGTTTGAAGAACTAGCTGGCCTTGGTGAGATGAAGCCATGTCACTAATTATGGCCTATATTGTCTTAGTGTTTTTTCAAATCAGCTAGCACTGAAATTTTAATTTAAATTTTCAACAGGACAAAACCTTAAGGTGGTCACAAGTGCTGCGGAAAAATATCATGGAGCTCTTGCAGATAATAGAAAATTATTCAATGAGATCCAAGAATTGAAAGGTTCCTATTTGAACTGATATTTCTTTTTGTCTGGTTATCTGTATTAAACATCATGCAAGCAAAAAATAGTAGCTTAGCATAGTATCTTTGAACATTTTTTTTTCTCGAACTAGGAAATATCAGAGTTTATTGTCGGATAAGACCTTTTCGACCCTGGGAGGATGAGAAGTCCACTTCAGTTGAATATATTGGTGAGAATGAACTGGTTTTATCAAACCCTACAAAGAAAGGGAAGGAAGGAGGCAAGAATTTCACATTCAACAAAGTTTTTGGACCTACGACTACACAAGGTGTTCATGACAATGAAGTCTAACAAATTATCTGCTGTTTTTGTAACTAACAAATTATCTGTTGTTGGATTTATTAGGTATACATTTGTTTTCTTATCGTTCTTGTGTTTTACAGATATGGTCTTCAAAGATATCCAACCACTAATTAGATCTGTTCTTGATGGCTACAATGTTTGCATTTTCGCATATGGTCAAACTGGATCAGGAAAACATATACTATGGTATGAAGCTATCAGGACTGAAGTCTTTCTGTATGTTTGGATTTCTCTGCAGTGGAGGACATATTCACATTACCTTGTTTCAATGAATTGCTCAGATGGGACCTGAAAACGCAACTGAGAAGGAATGGGGTGTCAATTATCGAGCACTCAATGATCTTTTCAATATCTCCCATGATCGGCGAGACACAATTAAGTATGAACTTGGTGTTCAAATGGTTGAGATCTACAATGAGCAAATCCGTGATCTCCTTGGTAGTGGTGGTTCACAGAAGAAATATCCTTCCTATTCAAGACTTGTTTCAGTATAGCTTTCCATTTAATGGAATAATACATGTTTTCTATGCAACTCCTGAAGTCCTTAACTGCTATTAGCTCACTTATGTTATGATCATGCATTATAGTTTCCTTAATTCATACCATGCCAAAACTTGCAAAGTTTAGTTGGTTACAATTTCTATCCTTTTTCAGATTCTATGGTCATCACATTGTGTGTAGGAGTTCAATCCTTTACTTACTGCTGACTGAAGTGATGTAACAAACTCTTCACTTTCCTTAACTAGCACACACTAGGGATCCAGAATACCACCCAGCCCAATGGACTTGCAGTTCCTGATGCAACAATGTGTCCTGTTAATTCGACTTCTCATGTTATTGAGCTAATGCAAACAGGGCACAACAATAGATCCATGAGTGCAACAGCCTTGAATGAGAGAAGCAGCAGGTCTCACAGGTAAGTTATTTGTGCTTCTTATCTTTTTCTGTATAAAGAAACCTTCTTAGCACTTCTTTTCTTGAGCAGTGTTGTGACCATCCATGTACAAGGCCAGGATTTGAAAACCGGAAACACTTTGCGTGGCGCTCTGCACCTTGTTGACCTTGCTGGAAGTGAAAGGGTGGACCGATCTGAGGTTACAGGAGACAGGCTCAAAGAAGCACAGCACATTAATAAGTCTTTGGCGGCTCTCGGGGATGTTATATTTTCCTTGTCACAAAAGAATGCTCATGTACCATACAGAAATAGCAAGCTTACACAAGTCTTACAAACTTCTTTGGGTGATCTTCTTTGTTAGAAATTTAGTTTGCATTAAATCATAATTGTAAATAGTTTGCTGACAAAAACGTTTTCATGTGTAGGTGGGCATGCAAAGACCCTAATGTTTGTGCAAGTCAATCCAGATGTTTTGTCGTACACAGAGACTTTAAGTACACTGAAATTTGCTGAACGTGTGTCGGGGGTGGAACTAGGTGTTGCAAGAACCAATAAGGAGGGAAAGGATGTCAGAGAACTAACGGATCAGGTAACCTTTTTTTTTCTCATTTCCTTCACTTATTAAATCCATTATAGGGAGACCGATATGAAAGTATGAAATGGTATTTGGATCATGTCAACATACTTTTATTTTTAAATGTGCAAAGAAATCAAGAATGCCATGTTCAAAATTTTGTTATTTTTATGAAATTGTTCATCCCCAAGGAAACATACTGACACCTAATGACCTAATGTTTCACCTTGCAGCTTGCACTGCTCAAGGATACCATTTCAAAGAAGGATGATGAAATTGATCGGCTGCAACTACTCAATAGTAGCAACTCCCGACTGAAGCCTACAAAACATGGAGACTCCCTGTTGAAGCATTCATCTTCTTCTCCAGGAATCGCATCCCTAGGAAAGGTGGCAAGCTTTGGCAGTGGGGCTGCTTCTGAATTCGACAACTTCTCTGACACCAGTGACAGGCATTCTGAAGCTGGGTCCCTGCTCTCTACTGATGAAAACATACAGCTGGGTCACAGCTCTGCTAATCCTGAGATTTCTGCCCTCGGTGATGTTGATTCAGATGGAAGGTTAAGTGATGTATCAGATGGCGGCATATCAGCAGGTGCAGAAACAGGCAGTTCAGTGAACAACATTGTGGACCAAGAACAAGAGAAAACATCTAGTGCTGGAAAAGAGCGGTTGTGAGTATTTCCAGTTCTTTAAAGTCTTGGACTTGCTATATTTTTGTTATTTGAAATCTTTGCTAGAAATTCTGCAGTAAATGGTTTCCATGGCCTGGTTGTTGTTTGTAACTTGTTCATTCTTTCTCATGTAGAGCCAAAGCTATAAATCGAGTCCAGAAGCTAACAGTTCCAAAAGTAGGCCCAGCAAGTGTGCGGCCTAAACCAAAAGATCCTTCCGCACCTAGATCTTCAGGTAAGATACTACTAAGTTCGCACTCGTATTAAAATCTTCATTTTCTGAGAATGCTAAGCTTAAGGAGCTGATGTTTCAGTTAAATGGATCTAAGTCTGACTCAATAGTTCCACTGATGATTCACTTATCTGAATATGAGAATGTTCATAGAATATACCAAGCATATACCGATGGATGGCAACATTTTTTTTTATATACATGGATTTGGCTATACGCTTCGCTTGTGTTGACAAATACCATGATCATCTTGACCAAGTTGCATCAGGCTATTCATAATGAGTGAATAAAACAGGCCATGAAAGAATTATATCTATAATATGCAATGTAACTTACCAAACCCTTATGCAGCCAATCTATTCTAGTAATTGGATACAATCTCATTGAAATTTCTTCTAAATGTCTGTGACTCTTGAAAAACTCGCAGAAAACTAAACAAAGAATAGTTGTCACGCCGTTCTTGGTTTATCACTCCCGGAATTCAAGTCCCATATTCTGTGTGTGGTTTAATTTTTCTAAGTGCACGCTGGCTCCTATGCACTGTATTACTATGTCTTATTGTGTATGATTCCCAGTGGCAACAGGTGTACGAAGAAGTACCACCACTCAAGCAACTCCCCCAGCAAGAGCTAGCAGCACTTCAAAACGAGCACCATAGGTCAAGAGTAAAGACACTGATAATTCGGACAGACCACTTTTCAGTTATATTTTTTTTCTGTATAGTTCTTTTGGACAGGTTTTTCTTCTTGGCATGATATATTGCCGGTTATAGTGATTTTTTTTATCTCAGATGGATAGGTCGCTGTTGTTTTTTCCCCATCTATGTAGTCAGTATGTCATCTGTAAAGCTTGTATTGTGCATCACTATGTGACGTTAGCATGTTGAATGTTAGTTGAAACGGTGGGAATTCAAAATTTTAAATTGAATGCTAGTCTTGAGTCTTGACTGTTCTTCATAAAGTGTTCAAGTTTAACGATCCCTACAATTTTACCAATGCAATGCAAATCTAATACACTTAACTAAATTCAGTATTTTTTCTTAAGGTTCAACAGATGATCCTTTCTTTTTTTCTCAGTTCTCCACAATTCACAGATGATTTGGTCCTGCCTAGATTATTCCACCAAATTTAGCAAATCCAGTATCTGTGCACAGGCCATGAGCTAAATGGATTAGGTAGAGAAGTTTTTTCTGACGAAACATAGAAAGGGGTTAGTAGAAGTGCAAACCACTTCGAAATCTTGCAATTGCAAACGAGCACGAGTAAAAACCATGCAATAGAAGGGTACATTATAGCTTCATAGGTATACAATTACCAAAAAATATTTCAGCGCACCTGAAACATAATAGCGCTCTAGGTAGAGCTGGGTGTGATGCTTCTTGATTATCATTAGGCCTTCAAAATCATAGAGCCCTTTCAGTGCTTTAGTAGGAGGAGAAAACAGTAGCACGTATCACAGCAATCTCTTAAATTTAAGATCCCATGCCACCATAGGCCATCCAATTCTAGCAAGTAATACAAAACTGAACAGTACAAGAGCTGACAAGAGGAGATGCAAAACTGTATTTACTTTATTGGAACTTAAATATAATACCACTTAATCAGATCATTAACTTTAGTCTAAATATCTCTACCACCAACCACAGCTGAACAGCATGCCTAATACATTACTAACAAACAACTGATGGTAGATGACATCGAATCTGCATACTTAACAGCTGCTGTGCCATTGATGAACTCTCGGTGTCGGAACATCAGCAGTTGTATGTTTCCGTCTCATAAAAGTCTCCCAAGCATCTTGGCGAGATCCCTTCAAGTTCACAATTTACAGCACAAAAGTTGCAAGAAGAGCTGCCAAAGGAATTAGGCCTTTGCAGCCGCCTGCTTCGCACCAACCGCAAAGAACTCAGTGATGACCTCAAGGGGCATGCCCTTTGTCTCAGGGACCTTAAGGTAGACGAAGACAAAGGAGATCACGCAGACAACTGCATATATGCCAAAGACTCCTGCTAGACCAATAGCATTCAGCATCACAGGAAGGCTGTAGGTGACAATGATGTCTCCAATCCAAAATGTCAACGCACAGATGGCAATGCAGAGGCCACGAACCCTAGTTGGGAAAATCTCTGCGCATAGAATGTTGGGGATGGGTCCAAAGCCCATGACAAAGCAGCAAAAATAGATGATGACACTGACTGTGGAGAGCGCAGCATGGGGCACTGTACCCAAATCGACAACATTGGATATAACCAGGATAACTAAAGATGCAATCAAGATTGGAATTGTGCCTAGCAGCAGAAACCTGCAGAAAGGGAAGTGATGTATCATATAATGTTCCTTGGGGCACATTTTGCAAATTTCTGGTAAGGGATAATACTATGACTACGCAACGAAAATAAAAAGTTACCTTCTTCCAGAAAGATCCATAAGTCTCATGGCTAAACCAATGCTAGGAAGCATCAATAAGGTAGTAAGAGAACTGATCAAGATGGATGCTGATGCCGAGCTGAGACCAAGATTTGAAAGAAGAACTGCCACACCAGCTTGTTCAAGAATTTGTGGGGTGTAGTAGAGAACCCCGTTTATTCCAGCAAACTAAACATGGGAAACAAAGTTAGTAGGCTATTTTTAAGTTCAGTTTATAATCTTACTTATTAAGGTATCAATATTCGAACAACCCAACACAGAATATGATAATTATTTCTATAAGAAGAGTTATGGTTGAGTTCTTACTTGAAAGTTAATTTCTTCCTTTTATTTGTTTGGGTATAAATAGCGCAGAATGGTTCTATAAGATAAGAAGCGAAAGTGATTAAATTAGCTCTACCTTTTTTTAGATAATGGATATTTAAATCCGGCCTCTACATCCGAAGATGTACACAGCCAATTATTACAGAGTTCAAACAAAAGTCAAAAATAGCAGACAAGCAGCTACGGGCAACATGCCCCCACCTAAGGTAAACGATAAAAATTATTCCATCCTTCATTGGCAATCTGTAGAGCAATGACTTCTAATGACTTCTACATGGATATTTAAATTAGCTCTACCTGTTGAAGGATCTGAATTCCAATGCCGACTGACAAGGCACGCCTCACACCAGGTTCAAATAAATCTTTCCAGCATCCTTTGAGTAAAGTGCTGACTGGCTTACCAAAGCAGCAGCATGTATGAACTCGCCACCCTCAGGAACATCACCTCCACCAGGGAGTGAAACAATTGAACCCCTTCTCGAGCCAGGAACTCCCTCTTGGTGCAGGTAGATTCTTTTGAAACCACCTTCCTTCTTACCATCCTCACCCTCACGCTCTGACCATTTATATGCAAGCTGCCATCCCCCACCAATACCAGTGCTGCTCACACCCTCTCCACCCTCCCCAAGGAGGCTCGGCCTTCTCATGCTCAAAGAACTTCCACGGTGACCATGGTGTGCGATGTCCTTCCCTTCCGCACTTGTAGTCTGCCTGGACAGCAATGGGCTGTGGACGTTGTCTTCATAGTCACCTCCTGCACCATCAGATGCATACTCCTCGTCGTCCCTGTGAAGATTCTCTTCATCCCACTGCTCATTTTGGTATGCTGATCTGTGACGCTGAACATACTTCCAAAGTTTGGAAACAATGTGCTCCTCATACTTCCTCCAGCTTGAGGCATGTTCTCATGGACACTCCCAAAAGTGTGACGATCGGATCCATAAGGGGTACTCTGGTTCACCATGCTTCCATGATGAGATGCGAGAGAAAGCACACTTCCAAGCATGCTGGGTCCCTTGGAAGGTCGAGCAATCCATGATTGTCCTTCTTCAGGCCCATAAAGTGTGATCTGCTCCTTATCACCATCAGTATCGTGATCATCAGCTGGCTCAGTGGCAGGGCCAATGATGTACTCTTCAATGGTGGTGTCTCCTCCAACCTCCAACCCTTCAACAAGAAGGGACATTTCATCTGATTGCATACATAGAATTATCACATGACCTCGCTCTGGATGCCACTGTCGAATAAATAAATAAATCAGAAACTACAATATGAGCTGGAAAGAAGTAGGCAAGTCTCAGATTTTCAGCCAACACTTCAATTATTAATAAATCAGATAGTGAAACACCAATCAGATATAGTTAAACAACTTGCTTCCTTTGGCTCTAATCTGTATTGATGGCTATTTGTCTTTTTAGTCAGACATGAATCTTCTATCTTTAAAGATAATATCATGATAAACTTTATAACTTTCCAAAAAAGTAACAGATCATACAATGTGAAGTACTCTAGTTGCATCTATTAGCCACAGTGTCGTCGATTTACTTACTAAAAGAGCAAAAGAGGAATGTAATACACTTTTTTTCTGACATGCTTAATGTGTACATCACTACAAAATAACTATACATATAATTTAAAATACAAAAAAGATGTCAAGCAAACTGAAACAATTCGGCTCTTGAAGCACCTATGGTTAAATGTTATGCAATCATCATTCTGCGAGTATTTACAATTTTTTTACCGACAAGAAAAATCTAGAATTCTATACCACTCAACATAGTGTGAACACATACCACTTCAAAAAAAATCTACCAACAATTCAGTATTATTAGAGAGCAACAAGTAGCCTCACTAGAACTCTTAAGTGAAATGAACAACAAATTTTCAACGAAACGTACTTGAGACATCATCCTTCCCACGTAATTTTTGCAACACCTTCTTTGCCTCTGCCATCCGCCCTTTACTGACAAGCCATCTTGGGGATTCAGGCAGATAGAATATTGTCAATCCAAAGAAGAACAATGAAGGTATGGCAAGCACCCCAAGCATAATTCTCCAATCAGGTGATGGCAACAGCGACATCCCAAACACCATGCAGTATGACAAGAACATTCCTCCTGAACCACTGAACTGTGGCAGTGTATTCAACAAACCTCTGATCTCCGGAGGGGCTGTTTCTGAAATGTACAAAGGTACAAGCGTGACAGCCAAGCCGATACCGAATCCATCGACGAGACGTGCCAGCAGCAGGACATAGACATTAGGGGACCATAGCATGATGAGGCTGCTGCAGAAGTAGAGAACTGAAGAGAGGATGAGCATAGGGCGGCGGCCAATCATGTCCGATACCGGCCCAGAGAATGTGGTGATGATAGTGGCGCCAATGAGTGACATGGCCACAATCAGCCCCTCCACAGTGGGCTGGCTTTGCAAATTGAATTCCTTCTTTATGTACAAAACAGCACCTGGGGAAAAATAATTATATTCTCAATGACCCCACCAATATTTTCAGGACTAAAAACAGCAAAAAGGTGATATTCTCAATTGAACGGTTCTTGCAGATCAAGCAGATGAAAGCTACTATAACTTCAGTTCTGGGGAAAATTCTAGGAGTATTTTTCTGAATTAACAAAGCTAGGGGCAAAATTTTCTGATAACTAGCACCAAGCAACATCCGATCTGACTGAGCTCCCGAGGAACTAAAGATCCGGCAGAGATATAACCACGACTACATGCACCAGAGTGAGCAGCAGCATGTGAGATGATGCCTGGTAAAGTAAAACCGATCTACCTACGGAGAGCACGAGATTTACCTGCAATGGTGGCATTATCCCACCCCTGCAGCAGGTTGCCGATGGAGGCAGCGATTGCGACGAGCACTGCCCCCGACATCTTGGCCCTTACACCAAACAACGGACCCTGCAACCACCACCGCGAGACACAACAACTCAGGAAGAAGAACAGTGGGGAGCTAACGCGATTCCACACAGAGTTAGTTGGAGCACCTTACCTCTCAAGAAGAAGAACAAGAAGGAAGCCGAAGGCAACCAAGAAGTGGTGGGAGAGGAGCGGAGGCCGGCCGGCTCCGGTTCAGATCAGGGCGGCTCGAATGGGGCCAAGAGCCACTCCCAGTCGACGTCTGTGCTCTCCCTCCTCCCTGCCGCCGGCTCGCAGTAGAATAGGAGGGGGAGATGAGGGGGAGAAGAAGCAGCAGGTGACCTGGGTCCCGTGCGGGTGAGGACAAAAACGGCTCAGCGGGAGGCAGAGCAAGTGCCCCGACGCCACATGGAGATGCCACGACAGCGACGACGGCCCAACAGGTGGTAACTGGTTATTTACAATACTAACAATTAAAAAAAATGCAACAACGAAGCGCGGCCGCGCCGCCGCCGCCGTCACCAAGAAACAGGGGAGGGAGGGAGAAGCAGGAACAGAGCGAGACCCCCTCAAGAAGAGAACGCACCGGAGGAGCCCAAAGATCCCACCTTTTCCAGCAGCGCACTTGCTGCCACCGATCTCTCTCTCTGGTCTTGCCACCCTTGCGAGCAGGATCACATGCAGAGAGACACGCGATCCGATTTCGGAGTCGCCGGCGTCGTGCCAAGCGCTCGGCCAGGAAAGGAGCCAACCAAACCAGCCGGAACCGATCTGTCAGCCGCTGGACTGTTGCGATCCCTTGGAATCCCCTGGAACTCGGGCTTGTTTTTCCTCAGAAGTTGTAACACAACACCAACACCAACACACTCTTCCAGATCGTGGGTGAGCAGCTGCGGAATGGACAAAACACGGCCGTGGGGGTGGGTGAGTTTTTAAAAACGGCGAGCGAGCGGAAGGTGACAGAAATTCACGGTTGGTTTTAATTTGGTTTGTTGCGAAATTGACCCTCCCCACTGCTTCTGGCCGTCGAAAGGAATAATCATAAGCACAGCTGGAGGGCGTGGAGTGTGACGTCCGGGTTTATTATTCAAACTTTAACTGTCCATGTCTTGGCATCCAGAAAAATCTAGCTGTGGTGGTATGGTACCGTAGCATATGATGTGTGATGAGAGGGATTAACGGTCAAAAAAATTTGCTAGTAAAACTTTTTTATATCAGTAGTGTACAAAAGTTATGATGTATGCTAACTGCACTGGAAAGAGACAGTGATCGGTTTTACATAAACCGATCTACTCCTAATTTTTTACACAAATTTGATGCAAATAGAGCAGAAGCCATGCCAGCCGAAAGAAGCTGCTGGGTTTGCCTTGCCGTCCGCAGAAGCAACGACGACCTCACTTTTGGGCAACTGACGAGAGGCAAGAACCTCGGCCGCCAAGCAGCAACAAACGTCGGAATCCGACGTCGTTTTTAAGTCCTGCTCGGCCTGATTCTCAGCTGCAATTATACGCTCGTTTGATGCAGCATCGATAAAGCTGCATCTGTGTGCTTCCTTCTACGGTTGCTGATGATCGAAAGCAATGTTTCGTGCACGTCTCGGTCAGAGGTTGCTGAGATATTTGTTGTATTTCCAAGAATTTGGAGGGGGGAAAATTCTCTGTTCCGGTTTTCTGGAAATTAAAAAAGACTCAAGTATTTTTAATCTATAGTGTTTCAGTTTTCTCAAAAATATCTATTTTTATAAAAAGAAATATGTGGGTGTGTGGACCTGTCCCCTGCAGTCAGTCAGTGTGCAGCCTGCTGGGAGGAGAGGAAAAAAGGAGAAGCAGAGGGAGCAGACGACAGGGGTTTCATTGCCCCCGATCGAACCGAAATGAGTGATCAGTGGACCAGGGTTTGTTTTTGCGAGCTACTGAAAGCAACAGCACGGTGATGGACGGGGCCATGAGGATCTACATACAGATTGGACAAAATGATTGTATGTGTGTCATGCTGCCATCATGGTCGTCGTTGCAATAAAATCGTAAATATAAATATATGTTGTTTTACCGATGACATACTAATTTTCAGTTTCTCACTACTCCTTCCGGTTTGTTAAATGAAGTC